>VXAL01000456.1:104225-171638 GCA_013399475.1 Chauna torquata | reverse complement strand
CCAGCGGCGCCGCTGCCCGTCGCCGTGCCCCGCAGGAGCTGGAGGCGATGAGCAGGTACACCAGCCCGGTGAACCCCGCCGTCTTCCCGCACCTCACCGTGGTGCTGCTGGCCATCGGCATGTTCTTCACCGCCTGGTTCTTCGTGTATCCTGGGGGTACGGGGACCGGGGGGGCCGGGGAACGGCGCGGGAGGAGCCCACCTCGCCGTGCCCCCGTTGTGGCCTTAACCCCCTGCTGGCAGCTATGAGGTGACTTCCACCAAGTACACGCGGGACATCTACAAGGAGCTGCTGATCTCGCTGGTGGCCTCGCTCTTCATGGGCTTCGGTGTCCTCTTCCTGCTGCTGTGGGTCGGCATCTACGTGTGAGGCCCGGACGGAGCAGCGCCGCGCTGCCTGGGGACCCCCCGATGGCTGTAAGCTGCCTGAGGCCTGTGTGTTACGTGTGCGTTTGGGGGGGGCTGGAAGCGTGACCCCTAGGCAGCTGCTGTTTACAAAACCCAGTTTTCTTCGGGGCAGATTTAGCGCGTGCAAACGGCCGTGCCCTGATCCCAGCCTCTCCAGGGCAGCCCTGGGGCTTAAGCAGCACAGCTGCCCCACAGCGCACGCCTCTGTAGCTGCTTTTCCTCCCATCAGCTGCCAGCACCTGAGCTGCAACGCAGCTGCTGGGTGATTTAGGGGGGGAGGGCTCCTCTGCCCTTCTGTTGTTGCAGGCAGAACTGGTGTTCATCCCAGTTTGAGGCAGCGAGGAAGCGTGCTTGCTGTGCGCTGTCCTTTGCTCAAGGTGTGTTTCCAACCCAGCAGCATCTGCTGGAGGATCTGCCCCCGCACTGCGCAGCCCCGGCAGGCTGCCGTTTGAGCAGCAGTGTCTGGTGCTGTTCTGGGGAAAGCCGTCTCACCTCCTTCCTCTCCTTTGGTTCTAGGCGGGAAGCCCTGCAGAAGCTCTTTTTGTATTTCTTTTGTACTTCAGTAAGGAAGCCCGTGTCAGGCATGGACTGTGCTCCTGTCAGGTGGCTCCTGCCAGCACGACAGACCAAACCTGAATAAAACTGGCTTTGTGATGCACCTGCCTTTGGACTTGCAGTTCGTCTTTTAGATGCTTTTCACCTGGCTTTTTGAAACAGCTTTGACTTCTGTACAAAATCCAAGAGACTTGGGATGGTCCCTGTATGGCACCCAAAACCCGAGCGGCTGTTTCCTAGGCTGTTTTCAGCAGCAGGAGCGGCTGTTTTATAAGCAATCAAGCGTAGTTCTTATTTCCTTTTGGGCTATTTGAACACATAATTGGAATTTAGCTGGAAATCCTACTGCAGAGAGTAGTTAATGCTGTGAAACTGCAACTGGTGGTGTGTGACACATCCGTGGTATCAAACTTACGCAGCTTGACAGTGGGTTTCTTTGGCGGTAGAGTTCGTGGGCTGCAGTGAGTGACGTGCAGGTAACCAGGGGAAGCAGCTGCCAGCCGCGGGCAGATTTCAGTGGTGAGTGTGTTATTTTGGGGAGACCTTGAGCATCAGCGCTGTGCTGTGGCCCCAGAAGACTGGGATCACTGATGTGACGACAGCAGAAAGGTGCTGCGCAAAGAAAGGTTACTTCCTTTCAGCAGCGTGAGGAGGGTAAGGAAAGGAGGCGTTCTCTCCAAAGAGCTGGCTTGTCTTTGCCAAGTGGGAGCACTCATCTTAGGGCTGTGCAAGAGGAGCCTAAAGCAAAGTCACGTTGTAAGTGTGACCCTTCTGTGGCATCCAGGCTTTGTTTCTCGGAGCTTTGTGTTTGAGAATTAAGCTTCTAAACTTTGTGCATTTAAACCTCTGGACAGGCCTGGCCCCAAAACACTATCATGCAGGAAAGTTAAGTTCATAATCATAAAAAGAGCATTTTAATCAGCTAGAGCTTAATTGCAAGGAGTTTGAGCTCGGACTGAGCGTTTGGTGTTGATCACGGATGTCCGTGGCTATGCCCAGAAGGGTTTCAGTGCCCCTTTGTGCCCTGCTGCAGCTGGAGTCTAGAAAATAAGTCTTCCCACGTCTTGGTAAGCCCGCTCTTAACATCCCTCAGCATTCACTACCATCGCGTTCCCTCACCCTCTGGAAGGCAGTGTTGTGGGACAGCAGCTTTCTGGGCTGCGCTAGTGGCCCCTTGCAGAGCTGAGGGGGACGGGGACCACACTGAGGGGCTTCACTTACCATCCGCAGGGCGCACTGGAGACCTCCCACGCTTGAAATGGAGCTGGTGGCAGCGCCTGGACCCTGCTGAGGGGTGTGAACACGCGGTTTGGCCCGGGTAAAACGGCACTGGTGACGCGTTCTCTGACCAGGGTTAGCAGGACTGCACTGCTGTGGCTCCTCAGATGCGAGGCAAGGATAACGCTTGTCTGACTGGCACTGCGGCGGGTGACACAAACTGTGTTTGTGGGACATCAGGTTTTGGAGGAACGCTTGAGAAGTACAGAACAGAATCTTGTAGCTGGCTGTGCCCTTTGTTCAAGCAGTGAATTAACTACTTTGCCTATGAGAGTTTATTTATGGCACGCATAACTATATTTTTAAGTCCAGCTTTCAGAATAATTAGAGTTCGAAGTCAGAAATTGTACAGGTTTAAAGCCCTAATTTCCTATTTGGGAAGGAAGCTTTCCCTCTGCGGGTGCTCTCACATGCCTCTGAATCTGGCCCTGACCTTTGAGGCACGAGCAACAACAGTTCTTTTTATGTCTGTTCAAAAGCGCGCTGCGTAGCAGTGAGCAGCCGCAGCCAGCGGCTGTCCTGTCCTGGGCACGGGCACATCTGGAAGCTCGCGCCGAGCAGGTGACACCAGGGCTCGTTGGTCTTGTGACAAGTGGTTTATAGCTACTGAACCGAAAGGCAGTTTTTTTTGTGGCACGGGAGGAATGCAGCCAGGAGCCGTCCTTGGATACAAAGCAGTATTTATATATTTATTTATATGGGCATATTTACCTCGAGCGTAAAACAAAGTCTAAATAAGCCAAACAAAAAAGTGGGGGGATCTGGAGACTCAGCACTCAAATTCAGCAAAATATAAATATAAATCAGAAAGAAAGGAGGGAAACCACGCTTGTTCCCCACAAATAAAAACCGATAATCAATAATACCTGCTAAGAAGGCAACTCTACAAACTTGCTGGCAATATACAGTGATTAAAGCTGTGACAGCAACATTTAAACCAAACAAATTAGTGCTTTACTTTCTTAATTCTTGCAGTGGTGGCATAGTCTCTATTTACAGGCTTTAAGCTCTAACAGTAGGACAGAATGTTTGTGAATTTGCTTTTGAAACAAACTCCAAAACAGCCAAACTTTGGCAGGTGGCCTCGTTTCCACACTTTTCTTCCTTCCTGCCAAGAATGTCTAGAGAGATGAAGCATCTTGTTTCCAGCTGAAGAGAGGGTTTTCCCCAGGCTGTAAGGCTGGAGACATTGGCTCAGAGCTCCCTCTGTCTCATGCAGGGAAAGGCCTGATTGTTAACTCTCTTGTTACTGATTGGGGATGGGGGACACGTCTGCAGTTACTGGTGGGTAGGGCAGAGACACTTCTGTGGGCAGTCTGTGCAAACAGCTGTTTCCGTGGGCTTAGAAGCAATCCCGTGACCCTTTCGTCGTTACAAAACCCCTCTAAGCTCGTTCCTGCCTTGCTGTGGCACTGTGCAGCGGCTGGTGGATGACTTGTGATGTACTTTAAGACAAAAGATGCTATTGCAACGTAAGATGCTGATGAAGATGGCACTCTGAATCTCTCTCCTTTGATACTGTGGATCGCTGTCAGCCCGTTGGTTTTTCTGCTGTAAAACAGCTGTACGGGGGGCGGGGTAGGACCACCCTTTGCACTTTAGGTGTTGCCTCGTCTCATTTCTTAAGCTAACTGGCCACTGTCTTTGAGGCACGCAACATTTAACACACGTGTGGGAAACCACCGCTCCCTCGTGCGGTCCTGTTAGCAGAAAAAGGCACTAGAGATGTTCCCGTAGCCCTTAGGCACTTGGTTTGCCAGGGGCCCTCGTAAACCCCGTGGCTAAGCATCGCAGGGACACCTGAGAGACTCCATCTCCTCTTGGGCCACCGCTCCTAGCACGTTTCCAGTGATTGATTGCTTCCTCCCCTCCCGGAGCAGCTTCCCCTGCAGCGGGGGAGATGCACGCGTGGCTCTCGGCAGCCCTCAGCCACGGCCGTGAGTGAGGGGGGATCGGTGGTGGTGATTGCAGGCAGCGCTTTCAGCTCTGGCCCTCATGCCCCCTCCCATTACCTCTGCAGGGGCTAAAAAAGAACACGGGCATTAAGCCCAGCTTGGCAGGAAGGGAAAACAGCAGCTGGGGCTGAGAAGACTACCTCTCAGCTGAGCAAACCTGGAAGAGCACAGGGCGTCACTCACCTGAATAAGGACTTGCCAGGCTGGGCCACTGATTGCCACGTGGAGAGTGAAAGCTGCCAAGAAAGTAACTCCTCAGTTTAAGGCTGAGCAAAAATGCTTAGGGCAGGTGGAGGGAAGAGCACTGAGCATCCTCTCCAGAGCGCTACACTGGAGGGTTTCCTTATTAGCTGCAGGCAGCAGCAGAAAATCCTGCTGAGCACGGCGCTGACCTGCTTGTGTGTAGGTACTCCCACGCCTCGGGACCTCTTGCTCCCCCTCTGAGCTCCCCCAAGTCGGGCAGAAGGCCTCCCTGCGCTTCATTCCTGCTTGGCTGCCTGGCATCCCCTGCTCACCCTCTGGTTCCTGGCTGCCCAGGCTTCCGTGCGTTTTAGGAACTGGAGAGCATTACCAATGCAGGTCACGGTTTGCTGCCGACAGGCACAGCGTGGGAATGAAGACCTGCCCTTGAATCTGCCCTGCGAATAAAGGAAAGGGCCAGGGCCTTTGGAGGCAGGGATGCAAACGCCCAGTGGTGCTGCAAGGAAGTGCAAGGCTATGGCTGCGCTGCTGGGACAAGCTCAGAAGGGAGCGCTGAAACAGGTGACAGGAGATAAAACTGCTCCCCAGGCGGGGAGGGAAGGCAGGGTAGGGTCCCACGAGGTGCACGCAGGAACCATCTCTCTATCAGGCTAAAACATCCTTGCAGCTGCTTCCTCCGGAGCCGCCGAGCCAGCTGGCAGTGGCAGAGCCACACTAGCCCTGCGCTCCTCGGCGATGGTAGCAACACGGCGTGCAGCTGGCAAAAGGATTGCTGCGTCCGTCTCTGCTGACGGGAACAAAATGCAGCAGCCAGAGCCTGATGCAGTTTCCCAAAACCGGTTTGGTTTGAGTTGCCTACATCCAGCGACAGGACTGCAGGAGGCAAGGTGTGCACTTCTCTCAAGCCAGCTTTAGCATTTCCTTCAGGACTGGAGAGTGGTGTTTCCCCCTTACTGCCCTTCCCCTGCAGTGGCTGCTGTTTCCTTAGAAAAATGAGTTGCAGTTGTATGGACCCGGTGGTGGCTCAGCCTCCAGGCGTGCAGAGGTCTCCTTTAGTGAGAGGTGCTGGAGCAGGACAGGGAGGAGGACGCACAAGCGCTGGTCACTCTGACACGTCCCAGCACCGCTGTAGCAGTCAAGCATTAACGTGGAGCTTAGCAGTGGCCCCCTTTGGTTTCCTATGCGAGAGACACAGCTCAATAGGGACAGAATTAAAAGACCCATTTTTTTACGGCTTAAAAAAAAAATTCAGTAGTTTAGCAAGTTAAGAACTTGTAACAGTAAAAATACCCAAAGTACACTCAACATAACTGCTTTCTGAGAACAGTGAGAGCGGGGACCCACAGTCACTGCTGTTTCCCCCTTAGTGGGAGAAAATCAGCCTCTTTTCTTCAGTGCCTGGCAGAGATCCGTTACCCTGGTGGTGCAGTGAGACCGTGCCATGCATTCCCCAGTAACCCAGCCTTGCTCTGCAGGGCGCACTGGGCTTCGCCAGTGGTCTTTCTTCAGCACATCTGGGCAGAGCGGCTGTGTCGAGAGCAGACTGGGCAGCTCCACATGCACTGCGAGAGGCCGCGCACCGCTGGCAAATGAAGAAAACCGGTCCCACAACACTTAACACAGGTGACTTGGGATAATTTTTCTCCCATGGGTTGATGGCAAGCATCCCCACACGTGGTTTGGCCTGGGCACAGCCTCAGCAGCATCTTCAGTGGGGTTCTTCAGTTTATCCATCCAGACCTGGATACGGTGACAGAGTACAGTGAGGAGGGGGACAGATGGGGCCAACGTGGAAGCTGCACCTTCTCTTGCTGTCCGCAGAGAATGGTCGGTTCAGGGGTCCTGGGGTCTCCAGGGGTCTGTGGAGTGGGGCTACAGGGGATGGCCCTGGGACAACCAGAAGGAACAGCAACTCCAGTGTACGACTTCCAGTACGTCCAGGCACAGCCTTCCTTTCCAGGTGAAACTCCAGCATTTCCCTCTTGGAAAGGGCTCCAGTGTTGAGCAATTCCAGTGTTGCGGAGAACTGACATGGCACATCTGGGACCACTGGGCCAGTACAGGATGGAGCTCCCATCCGTGCTCTGGGATGTGGCAGACCCGTCCACCTTCAGTCCAGTGTAATGCTTCCAAATCCAGTGTCGCAGGGGGCAGGAGAAGTGACGGGAGACACAAGCGTCCCCATAAGGGATGGAGCGGTGTTCGGGGCGGCGTGGGGTGGCGGGAGTTGGTGCTAGGTGAGCCCAGGAGATACCGCAGGGCTGGCTGTGTTTCTGTGGCTTAGGTCCTGCGTTGGGTGTGTGCTGTGCTTCAGTGTCTGCGTCAGCAGCCACAACCAAACCAGCTCCACGCCTGAAGCGGGTGACGGGGTAAGGTGGGGCTGGGGGCTAGTGGAGGAGGGTGTACAGGAGTCTCCCCAGTGTCACCAGTCCCCCTCCTCTCTCCAACCAGAGGGCACTGGTGCTGCCAGGACTCACTCACAGAGCCAGTAGAACTGAAAATAATAGTCAGTGAAAAGGTGTCCCATCTGTTCGGGAGTAGTGCTGCAGTTGGCTCGGCCCTATGTGAGAAAGCAAGAAAAAGAGCTTACGGACAGGGGCAGGATGCATGCTGCGAGGGGGGAATTGTGCCTGAACTACGTGCTGGCACGGAGAAAAATCATACCCTCTTCTAAGCCGTGTGTGAGCAGCTAGCTCCATCGCCCTGCCCTTCCCAATGTGTGGGTGGGCGCTTGTTCCCCCCTGCAGAATTACCTCTCTCTACTACCCGTGTGCTTTGGAAGGGAACAGCCACGATGGAGGGGGCTGTGGGAGGCTCTCAGCACAATGTGGCCACTAAATCTGTGCCATGATTATGCCACACTCCCATCGCTCTCCTTCCACTTAGCCCCGGACAAGAGAAAAGGCAAAGCAGCTGCTGGTACTCACAGGCTGTGCTACTCTGAAGTGGTAGGTAAACTCCCTGAAAGACATCATCACGAGAGGCCAGCGGTGCGTTGTTTCCTGGGGAAGAAAGCAGAATAGCTGGGATGAGACCAGGGCCGACCATCCTGGGACATCCTCCCAGGGCAGACTAGCAATGAAACGCACACGTGACCCTACAGCTGTCTCTGGAGGAGCAGCACCTCCAAGGTCAGCAATGGAGCTGGACTGAGCGGGGCAAGGAGGCACTCAAACATTTTATCCGGCTCCACAGGCATCAAAAGCACTGGGCACCGCCAGATCAGCTGGTGCAGGGATGTCTGAGGTACGTTTACAGTTGCCCGTGCAGAGTATGGCTATCAGAGCACAAATTCCCTCCTGCAACTCTTGCGCTGCCCTAGCCAGACTGGCCCTAGCCAGACTGTAGTCCCTTCTGGAGGTACCTGTGTTGTGCTGAGATAGCACTTCACACGCGTGGATTCAGTGAGCTGAGCCCTCCCTACCTGTACGTCCGTGGCATCGGTGATGCTGTCTGTGCTCGCAGCATCCTGGCAGGGGTCGCTGGAGACAAGGCCACAAAGGGAGATGGACAGCGTGGAAGAGGAGCTGCGGGGACAAGATGTCGTGAGACCCTGGAAGGCACCAGCCTCTGCTGTCTCTCACCCAGGCTGGGCAGGAGACACCGTGGCGACATGGCACAGCATCCAGCTGACTTCAAGGGTACAGAAACACTGAAGAAAGGAGCCCAGTCCACTCACTTCATCTCCAGGGTCAGGTTGGTGTTCACGGCTGTGAGCTGGCTGACAGGGATCCGGTAGGTGAAGTTTCCAGTCCTAGGGAGACGGAGAGCGCATTAGAGCTCACCGCAGCATTTCAGCTGGCTGTGAAATGGCCAGGGCAGGACGCAAAGTCTCTGCCGGGCTGGGATTTCAGAGGGAGGGCTTCCCAGGCTAGTTCCCAAGGACGAGCTCATCATCACGTGCAGTCTTCCTACACTCTGGGTGAAGGAGCAGGGCTGGACTCAGAGCCCCAGCTGCTCTGCCCAGGGAGCGGCAAGGGCTGCCTTGAGGTGATGGTAGGAAAAGGCCCAAGGCTCCAGGAACTGCCCGTCTGCTTCTGGAGCTCCCTGAGGGCTGCTGCCACCAAAGTGCCAGCAGCCAGCACGACCTTGCTCACCTGCACGCGTAGCTGGCTGCGCAGTACTGGGACTGGATGGCCAGATCGATCTCCAGGATCCGGATGGAGTGTAGCACTGGGCTTGGCCCTGCGGGTGGGAGACAGGCGACGTAGGAACAGCAACGGCACGGCAGCTGGGGCAGCCTGAGTGAGGAGGGCTGGAAGGGACGCTGGGAACCGAGACCACCTTTCCCCATCCCCATGTCAGCAGAGAGGGGGTCGCATTGCTGCAAAACTGCGCTAACACCACGTCTAGCTATGGAAAGCCAGGAGAAGGTGTGCCTCAGGCTGCCGGTGGCTGGTCATTGACACTCCCTTCCCTCTGCTGCCAGCATGACTGAATCTGTGTGTTTCCTCCAAATCTGATTTGGAAAAGGTTGAGTGAGCTGCGACGGGGGTATGAATGGATTGGCCAGCACAGCAGCCTCAGAAGGGAACCGGTGGGCTAATATGGCCAGAAAGCATAGGGGCTTTCTGCACGGAGGAAGGGCAGGGCTGGAGGTTGAACCTGGCTGCACTGGAAGAGCTGAGGGCAAACAAGCCGCAGCCCAGGGGCACAGTGAGGGACCCAGTCGGCTGAGGGTACCCCAGGAGCTGCCCAGCAGCATGGTGCAGGGACGGAAGAGGAGAGGGCCCACCTACCATCCGTGCCGGGATCCTCCGTGCGGGGCCACTCGCTCACCGGCTGCTTGACGCTGCGCTGCTGCCGGGCCTGCCCCAGCGGGGAGTTGCTGCGGGAGAGCGAGAGGTTGGAGATGTACTTGGATTTGCCCTGGAGGTGGGTGAAGGGGGAGGAGGGGCTGGCATTGGGGCTGCCGAAGCTCTGAGACCTGTCAGGCGTCTTTGGCCACTTGGTGTAGGAGGTCGCTTTCCCGGTGACGCCCCTGGATTTGGCTTTGATATTTGTCACTGGCAGGAGCGAGGTCTGACTTTGGTCTGTGGAGGAAAGGGAGAGAGGTTGTGCTGAGAGGCAGAGGCTGGCAGCACTCCCGCCTCCGAGGCCAGCGCAGGGAGACGAGCTGTCAGCTCTGGGTTCGTCCTGTCCCCGCGTCACCTCCTGCATTACACCCCCTCGTGTTGCAGCCTCTGTGCCCGGAGGGAACGGTGCAAAATCCTCGCAGCAAAGGGAAGCTGTGACAAGCTGTGGGGACAAAGAGGGGACACCGCGCTGCCCTTGCATGTGGCAGTGTTCACAGCAGGGTTAAGGCACAGCTCCGGGGGTGTTACGGCTCTGCAGTGACTGCCTGCGATGCTGCTCCTCCTGCAATGGTGATGGAGTAAGCGAGCTTGCAAAAGCCCTGCTTGGGCAGCCAAGAGGCAGCAGAGCTCCAGGCCTGCCAAAACCCTGCTCAAAGCAAACAGAGGACTGAGGCCAGACTACAAGGTAAGGCTGCTCGGGCACGCCGGCCAGCCTGGCGTAGCCTCTCATGGTCCCGTGCTGGCAGATCAAGCAGTTCCAGAGACCTTCCAGTCCCCACTTACCCCGGCAGCATGGTCGTGGATGTACGAACCACACCACATGGGCAGCGAAGGCTGCACAGCCTGGCAGTCCCGCTTTGCCCCCCGGCTGCCTGCTGGAGCAGGTCTCAGCCCCTCCAGGCAGTGGGTGTGGAGGAAACCAGGCACCGTGCAGAGGCTGCATGTCCTTTTCATAACGTGCAGAGGTAGGAAACCAGGTAAGAGGGATCTGGGGCCATGAGGCGACACAGTGGTGGGACAGACAGAGCGCAGCGTTATCCCCGCACCTCCTGCTGGGCTGGTACTTACCTGTCCTGTTAGTGGCATGAGTAGGGCTGGTCTCAGAGAGGGCAACGGAGGAGACATTGGTGGGAGCAGCAGAGCAGCACGTGGAGAAACACGGTGGGTTGAAGCACGCTAGCACGCTGTGACCATGTAAACCTTTGAGCAAGTCAAGCACATTTGCCGTGACTGCAGGGCAAAGAGCAGAGACACTTGGAGTAAGCCAAGGGGAGCAGCACCACGTGCCCTCAGCATCTCTTCCACGAAACCACAGCCCCAGGACCTCCCTGCATGAAGACAGCTCCAAGCCAGTGAGCTCCTGGCATGGAGGGGCAGCTGCGCCCACCACCCTGCACCACAACCCATCACCCTGCGTGTCTGCTGGGCCCCCTGCCATGCTGTGACCTACCGTGGTGCGTGGGGGTCTTGCTACTGGCTCCGTCCGACGCAGCCGTGGATCGTACCATCTGCGTTTTATCAAAGTTCTGGCTTGACCTGAAATGCAGGAGAAGATGGGGGAAAACCTCTACCACACGGGACCACGGTGTCACTTGCACGTGAAGAGAGAAGCGGCTGTAGCAGTGAGTGGGGTGATAGGACCAGGTACAAAGAGCAAGAGGAGGTGTAGAGAGCGCAACGGTGAGGAGGAGCAAAGACTGGAGTGATCTGGGAAAGGAAAGCAAGGCAGGAGAGAGGCACACAAGCTACAACGACAGCTAGGAAATGCCACAATGGATGGTGTGGCAGTCCCACGTCTGGCAGGGACGAGCCTAATCTGGTTCAGAGGACACCAGCAATGCTCCCTTGCTGCTCACTGTGGAATAGACTGTACTCAGTGAATTTAATTTCTAATAGTGATCTCTGGGGTGAATTTATGTGCCTGGGTCTCATGATGCAAGACTGTTCCTCACCTTGTATTTTAGAAATACACAGAATGCTACCCAGATTTGTCCTACATAATTTCAGGCATTTCACGGACGCTACTAAGACCTGAGCTGAGGAAACCACAGGCATCTGCCAAAGGTAAGGCAGATGTAAAAGGTGAGGAACCACTGCCTGGTGCTGTTTTTCTCCCCTTTTCTGTTTTCTAGGCACTGGCTACTGCCTACAGAGAGGTGGGATGAACACAGCCTCTTGCCTTCTGTAGCTGTCCACTGAGCAGAGATTTCTACTGTGCTCCTAACAAAAAATTGAAGATTTCACCTGTCCAGTCCCTCCTCAGTTCAGTTTTCTCTGTCCCACATTTTGCTTGCCCTGAAACAATGTCCTGGCTGTCCCCTTAGCATTGCTCAAGGTTTATCAAAGATAAATGGAGCCTTTGTTCATTTAGAAAAATCCAAATACCACTGTCACCTGCAGGACCTACCTGATTACATATATTTCTTTTTCTGGTGAAAGGAGACATAATACCAGTCTCCCGGAGGACATGTGAACACCAGCCTCTGGAGCCAACCTTTATCCCAGCTGAAGATGTGCCTCTGTCCCTCAAGTTCCTCCACTGCCTTGTCAACACTTTCCATGCCTGGCTTTATCTTGCATCCCATGAGCAATTACTTTTTTAATAGCTTCTTGTGAAACACTGCTGTGCAGTTCATAAAAGAACGAATTAATTGTGCCTTCCACTGCTCTTTATGCAGCACTTTGTTCAAAGGGTGCTGACAAATAAGACCTGCTTGCCTTTAAAGGGAAGTATTTTGCTGCAGCCCTGCAGATCACATTAACTAAAGATGCTTTACACGTCTGTTCCTACTTAGTAGCTCAGCGAGCTTTCCCTGTGTTGCAGTAAGGTATTTAAGGCCATACCTCTCAAACATGTTTTCTATTTATTTTTCTGAAGATATTACTTTTCCTGCATTGGCAAAATACAGGAGTAGAGTTTATAGACCAGTTGGACACTTCAGTAACTTGCCTGTTAGTGAGTCAGACACCAGGAGAACTGGGTCAGTACCCTTCCAAGCATTCCCAGTGGTAATGGCTCATAAAAGGAAATAATTCTTTCTTCTGTTCTTCTTTTGCACACTAAGCTGTCCTGTAATTGAGAGTGACCCTTCGCAATAAAGCTACTCATATATGAAGAGACAGTAGGAACATCTTTTGCGCTAATTCTTCAGTCTTCATCCTTTTTAAATACTCCCTTTACTCCTTTCACACTGCCCCCTCCTGCTCTACCTGCAGTAACTTCTTTATTTAGCCTTTGATTAATTGGCTCTTCAATCTGCTAATCCTAATTCCCCTTCCGTATTGCCTGACATGGTCCATAATCCTTCCTCCTGGAGCCCCGCCTGCTGAGCTGTATTTCTATCTCTTTCTTCACATTTTGCTCAAGTTTCTTTGTCTTCTGTGGTGCAGATGGAAGAAAGAAGAGGAACTGAGCGAAGGGATGCAACAATTAAAGAACAGTACAATGAAAGAGTAACGTACCGTGGGCATAGAGCGACCGGGACCCCAGGACCCCTGTGCCGAAAGAGGGCCAGGAGACAGGCAGTGGGCACAGCAAAAGAGCTACAGGGCAGTGAAGGTAGAAGGGAAGAAAAGGGGGGTTGGTAGAGAAGAAGGGCGGGGGGGAATGAAACAGGGTATGGAAGATAATGGAAATGAAAAGACAAGAAAGGGAAAATTAAAGAGAAAGTGGAAAGAAAATGGGTTGGATGGGAGATGTAACCAGAACAAGAGGGAGAGAAGTAGGACAGGGAAAAGAGAGAGAAAAAGAGATTCGTTATCCGGTTCCATGAGCTCCCAAAGGAGTGAAATGTGCTGAAACTGAATGCCCAACACAGGCTAACAGTGTGCACGCTTGCCGTGCTGGGGCCATTCCCTTGACGCTCCCTCCATACTAAGGACACCACTTGCAGAGGAAACCCCTTGCCTCGTACAGACTGGTCCAGCCCCACGAGAGTCAGTGGGACTGTGCTGTTCTAGTCCAGCGGAAGAGGCATCTGAATAACATTCAGACAGGCCATGAGTATGTGAGCAGCCAAACATCAGGATGTTTTCTTTTTCTTCTCTGTTCCTCACTTCTTGCTGCAAACAATTTAAGGCTTGGATGCACGGATGCATTTGGCTGGCTTTATAGCTTGACTCACTGGAGCTGTGGTCAATAACCCCGCAGCGGCTGCTCGTTTTGCCTCGGACTGCCCCAGTCACCACATCCTTCTCACAGAGCCCAGTGGTACCTACCCATCGATATCCACGAGGTCCTCCTCACTGCGCAAGCTCAGCACATAGAGCGTGGACATGGACACCACGCTGAAAAGACAGAGAGAGGTACAGGCTGAGGACAGGCATGGGGCAAGGCACATGTCATGGTGCTGACCTGCTTCCAAGGGATTTCACCCATGAAAGGAGATGTAGGTCCGCAGCCCCTCAAGGTCCACCCCACAGATGGCAGTAAAAGCTGGACCTCTTTGTTCCGAGGCACCCGCATGCCTCCCTACCACCCCACTGTGCTGGGAAGCCTTGAGGATGCAGTTAGAAGTGAGACCACTCCTGGGAAACGAAGCAAACTCTGTTTCCAGCACTGCCCGTTTGGTTGGCCCAGCCTAGACCAAGCCGATGAGCTGGAGGGAGATGGTGAAGCAGCAGCCTGGATGTGTGGTCTCACCTGAAGGCCATGATGATGACCAGGGCAATGATGGTGCCTTGCAGGAAGCGCTGACTGATGCATGCCTGCTCCGGGACAACTGATGGTGACTACAAGAGAGAAACCCCAAGATCAGCTCAGGGCTCTTTACTGCTCTGGTCCTCTCTGCTTCTGAACACAGATCCCACCCATCACACCCCAAGCTTTCCTTCTGCTCCCCTGAAAGCCCTGAACCCCCTCAGAGCAGAAGCCAGATAATGTCTTCATTAGGCACGGATGACAAGGAAGGAGAAATCAGGAAAATGGGAGCAGACAGGGTTTCTCCCTCTGCAGCATGTGCAGGAAAACACTGGAGAACCACGCAGAAGACTGTTCCCAGGCAGACCGTCTTCCTCTGCACAGCAACACTCATTTGGGAGCAGTCCCTTACCTTGCTGGCTACCTTGTGGGGCCTCTTTTTGTGGGGCACGCTTCCTGCACGGCTGAACTGGCTTCCTGTTTGGCTGCAAGGAGAAAGGGGGAATCGAGCTGAGCTGTGCAGGGACAGGCGCTGGCACTGCACCCAGAGCAGTTCTCAGGCAAAAATGTGATCTCTGCCAGGGAAGAAATCGCTGTGTGACATGAGAGTCACAAACCCTTGTCACTCAGCCTGCTCCAGGGGGCAGGTGCAGTGCTGGTGTATCGCCCAGAAAGTGTGAATTCTGCCCCAAACCTTCATAAGCATAAGTCAGGATGACAATTTTGGAAGCGTGAGAAACTCTGTTTTGCAAAAGCCACTCACTAACTCTGGAAAAACGTGGCGACAATTTCATAGGGGTTGTTTTTGGGCTGGTCTGAGAGCAGCATGCTGGTATGCGTATGCCAGACCTGTCTCAGCTCTCTGAATCTACTCCAGACCAAATGACAACTGCCAATGCCCCACCACTCCTTCCCATCTCCTCTTTTCCCAAATGATCTGCCATTCAGGGCTGCCTGGGCTTGAAGGAGACTTCTCTTTTGGCTGCCTTGCCTTCAGCATGCCCGTACCTGAATGCCCCAGAGCTCACAGTTGATTTCATGCTGTCGAGCCGTTTCAGCTTGGCCAGCTTGTGACTCCATCTCTCCAGCTCATCGATGCGGGTCTCCAGGTTGTCTGTCAGTTTGCACAGCTCCTTCACAGCTCCCACGTTCTCCATGAAGATGCGCTCCTGCCAGGAAACAGGTCAGCAGTCTGAGTGGCCTGGCACGTGGAGGCACTACTGCTCCCCACCGCGGATCCGGCCGCTCCAACTGCTCTCCCCTGTCCTGCTCCAGTGGAAAGGCTACACAACACCCCCAGCACTGGGGAGGGGAGGAGACTCACTCAGTACGGCACACAGCCCCTGGATGCAAGAACAAGAGGGATTCTCTTAAAACCCAACCCAGACAATAAATGTTAGTTCAGGATCCCTGAGAACCGTATCCTCTGCTGGTGCTAATCCAAAGAGTCCTCAGTCACAAAGGACAGACGCAAAGTACTCATCTTCATCAGGAGCCCTTGGTAAAGCAAGTGAGCAACGCTCCTCATCTGCCCCTTCTCTGCCCCTCCCAGCCCTCCAAGTCTGTCTGTCTCCCGCTTGCAGTGCAAGCTGTTGGAACTATTCTGCAGCACTATCCAACAGTCGGTTGATTCAGACCAACGAAGAGCCCAAACTCAGAAGCCTCCGGAGACCAGCCCTCCCCCTCCAGCCCCTCTGGTAAAGGCAGGGCGTTCCAGCACAAGCACCTCTCTGGCACAAGTGCAGCTACATCCTCTTCTCCACCCTTGGGCTGTGCTACTCCACATCCCTGTGCAAAGCTCCCTGAGGCAGTGCATCTCATTAGTGTGCTGGTCCAGCGCTGAGCTCAGAGGGTCTTGGACGCTATGGAAAAGCCTGTGGTCCCAGCTACTGCTAGCTAGCGATGTAGGGATCTAGGCTTCCACAAAGGGGAAACAAGGCACTAAGGTCAGTCCTGGCCATTCCTACTCCGGGCACTGAGGACAGAGGGATGCAGGAGAGAGCTGGCAGCTCTGGGAGAACAGCAAGGATGTGTGCTATGGGAGGCTGTCCCCTCAATGCCCAGAGCAGCAAACGGGCTGCCACAGGTTACGGCAAGGTCAGGCAGCCAGGCGCTCTCGGTTATCTTGACATAACCACCTTATCTTATCTAAAAAGGAGAGATTATGACTAAGAGCCTCCCTACAGGAGGCTGCCAACAAGGAGCCCTTCCTGAGGGAGATGCTGCCAACTTTCACCAACATCAGGCTAGTTCCTCCCTGCAGATGTCTGCCGTCCACTCGGGTCTGCTCCTGACATCTGAAAGACCCGCTAGGTCTGAAACTCATATGGGTGGTATTGGCTTAGAAGCATTTCCCAGGCACCATCCTTTCCTTCTTCTACTTCCAGCTCCACAACTCCCTTGACCAAGGTTCAACAGCCTCCCCAGCTTCCCTGCCCTTCCTGTCCCTTTGGGCTGCCACTGACCTTGTTTACCACCAGGAAGTTCTCAAGTGTCTTTCCATTGGAAAAGACCAGGTCCCCGGTGTCCTTCACAGCTTCAGGAAGGATCTCCTTTACCTCCTGAGCAATGACACCTGCGTGGAAACGGCACAGTGGGTCACAGGGGTCTGGGCAGCGCTCCTGCCACCACTGCTCTTTCTCTGGCCCATGCGGTTGTCGGCAGGAGCCCTCTGCACTGGGGGCAATACATGGGCTGTCCTCCCTCACCCCAGCTGGGCATGGCCAGGCAGAGCTCTTCAGAGGCCCCATGGCCTGGGCAGCCCACAGACCGCAGAGTCTCAGCAGTGGAAGAACAGAGGCTGTTCAGACAAGGCGGCTGTTCAGACAAGGCAGCTTCCCAGATTAGGTGGACGGGGTATTTGCATCACCCCGCTGCAGCACACAGCTGCGTCCAGGCTCCCCGTGCACCCCTGGAGAGGTGGGTACTCAGAGGAGCCTTACCACAGCCCAAGTGAGGGGCTATAAGCCACCCGTGGGAAGTGCCATCCTCTCTCCAGCTCACTAAACAGAGAGCTTCACTAGAAGCTTAAGCTTCAGTTGGTGAGAGGCCCACGCTCTCCTACCCCGTGGCTGGTGGGGCTGCCCCACGAGCAAAACGCTGCTGTAAGTTGTAAAATATGAGGTCCAGTGCTGCAGATGCAAGCAGGGTTCCACAGCGGGATGACGCAGGGCCCGTACCTGTCTCAGAGGTGTTGTCGATGCCCACCGTGGCTGCAAACTCGGGCTTGTAGTTGTAGTGTACTAGTCGCATACGGGAGATCCTCTTCAGCTGCTCTGTGGTGTCCACCTAGGACAAAACAGACACATGCAACTCTTAAGTGGAGTGCTGCTTCTTAAGATCCCATCACTCTCACCTGAGGCACCAAAACACACTATGGTTCATATTAATACCTTTATGACAGGTCCCAAAGGCAAGAGGCACTTCATGAGACAGCCCTGAACCCTGCTCAGCCCAGCCATGGGGACAAACAGCATCTGCACTGGGGTTAATCTCCAGTTCTTGTCACTGGACCTATTCCTTGGGCAGAGAAGCCAGGAGGAGACCGAGCCCCATTGCACAACCAGGCACAGGGCAGAGGCAGTTTTCATAAATATGAGATGTGATTGCACCTGGCTTTCCTGTACGGGCACATCCAGCTGAGAGGACTTCGGCGCAGAGCTGAGCTTCTCACCCAGGCTCTGGCAAGCCCCGATGTGCTCTCTGAGGTATTCACTTGTCTTCAGGTTTGTCATTTTTGCATTTGCTAGTTCTGGCTAGCAGTGGAAGTGCCAGTAGTCCTTAAGACATAATGGACAGGCTGTGTTTGGGACATACAGGGACAGACAGTCTGCTAATGCTGTTCCTGTCTGGTCAATAAGAGTGCAGGCTTCCCATGACCACCATGTCAAAATCAGCAGCTGAAACAAGCTCACAAGGACACTCGCACTTTCTGCAGTGCCCTTTCAGATCCCTGATCAGCCGAGCCTAGCCTGGTTTGCCTGGCTCTTACCTCCTGGATGTCCTCCTTCACTCGGACGTCTGACGGGTGCATCAGTGAACCCATGACCTTCACATTGCCATGGACCACGAGGGCTTCATCAGGGCGGTCCGTGTTGATGCCAACCCGGCCATGGTGAAAAACAGTATCAGGGAGCTGCGCCCGCTGCCAGAGCACATCACTGTCACTCTCAAACTGGCCAGGGTTGGAGGCCTGTGGAGAGACAGGAAGGAGGGAACTGAAAAGCAGCAGGAAGAAAACCAGGGAGAAAAATGCTGCAGTGCTGCTGGGCAGAGGCACTCTGAGATGTGGACAGAGGGAGGACGTCGGGAGAGGTCCATGGTCCCATCCCACTATGCACCTTGCAGAGGAACTGGATAGCAGGGGAGGCCACAGGGAACCGGTGGACGTCAGAGAGCTCCAAGCTGTCGTGGTGGCCTGCACAGTGCCAGGCATCCCATGGCAGCAGCGTGCTGTCCCCCTTAGTGTGGGTGGGAAACAGCTGGGGAACAAAGCTGGGGATAAGCAGAAGCCCCCCGATGGCACGGGTGTGCCTTTGCTCTGCAGAAGGGAGCCAGGGATGGAGAAGATCTCAGCTGAAACTGGGGCGTGTTGATCCAGGTGGCCTGAGAAGCTGGAGGGGACTTTTGGAACGAACAGTCCAGGGCACGGGATCCTGGCAGGGATGCCCTCTCCAGCCCGCAGCACACTGAATTACAGCCCTAGGAACATCTCGAGGCTGAGCTGTGACAGCACCAGCCCCACAGGAGGGACAGCTGGGAGCTGGACAGGCAGGCACAGTAGAGCCAGCAGAGGACAAGCAAGGCCGTGGAAGTGCAAGACAGAGCTTTGCAGCAGCACAAAGGAAAGTGGCAGGGACAGAGATCTGCTGCCAGCTCTGGGAACAGATCCCAGCCTGCCCTCGCAGCCTTGGCATTCATCTGCTGGCCCTGCCTAAGCCTCTTTCAGCAGGAACCAAGGTTATGACCGCTCTCCTACTCTCCCTAAAGGAATATCCTTGCTTTCTTGAGCTGTCTGTTATCTCAGCTTTCAGAGCTCTTCCAACAATTCCAACCAGAACCATGCAGGACAGCTGGAGACCATAAGCGACACGGCTGTTGCTCCTGGGCCCAGAATCCCGGGGTTCTGGCCTGCTGCCACAGTTCTGTGACCCACTCACAGGTGGGGACGGGGCAGTCCAGGCTGCCTGCAGTTCCCTACAGTTCTGGGCACCCTGGAGGCTGCATAACTCCTCGTGCACTTGTCTGCAGACTGAGGTCCCTCCGTTTGCTTTTTATCCCCTGCCTTCAAGCCACAGAGCTGAGCATTCTCCTAACAGAGCCCTGGGAGGGTCTGGAGATGGTGCCTACCTCTTCCTGCTGCTCTGCATTCCCATGTGAGCGCCGCTGCCTTAGCACATGCAAAAAGTGCAGCCCTGGGAAGGCACCCAGTCCTGCTGCACCTGGAGTCTTGTCCCTGCTGCGCAGTCAACACTGTTCCCTCGCTCCCAACAGCTCTACTCTGGGCACTAGTGCAAGGTCGGGACAAGGGGACACCTTCCCTGCCCTGCAACAGGTTCTTGCATGCCCCGAGGCTGCCGTGACCAAGCAGGTGTGGAAAGGCTGGAGTGAGAACCCAGGCACTGACAGGGATAGCTACAAGCAAAGCAGCGACAGTCTGGAGAAGATAGGCAAGGGCTGGGTGGGGAAAGCCCTGAAAAGCCAGAGAGAGGTTGGAGACTGGCCCAGGTCATCCAGCAAAGGGCTGTGGGGATCCCACAGAGGCTGAGGGAGAAGGGAAGGACTTACTCGGACGATGATGCGCTCAGAGATGTGGGCTGCAAGCGTGTAGTTCTGGTTCTGCGCATGTGCTTGCAGGGCTACCACCAGCATGAAATACCTGCCAAGAGGAGAGAGAGGTCAGGGTGCCATCCCGCACTGGAAATTGCTGAGTCTGCCTCAAGGCCGAGGCACCAGGCTGCCACGGTGGGCTTGGCACATCTCCTCTCCCCCTGTCCCCAACCCCTCATAGAACGGGGGCGACCATTCTTGTGGCCACAGCAGACATCTCCTTTCCTCCGCACAGACAAGGATGGCCAACGCAGGACCTCTCACTCCACAGACTGGGGATAGAGGCATCCACAGGCCTTGAGAGCTCAGAACAGCTTGAAGAGGGTGTCTCTGCTCCTCACCTCTGGTCTGGGTTGGGCTTGCCTTTCTTCCGCATGTTGTTGGCTGTGGTCTCGCTGAAGTGCAGCCGCCCCACAGTGACCTTGGTGACCTGCTCTGGAGGCAGGTTGACCCTGGGGAAGGGAAAACAGAGAGGAGAGTGAGGATACTGCTGGACAGGAGACTGCTCAGGGAATGGCCATCTCCTGGCCTGCTCCACCGAGGTAGGTCTACAACCTGGGCACAGAGTGGAGTGGGGAATGTGAAGAGGGGAAAACTTTGCTGTGGGCAACAGAGGATAAAACTGGAGGGTGTGGTACCCACAGTATTGTCCTGAGGCCTCCAGCTCAGCTCCCTTCCCCACTCTCTCCTGCTATTGCTTATTGCCCAGCAGCAATTCCCCCACATGAATGCAGCCCAGGCAATACTCACGTGACAGGGTTGAAGGGCCGTTTGCTGCGGTCAGACTGTGACTGCTCTATGTTGATCGACTGGTTCAAGGCCTCTAGCTGGAGAGAAAGATTTGGGTATGTGACAAAGAGCCCTTCCCCTTCCCACCACCTCTTCCCCAGCCTCTGCACATGCCAGCTGTCTGCCCAGCCCCTCCTGCGACTCAGCACAGCTAAGGTGCAACACCTAACTTGGGTGCGATTCTTGTCCAAGCACGGGTGCTTCCCTTGGCAGGGGGGAGGCTGAGGGTGAATGGATCTTCCCAAAGTGCCTGTAAACCTCTGGAGTCAAAGGTGGGCGAGAGGCAGCCCTGAAGACAGGCAGGGAGCGATTATCTCAAGATCTGCCTTGTACTGGCCTTCAGCACTCTCCTATGCACGCCCCTACGACTTAGCACGTGAAAGACGCGGTGTTGCCTGGTCCCAGCTGTTTGCCAAGCTCCCCTTCTCCCTGCTGGATTTGCTACTGGCCCTTAGCTCCTGCTTGCCTTCACTCCGTGCAGCTTCAGGTAGAAGCACTCTAAGGGTTTCAGGCCCTCAGGGGTCTTCACATACTTGGGATCTCCAAGCATGCCGATGTAGACCGTGACCTGGAAGTGATTCTTCTTCTGGCACACAAAGGCGTCATCACCCACTGAGAAGTTGAACCCCTTGTCAGCATCGACGCGGTACGTGAGCATAGGGCTGTGGAAAAGGCAGCAGGCGTTAGACCAGAGCCCTGAGCACACCACGAGAGGCTTACGCTTGTAGGGGGCAGGATGAGCCACGCACCCACAAACAGAGGCAACGAGGGGTCTGTACTTGGCCCAAGAGAACCACCCCACCCGGGAAGGGCTGGGGGACAGCTCACCTCCATGTGCCACCACAGACGAACAGCGACCGTGTCACGAACAGCCTCACCTCACCAGACTGAGGAGGCCACCTCTACTCACTCACAGAGCCACAAAACACTCCTGAGGCGCAGCAAGCACATGGGAGGAGGAGGAGGGCTGTGTTGGGGCAAAGCAGCCAGCATCACACAGCTGCAGAGCACCAGCACGTGCCGTGCTGGTCGTGCAGGCAGTCCCTCCTGCTCCACACCGACGCTGCACTGGCGTTCCCGCGGGGCCGACCGGCGCAGGCAGGCACCGCCTGGTGTGAACCCAACACCTTGCCCAAGCCCCAAACGGCAACCCATCCTGCCGTGCGGGGCTGAGAGGTCAGAGAGGGTCCGTATCATCCCCTCGCAGCTACAAGCTTTGCTTGAACAAAGCTTGGGTCTTCAGCTGGAAAGAAACGCGGTTCCTGTGACTAGGGTTTGATGAGGATGCTGGGGTAAACATCCCTAATGCTACACTACAGTACTAACATGATAAATGTAGTATAATAGTACAAAAGTATATATATATAAAAAAAAAAAAAGCCTTGACAACCATGAGCCAGAACTAGCTAGCATCTCCTTAGCCCTGGCTCAACGCATACCGGTGACACCGAGCGCAAAGCAGCGGCCTGCCCAAAGCCTGGAGCAGCCCCCTGGGTGCTGGTCACCTGCAGAGCAGCTCGGGCCGGCCTGGGGGTCCCACACCTCCGCTTGTCCCACCCGTCGCATTCCCCATGTCGCCCGTGCACCGCCCGTGCACCGGATTCCTGCCGAAATCGCGGCCACCTGCTCCGGTTGCTGCAGCTTCCAGCTCCCACCGACAGGTCCAGAGGAGGGAGAGGGGGCCCCGGCTGCCCGGCCAACATACACCAGCTGGGGAGGTTTAATCTACATCTCCTTAATGAGCTGGTCGTTGTGGGAATGAGGGAAATATGTGGCCTTTGCAGCAAGTCCCCTCTCTCTCACCATCCAAGAACCCGACCTGGGCTGGCGGGCCCCCGGGACGTGCTGCCCGCCTGGTGCAGCACTGGAGGAGATGCCTCTCGGCCTGCCTGCCCATCAAGAATTTCTAGCAGAACACCAAAATGCCACCTTTTTGCCATTTTTTTTTGTACTTAAAGAAATACTCAGGAGGTAAAAGGTAGCTCAGCCTAGGCTCTGACACAACACTTAAAAATTACTGAGCGCTCTTCCACAAAAACTACCTGCCTCTGACTTCCACCTCCAGTTCTTAATACAGACAGCCAGGCGGATGGACACTACGTGGGGAGGTGGACAGACTGACAGCGATGGACAGACCTCGGCAGACTCCAGGAGGCAGAGAGATGCAAGGGCCACTCTTGCTCCTCCCACATCGCTGGGCTGCCACCTCCTTTCTTCTGGGATGAAAACCACTCTCACCCCCTCCCCACGCTCGTGGGGTTAATGTCGGATGAAATCTAGGGGGAGTTTCCAGGCAGTCAGATGCCTTCAAGTGGAGCAACCACTCGTTTCTTGCACCCCGGGGACTGCCCTGCCGTCCCTGAACACAAACCAGACGGTGGGAGCAGAGCACTACCTTAGCCTACAGGCATGAGAGGAATTCCTCTCCGCGGTCGCCCTCCTCCCAGCCTTGGCCCCGAGTTCTCCACCTGGCTCTTCTCGCCTCAGAGCAGTGACTTGGGATGGCCCTGGCACCCTCTGCGCTCGCCCAGGGGTGCCGGAGCCCTTTTCCCAGCTGCTTCCACCAAGACCCCCTCTGCCCCTTGAGCTGCCTCCGTGTGCCCAGGACCCCAGGCATTAACCTCTCGCCTCGCTGGTTTGTAACAGAGAAAGCAGACGAATAGGAAGGACTGACCGAACTTCCAAACCATGGATGGTTCCAAAACATGCTCTGGTTAACGTCACTCAAACTGATGGCTGCTAAACACGTGCCGAAAAAATGAAGACAGTCAGGCTCCCCTCCTCTGTCTCCAGAAATGCCTGGCCCCTCCAGAGTCCCGTTCTCAGAGGCCCCCTTTCCCCGAGCTCCCAAAGGAATAAGCTTTCCCGATGGCTGTCAACCCCCAGAGTGGGGTCCCTGCTTTCAGATTGCACCCCACTGCAAACAGTGCATGGGTCAGGGTATCGACCGGATTGTAAATCCCACCTGGAAGCAGCACAGCCACTGCTCCACTGTCACGCAGCCTTCCAGGATGGGCAGCCAGGGCAAGGCTGGCTTTTCCCAGACAGAGTGCAAGGGCCAGAGGGCAAAGCGTCAGGAATAAAAGGTCTGGGGTCAAATGGATTATTTTAGCCAGAACATCCCCACTGACAAAAGCAGATTAACGCAGGACTCAGAAGGCTGGGAGGTTTCAGAACTTTCTCCCAGTGCCGAGTGAGGGTGAGAGGCTGTTACAAACTGCCCGCTGGCCATGCCTGGCATCCACTTAGAGGAGCAGGGAGAGCCCTCAGCCTCTACATGAAAGTGCAAAGCTAAGGGAAAGGCAGTGCAAGGAAAAATGTGTCTGTGATAGAAAGGGACCTGTATTTAGATCTGTGGCAGAGAATAGGATTATCAGAGGGATGTTCTCATGCCATCAACCATCTCCCTTCTGGAAGAAAAGTCTCTCTCATCTCTCTCCTTTTCCAGGTTCCCCAATATCTCAGCCACTCCTAAGACGTAAGGTCTGGAGTCCCCCTGATTCAAGGACCACCCACTAACTTCATGCGGTCCCTGCTTTGTTTCTCTTCCAGGATACACAAGCGCCAGGATGGAGGACGGGAACCTGCAGCGGAGCACCGTGACTGTGCCCTCTCAGCCAGTCCGTGTCAGACTGACACAACCACACCGGGACGTCCAGGGCTCAGCACCCACGGATGGTCCCTTCAGCTGCCTGAGACACACGGCATGGGGAGGTGAGGCCTCCAAGGAAATCACCAAGGGATTTCCCAGGCTGGCCAACAGGACTTAGCCCAAGACGCTCTGTGTCACCCAACCCGAAACACTCCCAGCAGGACAGGACCACGTCACACTGGTCTCTGTCCCCTGCAGGATCTGCTGCAAGGACAGGCTTGGTGCAGTTTGTAAGGACATTTCTTCCAAACGAGGCTTCTGAAAGCTTGCGGGCATGGAGAGCACCCATTTGCTCGATGGGAAGAGAACGGCACCAGCTCAGTTCCCAGAGCACAAAGGCTCTGGCCCCAGCGTGGAAATGTTTCTGTTGAGCGCTGCACTACCCTTCCCCAGCTGCCTTACCTCAAACTGTAAACAAATGGGGAGAGGGAGGAGGGAGCCTGCTGGCATTTATCAGAGCACACTGTCAGGGAGATGAATTACTCCTGCTCCCAGGAGTAAATTAGCGAACTGCCTGGTTCCAGGCCTCTTCGGCACCGCTGCTGAAAACCAGCTAACCCTTTTGAAGGTTCAGCGAGTCTGAAACCACAAAACCAGTGCAAAAGGCCAAGGAGAAACATACTATCAATAAAACTAATCCAGAGACTTTGGTCTCCTTCAACCAATGCAGATTCCTCAGCCCACATAGCCAAAGCCTGAGACATAAGCCCAGCACGCCAAGACACAGATTTCCAGGCACCTCCACTTGAATCCATGCAGCAACCCTTCCTTCCTTTCCTCCCTTTCTCCTCTCCTCCATTTCCTCGATCTAGCCTGCTTCTAGGAAGACTGTGCCAAAATGACACACCTGCAGCCTGGCTGAGCCCGGCTCCCCTTTGCTCTTCTCCCAGCGGAGAGGCTGCTGCAGCCCCTGCCTGGCACAGGGCATCTGTTGCCATTCGCACAGTGAGAGTCACTGGTGCTAGAAGGCAGAAGAGCTACCCAGGAACTGCAAAACTAGTTCAGATCCCCCCTGTGCTGTCCCCATGTCATCAAGCTTAGACAACGGCTGACAAGGAGCCCGGCCCTGACATACAGCCCAGAACAGCAGAAAAAGAGAAATGGCTGAAGGGCCCCTACTCTGCAGCTTTTTCCAGGAAAATGAACAGAGATAAAATTTTCAGAACAAACTATGTTTGTTCTGAGGAACAAAAATCTTTCGGTATTGGTTACTAGTGCCTTCACCAGGAGCAGCATGAGTAGGAACTGGTGGAAGAAAAGGTCTCCTCATGTCCCACCGCCAGCCAACACTAACGACAGTGCATTCAGTTCTTCAGGAAGCCGCTTTGCAAGGAACTGGAAAGAAAGGCCAGAGCGGCATCCACACAAAAAATAAGTGGAAGGAGGCAAGTGGCTGCCAGTTGATTCGCAGGTGAACCTGCAAGGCTACAGCGCTGGATTCAGCTCCTTGTGCATGCAGAACATACTGTATGACAAGGAGGTTGCTGTGAGCTGTGTGCAGCACGCACGTGTTGCTCATCCTTAGCCAAAGAGTTTGGGACCACGTAACTTTTATCTGTTCCCAGGAGACGTTGCCAGGAGAAGCTTCGTGGTTTGTTCTGAGAGCCCTCTTCAGCTGCCGAGCAGATCAGACAGTTGGTGGGCACAGCGAACGTATGTGCAAAGTCCTGCCAGAAGTCTGGCAAGAGCCCAGCAATTCAAGTTCCTCCCCAAAAAAGCTGTACAGTCAGACAAGGTGGTACCATTGGTTGACACAGACAGATTGTTGGATCTCTAAGAAACTCCCAGATCCCACCGTGTTTCAGCAACTGCCAACAAGATGTTCACAGCAGAAAGACAGTATTGTCTATCTCAAATCTGGAAAAATCTTCTCCTTCTCAGGACTGAGCTCCAGACATGAGGGACTTTGAGACACTTCTGTCCTGCTGTTGGCAGGGGGACCTGCTAAGGGACCCGATTTTGTGTGTGCAAGAGGAGGAGTGTGGAAGATCTTTTAGCTGTATTTTTGCCCTGTAAGATTACACTTAGCATGGAACATTACACACAAATCCACAAGCACCAGGATAAACTATTCTGTTCAGAAATATATTAAATAGAGTACTGACAAAGTAATTACTGCACTAACCCAACAGAAAGTGTTGTGCCTTGATGCAGGAGCACAGCCAGCAGCAGAGCTGGGTCTCTTCCATGCAGCAGTAAGCACTGGACTGGCTTTCTCTGAGGCAGAACAGGAGGAAGATCAAGCACTACGAACCTGAGAAATTCACCCCCACGGAGGCTGTGAGCAGCTGCCCTGCCTCATGGAAACGCTGTAGGTTGGATAGAGGTTCCTCTCCCATGCATATTTCTGGGTGGATCTAAAGCAACTGCTTTTGAGAAGTCAATCTCCTGACACGCCAGGGCACGGAGCCGCTCTCTGCGTGCAGCACTCACTGCTGAAACACCGGCAAGCTCTGGTGAGAAGCCTCGCCAGGGTAAGAACCTGAACAGCTTCCTCTGGGCTCACGGCTCAGTCTCTCTCCCTAACGAACCTTTCCAGTCTCTTTTCTTAACAACAAGAGTAGGAAAAATCAGATGATTCAGATGATTGAAATTCCTGGGGCTGTGAACAGGTTATGGGCACCTGGATCACGGGGGAAAAATATGTTCCCTCTAGGGGCAGGAAACTGTAACAGCACGTACAAACTGCAGGGTAGCTTCCAGCAGAAAACAGACCGGGAACGGCTGGTCCTTGCTTAATGATCTCAGAGGAAACTAAATTGTTGAAATACTCACGGATCTCAAAGAGACACAGACGCCTGCTTCTTTGCTGAGTATACCCAAAAGGCAGAAAGGAAGGAGACTCCTACCTGCTCAAACATGACTCGGTCGACCAAAAAAAGCCCTTACAGAAGAAGGAAGGGAAAGTTGAGCTTTTGCGGTTCCTCACAGAGCTATTCTGGCGCAGTGCTGTACCAAGAAAACCATCTAAGTGATCTTCCACTTAGAAAGAGCTGTAGGCTCAGCTTGCGCGGCCTCTCCTAGAGCTACCTGACTGCTAAGCTGACCCAAAGGGGAAGAGCCCACTGAGGCAGTGCATAACAAAAAATGTAATCGATCAGTCCTTGACCTGAACCTTTTGGGTCGAATCCAGCACCACACCAAACCGCATGTGGGTTCCTAAATCTACATGAAGTCATTTCAAAGGAATTTATCCATTACACAACTGGATGATGACCTAAACGCTGCAAAAGTAGGTTTGCTCTGGCTTTCGCCCTAAATCCTAAAAGCAGGTATTAGCAAGTGACCCCAAGCACAGATCTGAAGAACATGGTAGTGCAGGGCTGGGTTTGCAGGAGTTAAAAGCCGTGGTTTGCAGCCTTCCGCTGAATTCTCTGTGCCCAGCAGAAAATACCGTGTAGTCTGCCTCTGCCAGTGTGCCTGTGCAATACCGGGGTGCACGGCAAGTCTCTGGAACAGGGACTGTAACATCTGCAAATGGTCCGTGACAAGCTGAAAGAGCTGTGACGTGTTTCAGATGAGAGACCGTTTACCCAGCACAGGTAAACAGTGAGATGGAAGGGAAAGGGGGGATCATTGTGTCAAAGAGAAAAGTGAGGCCACGCGAGAGGTCTGCTCCTACAATGTGCAGAGCTCTTTGGACCCTGCTGACTACAAAAGGTGCAATTGTGCTTCTGCCATGCAGCGAAAACTCTGCTGAGGCTGACAGCGGAGGAGAGGCCACTTCAGGGACCAACACCCTGTGACCAAGCATTGCCCAAGTCAGAAAAGGGGAGATCGCCTCTCTTGATGCCTCCACTTCTCAGAATCCCTTTGACATGGGGCAAAGACACAAAGGCTCACACCCAGAGGCAATACTGGCACAAAAACGGAGCCTGTGAGAAGCAAAACAGCAGCAGAAGCCAAAGGTGGCTTTGTCAGGTGGGAAAACCTCAGCGTTGTAACTGCCCAGTGACGCCCAAGCCCTGGTTGAAAACCAGGCAATAGAGATGATGTGTCCAGGCATCGTGTGGAGGTGGTGGGAGCTGGCTGCAAATGCTGTCCTGTGCGGAAAGCAGGAACCCAGGACGGGGACCGCAGCGTGCACGTGCTCAGCAAGAGGTGGCTGGCTTCCACTGTCCCACAACCTGCACAAAAGCAAACTGAAGGTGGAAAGCAGGGGCAGGGCTGCAGGACTGGACTTTGGAGCTACTCATGAGTTCCTAGAAGTAGCTCTCACATCAACACAACACATGATGGGAAAAGTTTGGCACTTGGGAAGGTGTCAGGCCACGGCACCCTAAAGACAAGGTTTCACACCATGAAGGAAACACTGAAAGTTGAAGCAAAGCTCTGCAGAGGAGATGCCCACTGCAGCAAACTACCAAATATACTGGGAAGGAGGATCCCAGGCTACATCATGGATTTAAAATTACCATACAGGCAGAAACCGCATGAACTTGCCTAAACTATGCAGCAAAACACAGTTACAATGTAGAAAGCAGTGGAGACAATTACCAGGGAGGGAAGAGGAGCAAAGTCTTAGTGGGTAGCACAGAGCATGCTGCTGTTGGTGAAGGAGGCAGCCTTTCGTCTCAGGGTAGAAATCATGCATTATCATGTTATTCACTTCCCTTTTTCTCCTTCCCTCACTAGGAATAGGTCAATCGGGGTGTAGATATTCCTCCTGAAGGTGGGCGATGTTTCCTTGATGGTAACAGTTTAGTAAAACAGAAGCAGTCACCTTCCCAAATCACCCTTCTCCTGCTGCGGTTGGGGAAACGACCACAAACACAATCTTTGCAAATGACAGGATGTCACCAAAGAAGTAACCAACTATCAGCCACTTCTCTGCAGGGCAACAACCCACAGCATGCCCCAGTCAGCACCAGATCTGAATTAAAGAGGGAACAAAGACTAGGGCTGACTGAGATCTGTGAGCAGGAGCGCTGGGGCTTGCAGCTGCAGCTTGCCTGCACATCACAGACCTTTCCCTGCCTCCACAACTCGTCTCACCAGGTGCCCTTGGCTCCCACCCTGAGCACCATCCAGGCAAAGTATGATGATAGTCTGGGGTTATTTGGTATTGCAAAGAACAGAGCACGCCCTCCTCCATGTCCCCTGAGAGGACCCTACTAGCCCCTGGCTGCCCAGAAAGAGGAGGAGGGGAAACGGGGGCGTTTGCTCAGTTCCTGGAACCCAGCCTGCTGCTTGCCAGCTCTCTGTCACCTCTGAGGAATGCAGGGAGGATCCAGAGCGGTTTCCTCCTGAGCACTCTTTCCTACAAGGTTTGTCCATGCGCTGCCTCCACCCTCCTCTGCCCCAGCCTCTCCTGCCAGCTCCTGACCCCCCCTACCCACTCTCTGCTCCTCATCTGCCTTGGCCACCCCAGGCTTTCCTCTCCACCCTCTCCCCTGACCTCTCTGCCCCTCCTGGCTTCCCAGCTTTCCTCAAACCCCTCTCTCTTCCTTGCTTCTCTCCTCTTCTCCTCTGCCCACCAACTACTCCCACTCCTCCTCCTCAGGCTCCTTTCTGTGCTGCTCTCAAGCTGTGCTGAAGTGGCTCTGGATTGCTATGCATTTTCCTGTAAATCCTAACACACATTTTAAAATCCAGGACCTTCTGCAAGCCTGGGCAGGGGGAAAGTGTGCTGCAGGTCCAAGCCATGCTCAGGCAAGGGTGTATTTGCCAAAACAACCCCCCTCTTGGCAGCCCGAGGTCTGAGTGGCTGCTGAACTACCACCAAAGCTGCCTTCTGCTGGCTCCTACAGAACTGGCCCCATTTCTTAATCCTCCACCACCCCTGTAGAAGTGCAGGGAAGTGACTTTCCCAATGGCAAAGGTACAGCAGGGAGAGTATCTCCACCACAGTGCAGGCAAGCAGAGATCGGCAGGTGATAAAAGAGAAGCGTGAGCCCAAGATGACCCTTGTGGGTTGGATGCCCCCAGCCTCGGTCCCTTGCCACCGATAAATGAAAGGTCAACCTGACTTTGGATGAATTACTCACAGTTCTTTGTAGTTGGCATCATACAGAGTTGCCCACTTGTTTTGCTGATGTGGCTGCCACTTTATAGACTGGTAGTTGGGATCCAGGTAGGAGCCATTCAAACTGTCGTTATCCTGAATCAGGCCTGCAGCGAGGGAGAAATATATGTTTCAATCACCTCGACACAGCATCCACTCGGGTAAGAGCACAAGGAAGCGACTTGTATCACCCAAGCGGCCGCCCTGCCCTCCTCCTGCAGGCCCAGCCAGGGGGAGCCCCGCTGGTGGCACCCCATGGCCCCAGCAGGGCGCCCGGGCTGGCAGCAGGGGTTTGCATGCTGGGGGTTATTAAGGGGATGGGGGGGGAGTGTGAAAACCACATACCTGGTGAGAGCGCTCCCGGCTGGTGCCAGGGAGGCGTTTGGACTCTGTCAGGGTTGAGTGGCACGGACCCCATACCTGGCTCCTGCTTTATCAGCCCGTTGAGCATCTGTGCATTGAGGGTGTTGGGGGGCGACTCGGAGTGTTTCCTCTTCTTGGCAGGGTGCACCGGGAGGCTGCGAGACCAACGGGAGAGCAAAGGCTGAGCAGGAAAGCACGAGGGGCAGGGAACATCCCTGCAGCTTGTGACCAGGAAAAAGCTGGGATCTCATAAAACCCAAAAACCTCTGTGCCTGGAGCCACAGGCTCTTTCAGCACCATCACTACCTTCTCCCACCAGGCTCTGTCCACCCCCCCAGTGATGGCCAAGCTCTGTGCCTGCACTGAGCCACATCTTGGCTTTCCTCTTGCCTGTCCCCACCATCCAGCTCCAAGCTATGCACCGCAATCACTGCCCCGGGTCACCTCCACCTCGACACCTCCCCAGCTCGTCCCCACAGAACCAGGACACGTTGGTTAACTTGCAGTTAAACCCAGTAATTCTGCTCACACGTCCTGCAAGCCTCCAGCACCCATCGCCCGTCATGCCCTCCCAGGTCCCCAGATCACACCAAGAACAAAAAGCCCCAGTGCCCTGAGGCCTTACTCTGCTCCGTGCTGCTGGAGTAGCTGGTGCAGCATCTGCGACTGCTGGGCATGGTGGAGGTCGGCCGGTGCCATGCCCTGCCCGATGCCGTAGGGGGGCATCAGGGGCTCNCGGCGGGGGGTGCTCCAGGCGAGACGGGGGAGTCATGTGGCACATGTTCTCGGGGGTCATGGTCCGAAGGAGGTGAGGGTCTCGAGAGAGAGACAGAGAGAGAAAGAGGAACGCCTGTTAGACCAGCCGGTAGGGCCACCACCGCGTGCCCTGCAAGCCCATGTCCAGCACAGACACGGCCTCCAAACCCACCCATCAGCAATTGTTACCAAGCACTCCTCTCTCCCCAAAACCGTCTCAGCCTTGGTTATCTTCATGAACCCATACCTCCCTACCTCTTCCGCCTGGCCTCAGCACCGCTGCGTCCCCACAGCCACCCTGTCTGCTTGCAACGGCCACCTTGCCCTGCGCTAACTTCTCCTCCCGGGCCCCTCCATGCTCCTGGCATCCCAGGCACCTTCAGGGACGCCCAGCATGAGAACCGGAGCAGCGCTTCCTTTCTCATGCCAGCAGCGTGGGCTCTGTGTCAGCCTCAGACACTGTCCAGGCGAGCGTGTAGCCAAGCGGCATCTCTGGTGCAAGGATGCAGCAGGGCCGTGGCTGGCCAGCTGACGGCGGGACACGCAACGCTACCAAACCTGCTGTCCTACGCTGCCCGTCTTCTGCGAGGAGGTGAAACTGGAAGTGGGAAGCACAAAGGAAGCAAGCAAGGCCCAGCATCTCGAAGCTCAAAGAACCAAAACTCAAAGGGCAAACGAGTTCTCAGGCTGAGGGACAGCAGGGAAGATTTCCTCAAACATTCCTGATATTTCCTAAACCCAGGCATGTTGTATGGCTGTTCTGTAGTGAGAACAAGTCTTTAGAAATTCCCAGGCAGCTTTTGTGTTAGCTTTGTATATCCCTTCAAGCAGAAGAACCACCAGGCACAATATTCCTGTAGCACCAAGGAACCGCATGGGCCAAGAAAAGAGCAGCGGGGGGCAAAGGCCCAGCAGTCAGCAACAGGGTCTGCCCCAAAGCCTGTGCCTGGAAATGCAGAGCTAGAGAGAAAGCACCTGAACTTCGCTTAATTTTACTGATTCTGGGGATGGCCCAAGGAACGTGCCCAGCAATATGCTCTTGTGGCAAAGGCCAACAATGTCCAGGGCCTGCCCCGAGTTACAGCCCATTGCACAGACAAAGCCGGGCTGCCCCAAAGCCAGGGGTGCCTGGACCGACCCCTCCGTAGTCCCTGCAGGGAGATGTCCCAGGGATGTCCATACCCTGCTTGGGCCAGGGGCACCAAAGAAGGCTTGTCGCTGTGTTAGAGTACTGCTATGCAAGGACACTTACTGTGCTTTTCTCCAGAGAGAGCTGGGACAGACGAGGGAACAACTAGAGAAAAGCAGGGACGACTGAATGATCTCCATCTCCAGCTCATCAGCACCACCAGTGAGGATTGCTCTGGGGGCAGCACTTGCTTGTTTTTTTTTTTTTATTTAAATCAGGAGGAGACTTCGATCTCTACATTTCAATAAACGAAAAAAGGCATTCAAATGTGATCCTACCTTCCTCCTCCTCTATGAGGAACTGGGTACTAAAGCGATGCCATGATTAGGGTTGATTTGACTATATTGCCATCAAAATAAATGCTTGGTGTGGAAGGGCATGCAAATCCATCTCTCTGCAGCTGCTTAGGCTCCAGCTCACCATAACCTCGATGCACAGCAATGTCAGTGCACAGCAGAGGGCTTTAACTAAAACCAAAACCCTTCTGGAATCTAAGAGCAAAAATTAAAGTGTGTAAAGCAAAGCTGGATGATTTAGTATCACCCAACATGTCTACAGAATGACTAGAAATTAGTGGTTTGACCAAAGGAAACAATACTCGTAATTTTACTAAAGAAAAACAAACACATTGGTAAGAAAGTTGGTGCACCGGCAAGACCTGTCCAAGCTCAGTGCTCATTTCAGAGCAAGAAATGTTTTCTGTGGTCTCTGAGCTCAGGTGTGCTTGTATGACACTGCCTTCAGAACTGAAGGATGGACCATGCTGGCAACCCCACCTGTGAAGTTTTAACATCAGCCTCACCAGAACTCAGCCATAATCACAGGATTAAGTATCTGCTCCAAAATTTCTGGCAAGTCAGTGTTGGCGTTATTTCAGCAGCTTATTTTTATGTTTTTTAAAAATGAATGAGTACATGCCATGAGCAAGTGGAAAACAAAGACCTGAGTCTGATGAATTGCACTGATTTTCTACACCAGCTTCTCTATCCTCACTCCATCCCAAAACAAACAGTGTAAAGAGGAGAAACTTTCCACCTGGGACACGCTTCTCTGGCAAAAATCAAACCCTTCCACAGTTAGACTCTGCAAGTGAAGAAACAAAGTTAAAAAAATACAGGAAAACTAAAAGAATGAATACCAACTTTTGTGCAAGACGCATGAGAAATGAGCTGACAGACTGCGAGCAGATCTATGCAAGAAAATCTGTGCATAGAAAAAATCTTAATATTCAAGGTTTTACACGCGAGGAAAGTTTCAGAACAGCGCATGCTGAAGATGACACGCTGAGAAAAATGAGATCTGAAAGCATTTGCAAATTTTTCCAAGAAAATCACACAGGAAAATGTGAGTGAGCGTCCTGGATATAGATGAGTGGAAATTCAAGGCATTAACAGGCAGTGCTGGGAGAAGCGGGTAACGAGCCTAGTGTGGAAGCTGAACATTTCTCCTGCGTGGAAGTCCTTCCCTTCCATCCTAGCACAGAAACAGAAGATCTTAGGTCTGCTCCAAAAGCCTGTACTTGCTAAGGAGATCGACAGCATGGTCATTCAAGTGACAGCAAAAAGACCAGCTAAGCTCAGGTCACCTTCCAGAGACCTCCCCAGAGCCCAGTCTGGCAAATCTGTGCCAACACAGCACGCACAGACAGGTTTGGTTGAAACCTGGTAGGAAGCCAGCTGCTGATGTCTGGCTGAAGCACATCTCCTGAGAGTAGCTGGAACAGCAAGGCCCAGGCAGCCCCAAAACGTGCGGCTGAGCCGCTGACGCAGACCAGGAGCCCTCTGCTGGGTGCCCCTGCCTGTGGGCAACACGCAGCCTGCTCCCCAGCCCCACGACTCAGCCTCCACCGACCTTCCCTACAACAGGACAAAGCTCCTCTGTTTTCACAGCCCGTGCCCAACAGCCGGAGGTGTGTCTGCGTCAGGCACGTGCAGGTGTCCCCGCAGGGTGCCAAGGTCCCCGCGGAAATGAGGCGGTGGCTCCTGGGGCACTTGGCCCGGGGGTGTAAGGAAGCCGAGGGGTGGGAAGGGATGGTGACTTCCAAATGCGAGGTGAAGCTCCCCTGCACGCCACTGTGGACATCTGGACACGGAAGCTAAGCACCGGCAAAGTGCACGAGGGACAAAACACACGCAGGGACTGGCCAAGCCTGTCTCAGGCTCCTGGGACGCGGAGGAGATAGCAGGGAAGATGTCGGCTTGGTCTTTGCTAGGTGCCGCCGGCCATTGAGCCGGACACTGGGCTGGATGGACTTTGGTCACTCAACGACCAGTCAGTGGTTGACTTACGTGGCCAAAGCACTTGACCAGAAATCAGAAAACTCCTCCCGCTGCGAGGTCTGGGAAAGCGAGGTGCATTTGTGCAGAGCCCTCCTACAAAGGCTGCCGGAAGGAGGGCTGCTGCCACCCGTTCGCCCATTCTGCTCCCTTCGAAGGCTTTCTGCTGCTCGCCGAGATCTCGGTGCCCTTTCCCAGCACACATCCAACTGGACTGCTCTGCCCGGGCTCACAGGCAGGGCTCCTGCTCCCGGGCAGTCTGCCTTGCTGGAGCTGACTCAGGAACAACCCAGCCGAGCAGCAGGGACCCTGGTGCTGCTCCAGTAGGTCTCCATCCTCAGGAGCCAGGACCAAAGAGCAGCCTTGCTTTAACACAGTGGCTGGGGCTGACGGACAACATCCCTGGGACAGAGCACCTCTGCTTTTCAGCTGGGTAGAGAGGGCACTGGGCACGCCATCCCCCTTACCCTGCCTTCCTGACGAGCACTCAACTTCCAGCAGCGTAACTTGGGGCACAGACTAGCACAGCTCAACAACACAACCACCAGGCAGCTTTGGCACCGCTCAGCTGATGGATGAAGACTCCGAAGCTAGAAGCAGCCTCTGAACAACCCTCGCAGACCAAGCCCGTACAGACAGACAGCTGCTTCAGGGCCGGCAGAGGAGCCTCGCACCTTCCCCTGCAAGCCACTGCAAGGAACGGGTCTTTACAACATCTTTAGTGAATGCCCTGTCCCTGTAGTGTGGGCAGCCTTGGCACTGGCAGCTTGGGAATGAGCTGGGAGGCTCATGCAGCTTCTTCACCATCTCCACAGCACATCGCAACTTCCACAGGCTTCCGTGCGCTGTGCTCCCAGCTCGGGTGCTCTCCGCAGCCTCCTCTCCTCCCCAAGCTGAGGTGCTGCCGCTCTGCCAGTACGCCAAAGCAGCTCTCCCCATGGTGAGCAACCCGGCCTCTTTGTTATATTTAAGGAAGGGCCAGGAGGAATTCCAGGGATTTTTTTTAGCAAGATAAACAGAACTCTTGACCTCTTCCATCGAAAAAAAAAAAAAAAAAAGGAGCAGGCGCTGTTCCCGGTGGGGACTGGGCTGGAGCCTGGGGAAGAGGGTGCTGCTGGCGAGGGGGAAGGGAGACCAGAAGCAACCTTCCCTCCTCACCAAGGAGTTTCTTCCACCAAAGAGCCGTGAAGGTCACCACAGGGACTGAATAACACTCGGTGGCTTCCCTGTGGGGAGCCGGGAGGGCCCGGCAGTGTCCCTGCCTGTGCCTGGCGGGGTGGGGACGAGCTCTCCCTTGCCCTTTGCAGGGGAGCAGAAGACCCCCAGGATCGGCTGGCCCCACTGGAGGGGAGGGAAGGGCTGGGAAGGAACTTACTGCTGAACGGCGGGTTCATTTCGGTCTCCCCGGGCCAGGCTCCATTTCAGGGACGCGCTCACCCTCCTTGCCTTTTGCTCACTCGAGGCGGAGGGCAGGAAAGGAAGGCTCGCAGGCTCCACATCCCACCCTCCTGGGGACAAGCCACACCGCCGATCTCTCCCCGCGTAAGTGGATTCACACCTTGCCTTCTCTCCTGTTCCCTCTCTTGCTCACTCTCCCCCCTTGCAAAGACTAGCAGGAGAACAATAGGCGAAAGTCTAGGGATATTTACTAACTGATAATCTCCCCACGTATTGCAGCCGCCTGTTTTCTCCCGTCTGATAAAGATTTCAGAGCCAACCACTTTCACAGAACAAAAAGGGGGAGGATGTTGGGTTTGGGTTTTTGATTATTATAGTTTTCCCCCCTCTCTCTCTCTTTTAAGCACTTACCATTCACCTGCTGAGGGGAGTAGGCTTCTGATCCAGAGTCCGGGGGAGAGTCAGGTAAAGTGCTGCGGAGCGATCGGGAAAGAAAAGGGAAGGTCATTTTAAACCAGCTTCCAGCACAACCGATAGGTCCAGTTTGATCAAAGCACCCTCCAGGCTCTGGTTGGAAATCCCAGCTGTGCCCACAGCAGATCCCCATCACCCCGAGCACGTCCAGCTGACAAGCTGGGGACTGCCATCACTGTCACCACTGCCCTGCTTCTCAACAGCACTTCCCCGGACCTTGGCCACAGGGACAGACATTTTGTTGGCCCGTCTCTGAGACCTCCCCCTCTGCTCAGCAGCTCCTGTCCAGCCAAAAGAAGTCAAACAGAAATTTATCTGTTCCCCTGAGAAAGACCCTGTGCTTCACCACGGGTAAATGGGGGCCCTGGGGAAGCTGGGATCTGATGCACAAAAGCAAAAGCTGGGAAGCCTCCACGCTGGATTCTGCCGTACGACCTGTACGAACCTGAGCACCACCACAGCTGCCGGCTGTATCACCCCGGCTCTACCCCACGGGCACCAGGAGCAGGATTTGGCCCTGACTGCAGAACGCAACCAAATAAAAGTGGGAGCTCTCAGCTGCCTTCTCCAGCACACCCACGGCTCAGAGACGGCAGGACTGGTGACCAGACCCACCGCACGCAGGGGCAGCACAGATGCACGGCAGGGAGCTGGTTGGCTTCTGCTTCCTTCCTTACTTTACCTCGAGCCAGAGCACCCTCCAGGCAGCTGGGCTCTTCAGCCATCTCCAAAGCCCCTCCTCGGAAATTTGAACCAATTTTTCCTTCTCCTTTTTCCAGTCCCTCCTCAACGTGCATGCTCCTGCAGAAGAAGCTTGGGCCTCACACATCTTCAGACCAGGGTAAATCTTCCATTATCCTGGCACACAAGTGAATGATTTGCTCATCTCAGACACTGGTTCTTCTCCGGCAGTATTTTGCAGATCAAACGCATGGAAAAAGTTGAGGCCCTGATACCAGCTAGGCTGAGCCATGGTCACCGCAAGCCAAAGCCACAGCAGGACAGGCAAGGAGATGGCAGCTCTGGTGGCTGGAGCAGTCACTGTCTATGCTCTAGAGAAAGTGCGTGTAATATGCTCTGCCCCTGTGCAGATCTTTGGCAGGGAGAAATCTTGTCTGCCCACTCGTACACGCTGCATCCCAGGTGACATCCAGCTGTGGCAAGCCCCACCATATTTCAGCAGCCCAGCACTCTGGCAAAGCCTGCTCCTTCTAAGACAAAAATGGCTGCTTTCTTCCCCATCTCCTGACACCACGCTCCTCACCACAAGGGGATTTTCCATGGGGAATTCTTTTCCATTTCCCCATCAGCTTTGTGGCAGCATCATAGTCCCAAATAAACCAGTGCTTCTGGGACAAAAGCTGGCCAAAAAGCAAGCGAGGCGCTTAGGGCTGCGGGGAGGAAAGCTACCGTGCACCATGCACGTGCCTCTCTGAAACCAGATCCCGCTGCTCCTGAGGGAGGCCATGACAGCTGCAAACCAGGCCACCCACTCCTCCTGAACCAGAGGAGTTCACAACCCAGTAAATGGGTTCTCCATGACCAGGTGGCATGCAGCAGCTGTTGGAGAGGGATGGGGTGCGGTAACCCCGGCAAAGAGCCCTCACTGTGCTTCCCTCATGCTCTGCCTTCATTTAGTGGCACCTTTCCACTCCCCTCCTACGCTTGGTCTGGAGCATCCATCACCAGTCTTATTTTCAGGCTCCTGGCCAAGCTGGCCATGACTTCCTACGATATTTCCTGCGAATTTAGCAGGATTTGTGCCTCAGCAAGCCACATTTTGGACAATAACAAGAGGGTCAGGGACAATGCAGGGAATCCTGGAGGCTGGAAAAGGAGTTGGAGCAGAAAGATGGGCACTACAGAATTCACACAGGGAGGCTGCGCAGGCACACCCAGCCCATGGACAGAGTTTGTTGGTATTCAACACTGAGACTGATTCTCTGGGAAAAAATTAGTACAACAAGATGAGTCATTCTGGGATGCTGAAGAAATGCCATCAAAGCTAAACCAGTTCACCTACACCCAAACCAAGGTTTCCATCTCCAACAGCAAGGATCTGCTATGAACCTTGCTTCCACTATGTGCAATGATCACCAGGTCCAGGTGGAGTCCACTCATGTAGCCACGTCCCAGGCCAAGGATCCACCACAGGCAAAGCTGCACGTATCCCAGACAAATGCCTCAATCTCTTTGCAACAGCCCCAGATGATTACAGAGTTCTTTTCTCGGCCACAGTGGTTCCTGATGTCTCCACGAGGGGTTTGTTGTCCTGGTGCAAGTCAAGATGACATGTAGCCAGCAGATAGGTAATCTGGCCTGGTTTATGGATGGAGGGGGAGCTATGGTCTTACTCATGACTTCTCACATCCTGGAGAATGCCAGATGCATGCAGAAGAAAGGGATGTGACAAAGGCATTCTGTCATGCCTTTGGATATAGTTCCCCCTAAGCTGCATGCTGCCTTCTGGGTACACAGCAACTCCCTTTTCTGGGAATAAAATAAGGGCAGATTTTGTTTGGCTTGTCACATTCTGGAGGATCTTTTCAAGTTCATCCAAAAGGCCAAAGTCATCCCAGTGGAGCTACGTTACAGCTGAATCATTCATTCAGTGAGCTGGTGGCTTCCAAGCACGGGAATCACCACGCCGTACTTGCTGGCAACACTAGAGGGCACACAGCAGAGGCAAAAAAGACAGACGAGCTTGTAGAGATGAGCAGTCCTGGGGCCATCCTGGTCTCCAAGTCCCTTACATGCACCGGCTCCACTGGAGAAGGCACAGAGAGTGGCTGTGTGGAGAGCACAGCACGGCCACCCAGCCCCTGTGCCACGGGGACGGGTTGGACCACGACACAGTTCCTCGAGGTACGACCACCACCAACCGGCGAGACCTCCTGCTGACGGAAATGCTGCGGCACGCTTTGATTTTCATCTGCCCAGCTTCAGATCACCTTCTTGTTTCACTGCCCTGTGACTTGGGGAGAGCGGCACGGACCAGACGGGTGATGAAGAGGAAGACACAAGACACAGCCTTCTGTTTGAATCTCCAGGCAGTAAAACTTCATGAAAATGACAGCAGCCTTAGCAAGGTCCCCCTCCCACCATGCCAGCTCCTATCCCAGACACCGCTGCCATACCCTCCTGGCACACCACGCCAAAGTGCCCTCCACCGAGGTGATCACTGCAGCTGGCAGCTGTGCTCTCCCAGTCTGCCAGGGTCATTCCCTTCCTGCCTGCTCTGGGCAAGGCCATCCCACGGGGCAGGAATGGTGTCTTTCTTCCTCCCGGGACTAGTTGTCCAGCTGAGTTCATCAGCAATACTAAAACTGTTATCCTCTTCCCCTTCACCAGGGCTGCATCCAGAGCTTGTTGCAAAGGAGTACAAATTCAGCTCAGACACTCTCTCTTTCTTGTCTTGAGTGGAGTATCTAAAACATCAGGCCAAGAGAAATGCATCTCTTTGCCCAATTTAGTTAACAGCTTCCCCTGGGATAGTCATGGGAACATCCTGGAAACTGAGTTTTATCTTGTTCAAATTTATTCTGCATCTTCCTTCTTAACAAGGACGACACTACAGTGTTCTCCCATCACACACAGAATGGACATCCCAGCCACCCATCTACCTGCACAAGTGTAGGATGTCACTGATCCTCTAACTGAACACAGACAGACAAGACCAAAACTGAACAACCTTTCAGGAAACTTCAGGACCTATGCTTGTGAAAAAGCACCCCCCTGTGAAGCAAGGGCTTAAAACAGACCAACGCGGTCAGCAGTTAAGGCCCTGTGGGAAAAGCTACCTCAGCCCTCCAGGCCCTGCCAGCCTGGAGGAACACTGGTCCCACCACTTGCCCTCATTCTGCCACCCCAGCCCCACTTACCCAGGTGCGTAGGAGGCCTTGGGCTCCGATTTGATTGGAGGGACCACGTTGTTTAGGCAGTGGCCGCCAAGGTAGCCCTTGGGCACCACCATGCCATTGTTGTTATTGCAGTTGAGGTGAGCACCGTAGCCGGGTCCACAAGGGTTGGCCAGAAGAGGACCATGACGGATCGGGATCTGGCTGCCCGGGGGAGGAAGGTGGAGGGAACCGCTGGAAGCGGGGTTGGTCACATGCCCAGCACTGGCGATGGAGCTGGGAAGAGGCGCGCTGATGGCAGCTGAGCTGGAGGGCTGGGGGTGTGCATAGCCAGCTGAAGCAGGGATGTCAGGGAAACAGCTGAGAGAGAGAAGGGGACAACCTCAGCAGCAGGACAGGTAGACGGTACTTTCCACCCGCTACCCAGCCCGTCAATGATGGGGACGGAGCCACTCAGGTGCTCTGGGACACCCAGAAGATGAGTGAAACAGCCAGCATTGTGGTGGCACGTGCAGGAGCGTACAGGTTGGTCACCTGGGTCGGTGGGACTGATGCATCCCCAAGGGCGCAAAATCCACCTATGGAGCTGTAAAGGCCAGAAGTGCCCAGGAAACCAACCTCAGAGCTTGTGAAGGCACCAGGAGACAGCAGGATCTGCTCACTGTGCTTCAGCTTATGGACCAGCATAGGAAAGCTGCTTTGTCACGTCAGCCCCAGAGACCCTGCTCCCACTCTATGGCCCAGATCACCCTGGCTGCTGCCTGGGTGTGCTTTTCCCCACTTCCTGATGTCAGTGCACGCAGGGAGACCCTTCCCTTCTCCACACTCATGTTGCGCTGGAGATTTAATCTTTCACACCGAGCTGCTAGTGCTTGCTTTCGCATTGCTCAAGTCAAGAAAAAGTCTTTTGCAGTGCCCTCAAGAGGGAGAAGAGAGGGGACAGAAGACAGTGGCTAAGAGACCAGAGAAATTCAAAGGCAAGAAGCAGGGAAGAGACAGGAGGAAGAACTGGAAATAATTAAGGGAGCAAAGAGCTATAAAGGAGGACTCTAGGAGGGACAGAGGTACAGCCAGGGCACACAGTGATTTCCATATTATTTCTCACATTGCAGGACTGGAAATTGCTCAGCACCTCTCCACTAAAAACAACAGTGAATACTGTTTCTGCTGTGGCGCAAGGGAAGCACTTACATATCTGGTGAGTCCTCCTTGCTGATGTACTCTTCCAGGATGCTAGTATCGATGTTAGATGGCTCCAGAGCTCCGTTAATGTCATGGCCTGCGAGGGGAGAGGAGGTGGAAGCAAGAGCCATGAGAAGGACGTGAAAGGCAAAGGCCCTCGCCTTGCAGGTCAGAAACACCACCAAAGACCTTTGCAGCGTCAGGAAATCAATCTGAGAAGATTAACAGAACTTTTGGGTTGAAAAGGACAATCTGTCCATAGCCATCTGCACCCCAGTGTAAAACCAGACAGAGACTGTGCGCGTGGGACAAGGCGGGGTGGTGACACAGCCTGGGAAGCGGGACGTGCAGGTGGGGCTTGTCTGCAGCAACCTGCGAGGCACGCTCCGGCTGCGGGACACGCGGGCTTCCTGGGGGCCAGGCTCGGGATGTGTGGGAGAAGGGAGGTCGTGGAGCCAGGCCTGAGCAAGACGCGGCTCCACGGAGCACGAGAGCCAGTTCTTGCCCAACCACCGCCAACTTGGCACTGATGTGGCCCGCAGCAGCTTCGTCAGCAAAGCTACAGGGGCTGCCGGCCTTGCCGGGGCTGCAGTTCAGGCCTGATGGAGGGGCCACAGGAGAGAGCGATCCTTCCAGAGGCCAGGGTCCTGCAGCTGGGCTCGGGGGTGCTTTGGGAAAGCCAGAGTCCTTCCCTCCGCTCTGCAGAACGCGCTGGAATTTCTCCACCGCTGCCATGACAGCTCTGGAGCAGCTCCCGACGCCGGAGGAGCCCTCCTCCCTCTCCTGTCTCCTGCATGGGCAAGCGGTGGACTTCCCTCTCCTCTCTCCCGGAGGGATCCTCCTCCCCTCTCCTGCTCCGGGGAAGCTGGGCCGGGTTTTGTTGACAGAAAGTGCTTTCTTTATCTGTCTCTCTGAAGTGGGAGTCTGCAGCCCTCTGGGGTCGGTGCCAGCCCTCGGTGCCAAAGACACTGCCAAGAAAGTGGAAGAGAAGGCCCGCCCCCCCCCCCCCCCCCCCCCGCCGCCCCCAGCTCCGATAACGAAGACGGCCCTTCCTGAGAGGCCCGAAAGCCTCCTGTCAAAGCACGGCGTCCCCGGCCCATGGGGAGACCTGCTCACGGGCAGCCAAAGGCCCAGCCCCTGCCTCCCGCGGGCCAGGTGCTGCGGAAAGGTCAGCCAATGAACCGCAAAGCCGAAAACGGGGGGTTTCAGCCCGCACCCGGCCAATTGCAGCGCTCCCCTCTGCAAATCCCTTTCATACCAAGACAAGCAAATCGGCAGAAATAAATCCAGCCAGGAATTCTGCCAAACGAGCAGGGCGTGTGCACGGATGGGGGATCTCTCCCTCAGTGACGCTGGGCAGGGGGGACAATCCCGGGCGTCCGCTCCCTCGCAGGGCACCTAGCGCTTTGCGCGCCGCGTGCCTCCGCGGCAGAGCCCGGGGACTCTGGGGACGAGGAGGTGACACTCTCCCGTGTGAACTCTTGCTACAAAGGGACGCCTCCGGAGCACGGCCACACAATGCTGGTGCAGGGCTGGCACCGCGGTGGAGCGAGAACAGGGCAGGCAGAGCCTGCGCCAGCACCTCCCTCGTAGAGCCGCAGATGCTCTTTAGTGACAGCCATGTCCTCTCAACTCCTGAAGTTGCAGGGGTGCGGTAGCGACCATGCAGTTGTCCTACTCGCCAAGGGCCAGCACCATGGATGCTTGTGTCCCTTACTCATGCCCAAGGACCTCTGCTATACCTTGCTCCCGACTCTTCACCATGAGTGGCTCTACCAAGGCACCTCTTCGGCAAGCAGCCGCTCCTCGGCCTCCCCGCTGTGACCCCCGACATCGGCCAAAACCCTGCTGCCGGGGGTGAGCACTGTCTCTCTCCACCACCTCGCCCTTGGACAAAGAGACCGAGCTATAAATCCCATGATGCGTTTGGCAAACATCCACCACAAAAACTATCAGAAGAGTCATCTTCATCCCAAATTCCGGGGTGGGAGCCCAGGTTCAAAGAAGCAAAAAAGGCACTTTACCAATTTTGCTGCCTTTCCACAAGCTACTGAGCCTGTCCAGGAAAAGACCTCAAGATGTCTGATCCCAACAGGTTGGCCTCACACCTCCAAACTCCAGCAGCTTCTCCATGGTGGAAGAGGAGCCCAGGACCTATCCAGAAAGGACATGAAGCCCTCCACAGACAGCAGTGCTGCTGGGTTCTCCTATTTTTCTGCTACCTTCTCTTAAAAGTCACCTTCAGGAGTGCTCAGCTGAGACCCAGGCAAAGGGTGCGATAAGCAACCCGACGCGAGAGGTGCGTCAGCTGTGCCGCCGCGATAACAGCATGGTGGGGGCCCGGCTGCGCATGTGCGACAGGAAGGGGCTGCCCACTGAAAATAAAGGACTTTCCTCGGCCGGGGGACGGAGGCACTCACGCCAGCTATGATGAAACAGGGACATCGGGGCAGCGGGTCTCGCCAGCACCCGCACAAGGATCGTCCCACTGCCCGTAGCTTCCACGCAGGCCAGGCTCTGACCAAAAGCCGGCTAAGGTGATTAATTAAAAGCTAATACTTCTCCATGGAGTCACGAGCTCCTAACGACACTAACCACGCTCCCTCCCCTCCGACGTGGGGATTAGGAGGCAGCAGGAAGCCACCAAGCAGGGACCCTGGGAAGCGTAACACCCTCAAGGCCCCGCATGAGATGGACTCCCGTGTCTCGTCCCAGCGGGAGAGAGATGGAGGAGCCCAGGGAAGCCCCGAGCTCTCCTGCACTGCCAGCATTCATCCACTCATCGTGGGAAGAACAGCAGCGATTCCCACGTAGCACGCCCTGCCTGTGGCCCTGCCTGTGGCCCTGCCTCCACACTGGTACCCACTCCAAGAAGTTCACTAGAGCTTTTGTCACCTGTAACCCCTCTGACGTCCCCGAAGCTCAACAGGATGAATTCTGCCCTCCAACCTGCAGCAGCAAGCCTGGAGAGGTGACGCAGTCCCCCACAGAGCTGTCCAAAGAGCACCTCCTTGCAGAGCAGCTTATTGGCATGCTCTGCACACAGCAAGCATCGCAGGGCAGGAGGGCACCAGGGCCAAGTAATTCGGCCACACTGTGCAACCCTCCTGCTAACACGCTGACCTCCCTGTACAGACACAAAGAGGCTCCTCAGGCCAAACTCTTCCAGGACAACCTTCCATTTCCCCACTCCTTCAGTCAGTGCTGCTGCAAAGAAACTCCCAAACCTGCCAGGTCCCTTTGTCCTGCCTTCCCCTTGGCCCCCATGTTTTCACCCCTTCCTCACAAGAGGAAGGACGAGACCCCAGAGGTAAACTCTGCCTGAAGAACAAGATGTTAAACCCGCAGCACCCTCCTTGTGAGCAGCGCTGGACGAGCAGAGGCCCCCGTACGTGTGAGAATGTCAGGAATCCCAATGTTTGGACTGGTTTTCTCTGCCTTCCCCAAACCTCCAAACACGATCGACATCCAAACGGAGGTGCTTCCTGCGCCGCCGTCTGCCCACTGCCCCTGCTCCGACGGCATGGGTCTGCCAGCTCGTCTCTCCCGGTGATGTCCTCTCGGCTCAGGAACACGCTCCCCGTCCCCTTTTCAGGTGCTCTGCCGCATCCCGTTTCCCACCAGAGATGGGCAGATGGCCTCGGGGCTCTGAAAGAGTTAAAGGTGTCTGGCCCGTGTGAGTCGTCATATTTACAGGTCTGAGAGATTGAAACCAGAATTTACTTCGAGTGATAGGCTGATAAGTTTATGCTATTTCTATTTATAACAGTCCCTCCCCCACCTATTCTTGCTCTGTTGCCTGTCTTCTAATCACCCATAATCCTGCCTGGGTCACCTGGGGGTGGGAGGAAGGGAGAGAGCCGAGGAACTTCATCCTGGGATCTGCTAATGAGAACCAGATGTTGGAACCTGGAGATGACAACAAGGTCAACTGTTTTCATGGGCTGGGGAACATCAGCAAAGGGTGGGGGGACACCAGCGACGAGGAGGAAGAGAAGAGGTTGTGCCAAGCCGAGGGCCTCCCCACGGCACCGCAGCCGTGCACCAGAGGCTGAATTTTTGTTCTCGGTTTCAGGGACCCACTGCAGGTGTGCTGGTTTGAGTTAGAAATGAAGCACTCTGCTCTGACCCGAAGGCTGTGAAAGCTGGAGAGAAGAGGACTGCAATGAAGACGAACAAAGAGCCACAGGTGCTGGTGCGTTTGCCGCACGCTTCCATCCCTCTGACACCATCTCAGCCCCGTCTGGCTCGCAAAACAGAAAGGCTCTGGAAAGGTACCCACGACGGCCTCCGCCACGCCTGCGCCGAAGGTCTGCCTGTTTCTCCAGACACTTCTCCTGAAGTGCCACAGACGTCAGGGCTGTAGTGCTGCCGTGCACTCACTCCAGACAGGACAAGGAGGTCCCACGGCGCTGTGGCGGCCAAGCCCCGACCCCATGGCCAGGATGTGGGCAAATGCCTGTGGTCCCTCGAGTGCTGCCGCCCTGCCTTTAAATCGAGCGACTCGCAGGGCAGTGCCCAGCCTGCAGCGCAGCCAGGAGAGGGAACAGGAGGTAGTGGCACCAGCCCTTTGGTTTGCAGTCATGGGACAGGTCCGTTACCATGCTGCACGCAGGCCTTCACCTGAAACCTGGTCCAAAGGGCACATAGCTCACGCATGGCCGCAGCATGCCGGCGAGCCGTCAGATACAGGGCAGCGAAGAGGCGGTTTGCGGGCATGGCTCTGGTGGCGCGGTGCAGGCGGCTGGATAGCACCAAAGAGCCCGTAAGTTTTGGGACAGTCCTTTGGCCGCTCACGGCAACAAGCGAAATGCATCCAGCTGCCCAAGGACCTCTGCTTGGTGTCCTCCCTGCTCGAAGCACATGGGGAAACTGAGGCATAGCACCCTGCTGACAAAGCCACTGCCGAGCAGAGAGGCAGTGGCAAAACAGCCAGTGGGTGCAAAAAACCCCAGGAACTCCTAGCTGCCGGTCCCTGACGGCAAGGTGCTCCGTTCCCTCTCCCAGAGGCTCTCCAGCATGCGTTGGAGTGGGCACCGAGCCTCAGAGGCACGCCAGGCTGAGCAGGATGAACGCTGCCGGCCTTGGCAAACGCTGCCGGGAGCTGCTCCCAGCAGCGAGCCATCGCCCGGCCGAGCGCAGCACGGCTCGCGCGCTCAGCAGCGGCACGCCACGCCGGGGCGGGCAGCGAGGTGCGCGGCCCGAGCACGTTCCCCTGGGGTTGTGCAATCGGCAGGCTGGGCTGCCGCATCGGCACATTCCCGGGGCCCTGCGCTGCTCTGCACCCCCTTCGGCTTCCTCCCGTGTTTATCCTTCAGCCCTGGTGGATTGGCTGCCGGCCGGGCCGCGAGCACGAGGAATCCGGTCCACGGCTCGCTAACCAAACACCGCCTAAGCCCGGGGAGCTGCGGGCAACAGCCCTGGTGTGCTCCTGCTGGGAATGGCATCCCGCCTGTGCCTGCCGCTGCCCTGGGATGGGACACAGCGAGGGGCGGGAGGTCACGACACCGTTCTGTCCCTGCCCAGAGATCTGGGTGACACAGTGGCCAGCTGGGGACAGCCTGCCTCGGGGACAGACCATGCCTTGCTTAAGGGGCAATGGGATGATCTCCCCATCGCACCACGCTCCCAGCCCTGAGCTGCCCAGAGGGTGCGGAGGGGGGACACATCCCCTCCGGCAGCAGGGAACGCGACCCCGCAGCCCCCGCCTCCCCCCAGATACCAGCCCAGCATTCCTCCTTAATTAATGCTCTTTATTACCTGACTGTAACGATAACCAGTCCCTCCCAGCAGAAGTGGCTCCCGTAACCCGAGTGGGACGCCAAGCCAGACCTCTCCCCCATCTCCCCCAGAGCGCTTTCGGGACCACCCCAGAGTGAAGCCCCTGCTGCCTGCAGTGCAGAAGAGGCCCCCGGACCCCCTCCCCGAGCCGCAGCGCGGTTCCCCCGCCAGGTGAGCCCCTTCTGACTCCAGCCCCTCTGTCACTCTCCTCGGCCCCTCCAGGACAGCCTGCTGGGGGCTGCATGGGCTGCCAGCGGGGGAAATGTTTACGTGGTGCCAAGCCATGCAGCTCCGTGACTTCGGGGACCTTCACTTGATCCGACACTGACAGAGCTGACCTACACCGGCTGGTTACTCGCTCCTATGTGGCGTCACCACATGGCTCCAGTTGCATTAGGACACCCCCCTCCAGCACACACAAACACGGTGCGTGCCCCTTCCCACCACAAAGGGCAGCGCCGCCTCAGTCAATGCAGAGGTACGGCCGCTACCCCATGTCCCAGCCCAGGCACATCGTGTTGTCAGCCCACCACCAAGGCCATCACCTGCCCTCCCGAAGCAACGGGGCAGCTCCCGCGTCGCCACTGATACGGGAGAAGCCAAGGCCCCAGATCCCAAGTGCTGTGCAAAGAGCCGCAGGGTCTCCAGTAGCCAGAAGGATCCTGGAGCAAAAAGTGGGCTGAGCAGCGAGCCAGCAGCAAAACTCTCAGAGTCCTGCGCTGCGTGGCTACAAGGTGCAACCAAACCATCGCCATGCCCCAGCCCGACGCCGAGTCAGCAGCAGCAGCCCCAGCAGCAGCCCCGCATCTCCTGGGAAGCTCCCCTCCGCTCTCGCACAGGCCCACATCTCCTTAGCTGATGTGCACAGAATGGATCTGAAAAAAGTGCCTTCGGATAAGCCAGAAAGCATCCGTAGGTGTTTAATGTGTCCTGTCTAGGCCCGCAGCAACCCTCCCTCCCATACCCGCCACGCAGTGTTGCTGTTCCTGACTGCTAGCAGGGAGGGGATATGACAAGCCAGTATATGTCCCCTGTAGAGGCATACAGAGGATCATGCCCTCTCTCCCAGGCCCTGGGGAAGACAAGGCGTGTGGTGAGACGTCTCGAGGCAGAAGAGGAGCCAAAGGAAGCACCACACTACACAACGGTGGGGCAAGGGCATCTCCCTCAAGGAGCCTTGCAGGAAAAGGTGAGTGGCTCCACACCGAAGAGGGGACTGAGCCCCATCCTCCCTCCCGAACTGCCCTGAGCCCTCCTCTTCCTCCTCCCGCCTTCCTTCTGGCCTCTCCACCAGCCACCTCTCAGCACCTTCTCCTCTCTTTCCCTCTTCCAGCTCCTCCTAAATCTCCCCACTCCCATCTCCCCTCATCCCTTCCCTCCTAGAGCCATTATCCCTCCAGACCCGAGTCCTTTCTCCTTCCGGCTCCCCACCCTGGTCCTGGCCTCTCCTCCGCCCTTGCCAGCTGTGAACCTTGGCATGGATGGAGCCATTGTCCTCCGGGCATCGGGGCCGAGGAGGAGGAGGGGAAGGTGTGAGAGGGGACACAGTGGAGCGTTTGTGTGTGTCCCCGCTGCCGTCAATGCCCTGCTTGTCAATTCATGCACTAAGATGGCAGAAACAGCAGCACCCACACAAGCGTCGCCATTTGGTGGGTCCAAGGTGCCTGCCCAGGGGGGCACATTGCCCTGTTTGTTTGGAGAACCACAGAGGCAGAAGATAACGCCTTTATCTCCCTCTCCGGGCTGAGGGTGCTGGAGGGCTGCAGGGGACAGCAGGACCAGAGAAGGCCACTCCATCTCAGCGCAGTGGCACCTCCCGCACTCGGGGCTGAAACAGAGGCACCACCAGGCGAGGCCAGCTCCACGACCCTCCGTGGAGCCTCCGTTCCCTGCCCTGGGAGGAAGACAGAACAGGGAGAGGCCTTCGGCCTCTGGATGCCTTCGTTGAGGCTCCTCCATGCTGCTGGCTGAACATCCTGTGGCTGAGCAGCACCGCGTGCCCTCCTCCAGCCCTGCCCTGGCCGGGATTACGGCACGCCGGCCACACGGCCGCTCCACCTCCCCAGCCTCTGGTAAAGGACGGGGCAGGAAAAAGGAGACCTGAGTCAAAGCCTCTGCTCTGGCACAGAAACCCCAGGCGGGCTCCTCTCTGCAGCCCACCAACTCCACCTCGAATGCAAGTTTTGGGGGACAGGAGTGACCTTTTTCTATAGGGTGACCCCTGTGCCTGCGAGCTCCCAGTCACCACTGCAGCACATGCTGCTGACCGTGAGGGCCTGGCTCAGCTCTCTTCCCTATCAGCGTAAACTCTCTTCAGTGTGAATTATGATCAGAACACATTGGCAATACAAGGAAAAAAAATTATTACCAGCTACGTGCTGACATTAAGCAGAGACTACGACCCAGTGCCCCAAGCCATGGTCAGCAGTGACTGGGAAAGGAAATAAAGAGTCAGGGAGGCAAAGAGCCTTGACAAGGCTGCCAGGAGGTGCCTGTGCAATGTCACTGCTCTGCTACTGCCAGGCAGAGAGCCCCAGGGACACAGCCCCGGACGCTGGCCCCGTTGCAGGGCCACCGGCGCTGCCAGGCTCCTGGAAAGGCCTTGAGGAACTCAGAGATCCAGGAGCCACACTGGGGCCCACTTTCAGCCCAGTTATGAAGACCTGCACGCCGCACACTTGGGGGACTCAGGACTTGGAGCTGTGCTGCCTGCCCTGGAAGCCCCCCAGCACAAAACAATCCTTAGGCGTGAAGCTGAACAATCAAACAGCAACAGAATGCAAACCTACAGGCAGCCAAGCATCGCCTGGAACACCACGTCCAGATCAGGCGTCTCGTTCCTCCCTTCTGGCTGGGAGGCAACAAGGTCCCTCCTGTCCAGCCTGGACAGCCTCCAGAGGAGGCTGAGTGTACGAAGGCAGAGCTATTTATCTAGATGGGACTTTTGCCAGGGCTTGGGGAGGGCCATCACTATTTTTGTGCAACCAATCCTTCATAAACAGGAGCGTCAGGTCATCGAGCTCTTCCTTCTCGCGCTGCTGGGACATGCAACTGTGCAGCATTTGCTCTCAGCACTACACGGCAATAGCACTTGCTCCAGAAACAACTCCTGCAAAAACCACAAAGGGCACCAAAACTTCTTTTATCATTGGTTTCCCCTATCAGTGATGGTTTCCCCATCACTGCAGGAAGTCCTCGTTCACCTCTGCTACACAGGTGGCACAAACCTCCCAGGACCCACCACCACCTCCCAGGATCTAAGAGCAGAGCAGCACGATCAAGAGAAGCGGACCAGTCGGGCACACAGGTGCAGGGCAGTCATTCCTTTCCCCAAGGAGGAAACAAGGAGAAGATTCAACACGTCCTGCTTCAGTGCTTCAAGTCTTGCTTGGCAGCCGTGGAGTATGAGCGGCGCGTTTGTAGGCACTCCTGCCACTGGCGCACGCTGCTCTAGAGAGCAGCGGTGGGGTTGTCCAGTGGCAATCTTCCTGCTCCTCCGCTTGGCTTTGGTTCAGGATTGATTCATGAGCTGATGTGTCCTGCTTGTGAGTTCTTGTCCTCCTTGTGCTCTTGAGAGAGGGATGGAGTGAAGGACACAGCAGGCACTATTTCTCTGATTTCATCCATCTTAAGACAACACCGACCATTATATCCCTGAGTCACGCAGACCACCGAACTTTACTCAGCGTCCCCCACCAGACCCAGAACTTCTCGCTGCACTGCACACATCCTTTGGACAGACGCAATTTTGCATCAGGCTTCAGCAGATCAATTCATCTCCTGAGGAAGGAGCGACACTAATAAACCTGCACCCTTAGTTCCTCATCTCAGTTTGCATGACGTATCTCCATACCCTTACCTACTGAAGAGCCCTCTGCTCTCAGAAAGCTACTTTTCAGCAAGGTGCTCATGGACTAGCTCAGTCACCTTCATACTTTGCCATTTCCTGAGCTAAGTTAAGTTTCTCTAGCCACCCACAATAAATAAACCAATAATAGTGCAATTAAAATGGTTACTTGAAAAAAAAAATCCCTAAAGATAACTGCCATACTGGCTATTTCCATATGGGCTTTCAGACTGAAAGTTTCTTTTTTTTTCTCCTTTTTAAATTTGTTGTTTGCATTTTCTGACTAACCGTGAGCTGTCTCCTGCACCGGAACATAGTTCCTGCACCAGGGATTTAGCAAACAGTTACCAGACAATACAAATCAGATACCGAACGTGCTGCTTGGATCCCGTCCACCCGGCAGGCTCTCTGTGTGTTCTGCGTCTCGCTTCAAAGCGGCGCGCTGTCTGGAGCGGTACAAACGAAGAGAGGGAAGATGCCTGGCATGCTGCTGGAGGACGCCGGGTGGGGAGGGCAGCGCGGTAGTATCCATGCAGACCGGAGGATGAGGAGGTCAGCCTGGGCCCCGGAGGCACCGGCTGCACACGCTCCAGGGGGCAGAACGGCTCCGTGGGCTCTCGACGTGCAGAACGAGCGGTCCCCACGCAGAAGACGAGCAGAGGCTACAAGAACTACAAGGAGGGCGAGATGTGCCCAAACCAGAGCAACCACGAGACAAACCTCACGCAGCGCTGCCTGGGCACAGCTCGACCCGGGCAGGCCTCTGGGAGCCATCCCTCCTCTCTCCAGCGCGGAGGTCGACCGGCAGCAACTGCAGCTGCTCCCCAGCGCCGCTCACCCAGCTCCTGCCGCGAGAGCGGAGCTCACACGCGGCTCCCGTTTCGCAGCACCTGCTGGGGAAAGTAGCCCGCAGGTCCTGAGCGAACAAGGCAGCCTGCTGCCAGCGCTGTGACAAACAGTCAAGTTATGGGGGAAGGCAAGGAAATCACACGAATCGCGTGAGTCATTAGATCAACAGATTAAGAGACCTCTTAGAGCCTTCTGTCCAGGCCAGCACAAGGTCACCCACTCTCGGCTCGCCCCACGGGGCTCTGCGCCGTGCGTCTGGACTTCCATCTCTTCCATTCGGGAGACAACGCCGCAGCCCCACACCCAAAGTCTGGCTGCTCTCCTCGAAGTCTGACCTGAATGCTCCCTTTCTTATCTCCATTCACTGCCAGTGCCTAAATAGCACAAGGATTTCACAGCTGGGCTATTCACTCTCTTCTAGCCACAACTGCTCGCAGGCCAACTCCTCCAGCCCCGACTGCCATCAACCTGACATTATCTGTCTCCTGCGACTGTCCCCAGCCTGGGTGCAACAATCCCGTTGCTATCACATCCCACTGCCATGCCAGCACCTGCCGCAGCCAGCAGCAGCAAGGCTGTCTCTCCCCCTGGCAGTATCTATGCTGGGAATTATTTTTCCCCAGGTGCATCTTGCTTTGGTTTCCCAAAAATGAGGGCCACAGCTCTTCGGCTGACTTCATCAGCGATGGTACAAAAAGCCTGGCCTTCCTGCAAAACATACTTTCCATCTTTCCACTCTGTGCTTGTGGCACCAGCAGCATCTTTAGGTTGCTGAAGAGCAACAAAAAGGAAAAAATTACATACTCATTCTTACAGAGCATCCTGAATCACCACCTGAAAGCAGCATGTACAGGCTGGGAAACCCTTCGAAAAAAATGCCTAACAGAAAGACTCCAGTTTTCAGGACCAAGCACAGCCACACAAGTCCTTGACACAACGTGGCAGCTACGGCAGTGACCGCAGAGCTCTCCATGCACAAGGGGATCATCAAGCAGATGTAGGAGAAATGGTCCTGGCTTTCTGCACACCTCTGCTGGAATCCATAGTCCGCTTGGTGCGGAGGAGGGCAAGGAAATACTGGAGAGACTTTGGGAAAGGTTGAAGTAGTGCTGCTAGGGATACACACAAGAAGCATTACAGAGCAAGTCCCCGTCTGGCCTGTTTATTACCGGGAGGTTGAGTGGTGGTGGTTCAGTCTTCACGTATATGAGCTCACATCTGCAGAAAGCAGCCTGCTGGGAGGGAGCTGCAGCATCACAGAGAGGATGTGGCAATTGGCGTGTGAGATTTGACAGTGTCAGCCATGAAATGAGATGTTGTTCCTAGCAGGCAAGGGCAGCTTTCCACGAGCGGTAAAACATGCAGGCTGGGGACCATCTGCTCCTCTGTGCTTGCAGAGCACAGCTGAGGCAGGCCCTCGGTGCAACACATACGAGTATTAATGGTACTGGTCACCATCTTGGGACCTATAAAAAATTGTCCTCAAAGAGATGCTCTAGGAGCAATTATACTTCTGAGATACCTTGGAGTTGTAGCTGTAGAGCCCACAGAGCCCTGAATCTCACACAGCAGAGGCAGCAGCAAACCTCTCAACAGAGAGGCAAGAAGCTCAAGAAGACAAGACCAAACTTTCTCAGCATAGAAAGCCACCACCACAGCCCGCTCACTGACTGTCCTTCAGGTTCTTCACATCACTGGATTATGGGTAAAGGTTTCAGAGGTAACTTGGTGATTAGAGGTTGATTTAGGATTTTTGGCACTACAGGAACACTTCGGAAAATATTTTTCCTATTTTCTTATCCCCAATACCTCACCAGTCCTCCCAAGGGACTGCTCTTGGCTAAATTCATTCAAAACACGTTACCACAACTCCATAAATCACGAGCTGTCCATGGAAGGGGAGCAGAGAGAGTGCTGTCTTCGTCCCGCTGCCACCAGCCACCTGCGCTAGCACAGCACGCTGAGTTCATCCCTTGCCCGAAGGCTTTCAGCCAGTCCCCAGCTGCGGAGGGAGCTTGCCTGGAAGCTGACACGCAAATGACAAAACCATTCTCAGAAGAGAAGTGCTAAAATCTGTTACGGAGCTAACCTCCCTCCAAAGGCTGCAGGAGGATTCCTCGCTGCCTGTGAACAACACCAGGAGCTATGAATGGAAGGTGACAGAAGAGGCCGGAACAGCCGCGGTGGTGGCTGTGACCTATTCTGGGGGGGGAAAGCTGAGTCAAGAACACGAACGATTAGAGTTTCAGCCACCCAAAACTCCCCCAGGGCAGCACAGCCACTTCACTGGAGTAGTCTAAGCCTTGTTACCCCACTGTCTTTTGTGACAGACCTCAATATAGCTTTGGAACGGCATGGTTGTAACCTGCACCCAGGATCCATCCCCACCCTGCGGCCCGCTTCACTTCCTTGGGAGGTTCATTGTGTGCACTGGGGTCTGTCACAGAGCAAAAAGCCACTTTCCCCTTTTGCAGGTTCCTGGCTCTCTCCTAGCGGTCTGCTCGTGCACTAGGGAAGAGCAACGCCACATCACCGGTCAAGCGTGTCAGCGCTTATGCCTTAGGTCTAGAGCTGAATTAAACGGACTTCTGGCACGATACACCTCCCTCTAAGCGCTCAGAGAACTTCCTGGAGCTCCTCCACCCATCTGCACCTGCGGATTGGAAGCGGGCTGCCTTTGTCCTGGTGGGGCTGACCGTCTTCATCGGGCGGCCGGACCCGACCCTGTGCAGGAGAAGGGACGCCGGGGCCCCTGCGGGCACGGCACTGCTGTCCAAGGTACCGCCGCGCCGCACGCGCCGGGGCGGAGAGCCGAGCCGTCTCCTTCCCAGGGCTGTCCACACCTCTTGAACAAGCACAGCAATCTCCATCGGTTATTTTTACCGTACCGGTTCCCAGAGCTCTGACCCCCACAGCATCTCTGCTCACGAGGGGTGAAAGCAGTTCCCGAGATTACTGGCCTCTGGTTTCTTCGCAGCCGCTTGTGCAGGGGCTATGCTGATACAGTTTTAAGAGGTTACTGCAGAAACAAATGAATTTCTGACGATCTGCGCTAGGTCTCTTTGACTTAGTGTCCCCCAGAGAAGTCCTCAGCCCAAGCAGACTCCCAGGGCTGAGCCAAGGGCAAAGGCTGCTTTGCACAGTTCAGTGGGACATATTCTATCCTGTAAAAGCCCCAAACTACCGCTATGTTTTTTGTTTGTTTTGTTTTCTAACAGCTAAAACACAACCCCACACATGATGAGAAGTCCCACAGTTCTCCTGGCAAGGCTGGAATGTTAAGCTCAATCTCATGGATAAATTCTCACTGGCAGCAAAAACCACCATCCTGTTACTCCTCCACTGTTTTAACCAGAGGTTGCACTGCCCAGGGCTGCTACATGGGTCAGGCTAGAAGATCTGATAGTCCTCTCTGGCCTGAAACTCAGTTAAGCATCATTATTTTAAGTATTTTCAAAGTAGGAAATATCGGAAGGTAATTTTTATCAGAAGATGCTGCCACTGCCAGGCCTTATGAAATTAGCAAGCAAGGAAAAAGGAGTAAGTGGGGACAAGGACGGAGGGGAGAGGTCACTTTATCCCAGGTGGTCCTCAGCTGCCTCTGTAAGCAGGGAGGCTTGTCTTCCCACCTGCACCATAACGACTTGAGGGCAGGGCCTGCCTCTCGCCGCCAGACTGAAGGGATTTGGAGCTCGCCACCGCTGCAATGTGACCAGCGGCAAGGACAAGCACCTCAAACTTCCCAACTGCTCATTGACTCGAGGCTGCTGGATTTATTAAGAGTACCATAAAGTTGCGAAACAGCAAAACAAGATTTAACGCGGCTCTCCTGCAGCGACAAAAACCCTAAAACCAACAACCAACACCCTGACCCATTTAAACAACAGGCTGACCAAAGCAGAAACAAATTCTGCAGGAGTTGGGCTGCAGTTCTGCCAAAAGAGAGACCGCTGCAAGTTTCCTTCAGGCAGCGACCATCCCCAGGGAGCTGCCCGTGCTCCTGAACTCATGTCCCCTTCTCATTTGCTAACACGAACTGTTCACTGGCTGATTGTACCCAGCTTAAAACACAAAACAAGGATACATCCGACCAACCTTCTCCACCCCATTCCTATCTAGTTCTCAGTGCTCACTCTGTGTGGTTTCGTTTCCAAAACTGCAGAGAAGAGGTTTTATTTGGCTTTTTTATGTCAGCCCTCACTACTACTCCCCTTGGAGAGCCAACTGAAAGCACTCCAGCCTCCGTATGAGGGGCCAGATCTCCGCTAGTGAAAAGCGGAGTCCCCCCGATGGGGCACTGCTCTGCACCAGCGGTGGCAAGTGTCTGTGGTGCCTGGTACCAAGCCTGCTGACCACCACAGCCCACTGTCACAGGTACCATCCTCATCTCTTTCAAAGCCAAACGCGGCTTGGGTGAAACACTGCGGGTTCTGGACAGCCCACTGGTACGATCACTACTTATTGTGCCTTGGCTAAATTAAGAGAACTGCGCTGAAAAGTCACAGAAAAAAATCTGTAAAAATTCAGTAAAAATGCCTATCAGTGATCATCCATGATCTCTTTCAACCACAGATGCCTCCTGGGTGTAACAGGGACACAGTGCCTGTGTCTGAAAGCAGAGGAACAGAAAAGCTCCCTGCCCTGATGTTCCAGAAGAGCATCCTGTTAGACCGCGTTGACTTTTTGACCAGTTTCCCTTCTCAAGCCCGTGCACAACCTCCAGCAGCTGAACTTTTCGTTCTGGGCCGAGAAGCCCTGTCCCCAGTCTGCAGGTCCCCACGTTGCTGTGTCTTGCGTCCCTTCAGCCCCACAACACCAGCAATGAAATTAGTTTTGAAACATCATTTATCACCTCCCTTTCTTCTCTGTGTTTTCCACTACGCTGCATGTGAAAATTCATCCCCATCCAGCTGTCCATCCAACGCCCCCTCCCGAAGGTTGAACTACAACAGGCAGGAGGGAGGGGAGGTGGACAGACGCCCTCCTACCGCCCACCCAGAACTCCCCACTGACCTCAGGTTTCGACTCGGACGGGACCTCATCAGGGAAGGGACTGTTTCTGTTCTTATACTGAGCCAAGCATGGATCATATTGTCAGCAAGCAGCCAACTGTGAAATGACTTGATGGCCCTTATAATGCCCTTTTTAAGCTTTTGCTTTACTTTAAGCAGGTGTTTCACTTCCAATAAAGTCAAAGCGTGCTTTTTAGTGCTTTATTGAATCAATGTCCATAGCCATTGCTTGTCATAGCAGAAGAGATAAGCCGAGATCAGGCTGACTGATAAATTGCTTGGTTTCCTGTTTATCTGGATTTCTAGCAGTTAGCTGTAATCAGCACAATGGATTAAAAGTCATAAATGATAGCTGTTTATTAATATTGTCAGGCACACAAACTAAGTGAATCTTCGTGTTCCAAATGAATGCTGTGTACGCTCTTTATGCAACGTCCACTCCGAGGCTGCAAGCAAGAGCGGCTCGCGTGCTTTACAGTCCTTGCCATCAAAACAGACAGACAGACGGCTTACAGGACTTAGGCCTCCAACTCTTTCAGAAAGCCTACCTGTGTCTTCCCCAAATCCTGCCCCGTGCCCACCCCACACCTTCTGCAGTGTCTCCTCCCCATCGAGTACCATCATCTTCTCTTTGGAGAAGGAGAGCAGATCTATTTGGCACTCCGAGTCTCACGAGGCAGTACACTGCTGCAATGTCGGGGTGATAACGAGACTCTACAGAAAAAAATAACTCAGTCCCAGCAAAACTTGCTTTCATTACCCTTTTATAAAAATCAGAGACATCAAACGCTAGGCCACGGCTGTCGGCACTGCACATGGCTATCAGCTCCTTATTCACTTCTGGTCCCTTCCCACACGGCTTCAGCTAGCCTGTTCAGTCTCTATTCACACTACACGCTGGTTTGCAATCACAGCCCCACTTGTTTTGCTCTTCCCAGTGATGCAGTTTGCAACTACTTAGGGTATAATTCAGTACATCTCCTTCAATACACTGCAAATGAATAATGAGAGCAGTGGAAGAAAAGACGATTTGATAGAGCACAAGGGATGAGAGATGGGGAAGGGGAAGAGTAGGAAAAAAGAAAAGGTTAATGCAGCCCAGAGGGGCTAGAAAAACCTTAACCACTGCAGACTGACGCCAGCTTTCCTTCCACTAAGCCTGTCACAGCAACCGGGATGTGAGAGGGAAGCAGCGATGCAGTGCAGCACCAGCGGGAACGGCTCCCACCCCTGCCTGCAGCCCTGCACACTCACCCTAGCCCCGGACACACCACGGGTTACTGTCACAGCCGTGTGGCACCGCACCGGGACCTCCCCCCCCAGCCTCTGCCCTCAAATCCCGGATCCGAGCACACCAAGGCTATTTAAAACTCCAGCTTTGGCCCTTCCAACCAGCTCTCCTCCCCACCGCCCCAAAAGCCACCAAAACCAGCGAGTGGCTGCTCTCATTCCACACCAGACCTGGCACCTCTGCTCCGCAGCCCCACAGCCCTGCTCTTAGACCTCCCTTTCGCCATTTTGCGTAACTGCATCGAAACAAAGTTCAGGGAGATAAGCGGTGGACCCTGAGTATCACATTACACTTTCCCTCGGGAAGGAAGCCTTTCATTCAGACATGCCCTGAACGTGTCCTGGGATGTGCCAGAAGATGGCGGGGAGCACAGGGCTCCAGGATGGCCGGAGCTTCCAGCTCCACCACCTCAGCCAGAAGATGCGCCCGTCCCCGCGGCGAGGGGCAAACGGTGCCAACAGGAGAAGGAAGGCGCGGTGGATAAGCAAGGGTACGCCAAAGCTTGCCAGTGAGGAGGAATACAAGGGTATATCCGTGCAAGCTGACGTGGGAGCCGACGGGTAGCCAAGCGAGGTGTCCAAAGCAATCCAGCCTCTGCTTCTAAGAGCACCCCTTCTCCCTGAGCACAGCAGGATCCTCCCTGGGCTCCGCACCTCCCCTGCTTATCTGACGGGCTCATCGCTCTCATCCGTCCCTAGCTCTGGTATCTGCCCGGAAAGCCCCAGGTGGTCACGGTGTGGGATCTCCCTCCTGAACGATGCTGCCCCGTGAGCGGGAGCACGGGAGGGCATCTGGCAAGCGCCAGCCCTAGGCAGCCACGAGCCCATTCCTGTTTGTGTCTCCAGTCACAGCTGCTCCCCTGTCCTCTGGCAATGCACACGCTAGTTAATCATTCCTCAGACACATTTAGCTTACTGGGGTTCTTATCGGAGAGTGCAAAGTCCAAGCCCCAACCAGCAACGCTACCGGAGAGAGGCAAGGGGGTTACCCCGCAAGCTCTGCCACCACAACGCCATCCCAAGCGGGGAAATCCCCAGGCAGAGATGCACTGGAGGGACACCAAGCCATGGTCCAGGACGCTGCAGGGGCAGCACTGAGGACGGGCAGACACCTACAGCACTGCTGCGGGCCAGGGGTCCATTGGTCACAGCCCGGCACCCTCCTAGCGCAGCTCCCAGCTCCACAGAGCGTTTAGGTCTCGCCCCAGCAGGATGAGGGGCCACAAGGCCCCAGCCCAGCACAGGGCAAGTACAGCAGGGTCCCATCTCCCTTCCTTCTTCAGAAGGCCTCTTCCGGTTTTATTTCTCACTAAGGGACCACGGGCAGAGAACGACAGCTGGGTAGAAAGCGGTGCGGAAGCAGAAAAAAAGATGACCGCTGAACTTCGACGGGAGACAAGGCGGCTCAGGGGGAGAGCACCTGCCCCACACACCGCTCAGGTAGGGGCGTACGCCTGGGCAGCGCTAACCCAGAGGCCGCTTCATCGCGCAGTCACCGCAGCCAGCGACACGGCAGCTGGGATGACTCCGGCCCCAGACGGCCAGCCCTAGCGAATGCTTTGATCCAGCAGAAAAGTGAAGGGGAGCAGAGGGAACCCCTGCCTGCTGGCAGGCCACTGGTCACAGGAGGCCCAAGAGGAGGCTCCAGGGCTCCATGGAGGCTTTCGCCATCTCTCCTCAGCCCCCAGCGTACACCGGGAAGCTCCTGAGATGCTCTATGCTTCCGAGCGGATGTTTCCAGGTCACAAACGCTGCTTTGCCTCCTTACCTCGCAAGCAGCCTTGATTCCAGTGAAGAAGCCAAAGCAGTCTGTGCCCCTGCTCCCCATGGGGTCCGGATCCCAAAAAACATGGATGGGCAATGGGCGGCTTTTGGAGAAGTTGGTGGTGCTGGTTGTGCATGAAAGCTTTCCTCCTCCAGGCTCTCCCATCCCCTGGGAGATACCACGGGACAGACGCCAGCACGCATCCCAGGATAAGCTCGATGAACGATTCTCAAGCATAAACCAAGCACCAGGTCCTGCTTTTTGGCTGAGGGGAAAGCTCAGTTTAACCTCCTGGACAGGATCCATACCCATAGACCCCACTCACATCAATAGTCGTAATCCTCGTGCCCCCCGAGGCCACGTGAGAGCTTCCACATCCACATCGGCTCTCCAAAAGACCCAAGCCACTCACTTCCACTGCTGCCTTCTCACACTCGTGTTCGTGCCCACGGGACTGCCCTCTCACAGACATACCGGCAGAGGAATGCTCCCCCTGCAAACACCTCTACGAAGGGGCAGCACCAAGGGAAGCAGAGATCCTCTCCGTGCTCCAGGGAGTAGCCAGGCGCAGCGCTGAAGGAAGAAACGCCTCCCCACGGGGCTCCCGGCCCCAGCCAGCCTTTGAGCTCGCTGTGCCGGGTCCGGATCAGCGCCGCAGCCGCCCGTCCCTCCAGCTCGCGGGGCAGGGCCTGCACCTTCGTGTCACAACAGGCTCGACGGGGTCAGTGCCAGCACCTTGCAGAGCCGCCTGCCTTCATACGAAGGGATACAGAAGGACCTACAGCTGCACTTCTTCCTCGGCCCAGCTGGGATGGAGCCGTCCATCCCACCTCTGCGAGGCACCCCCCTGTCTGGCATCTCTTTCCCACACCCGCTGCAAGCAGCAGCCCTTGTGCAATCCCAGCCCGGGCGCAGGGGGCAGCCCGGGTCAGCCGGATCTCTGAGTCACCAGCGTGCCCGTTTCCACCAGCCTGGTCACACCTCCACACGACTCCCTGACAGCCACCTCTCCCTGCCACCTCCTCCCAAGCCCTGCCTGGTCGCCGTCCAGGCATCGCTCCAGGCCACCAGCCTGTGGAAGACACATTAACCAGCATGCGGGCAAAGTACCTCTCACCGTCCCCGACGGAGCCTTGGCGGGCGCGGGTGCACGTCGCTCTTTCTGAATCACAACCCACCCCTTATCAGACGTCTTCAGGGATCCACCCTCCTACGAGCAGCTCCCTGGCCTTACCCCATCTGGACGTCCCCCGTCCTTTTCCCATCCAGGAAAAAGGAGGAGAGGAAGCACCAGCGCACTCACAGGACCCCGCTGGAGGAGCTAGCCTTGCCTCGAGGAGCAGACGAGGACAAGCGCTTTGGCTGAAGGCTCTTGGAACCTCCCGCTGCTGGTCCTGCCGGGACGGAGGTGGCAGCTCCCTCTGCCCAGGAATGCCTCCTGGGTCCCAGCCCAGAGCTGCAGAGTGCTGGCGATGAGCTCAAGGGGACGCTTTTCTCTCCTCCCTCCCTCCCCTGCACAGGGCCTAGGACGGCGCTGTGCTCACCAGCGGCCTCACGTTACCTGCTCGCGTTCAGGACACGGGCTGAGCAGAGGCAGACGCCAAGTCGGCTGGGCAGGGGAAGCTGGAGATGGAGGGCAGAGAGAGGAGGTCCAGCATAAAAATCACACTGGAAAAAGAGATGGAGAGGGCAGAGAGGAAAGAAAGCTGAGCTGTGGAAGGCAGGCATGGATCTGTGCTGTTACCTGCTCGGATCCAGCGCATCCTGAGCATGGTGAGAGCAGACGTCAAGCTCCCGCCGTGTCCCTGCTCTCCCCCTCTGTCATTATGCTGCCTGGCTCGGCTTGTCCAGGTCCCAGGGCTGCTGCCTGCTGGTTTTTCTATTCCCCTGGGGAAGAGTGGGAGGGCCAGGGAGGAGGCTGGGAGGCTGCTGCTACACTCCGGGATTTGGGCCTGCGAGGGGATTACCAGGAGGGATGGTCATGTGTTTGTGCTGTACCAGGTTCCCCAGGACCATTCTGTCACGGGCTAACTCCGCTCAGCAAAGCACTCCGCACAAAGCCTCTTACCTTCCCCGCTGCGCCAGCCGGGCCCCAGGGAGACCGTCACGCCGCAAAGCCGCTGCTTCCCGACCCGCTCCTCCCGAGAGCTGGGTCTCGGCACGAAGCACCTGCAGCCACGCACAGCAAAGATCACGCTGTGCTTTCCGCACGGAGCCCGTGACTCTCCGCAGCCTTTCACTGGTGCTTCCCCTCACCCGTGTCACGCCAAAGAGCTCCGCACAGGCGCTGCAGGAAAGCCTCCCTCCAGCACAGCGCCGGAGCTCAGGGATGCGCTCAGGGATGCACAGGCTAAGGGCGAGGCAGCAGCTGGACAGGCAGAGGCTGAACAGCGAACGTGAAACCCAGCTCCCAGAAAGCCAATCCTGGCTGTAACTCAAAGGAACCACTCTGATCCTCTGTAGTTACATTGCTACATCAAGCCCAGACGTCAAAAAAACGCACATGGGGCCAGCCGTCCTGGCCTGTGTGTGGCTTCTGTCCTTTCCGCTACCGCTGTTCTCGGCCACGAGAGACCACCGGTCTCCCCTCTGCACTCCTAAGCAGCCAGGAAGTCTCCAGAGCAGCCCCTTGTTTCTCTACGACTCTTTCGTGCACTCCCCCAGGTTTTGGCCCCCCGCAGAAACAAACTCGCTGTGTGCTCAGCCGCCCCCGTGAGCTGTAACCCGCACTGGGGGTTACCAGCACCGCCAGCATCCAGAGCCCCTCCAGCTCAGGGACGCTGTCCACCCGCCACGAGGCCAGCTCTGAAGAAGAAAGGATGATTCCTCTTCCCTTGAGCTCACGGCTTCTCTGTTTTATGTCGGCGAAAGTTCCACCAGCGAAGCCCTCCTCCGCTGGCTCCCGTCCATCGCCGGATCCTCGCGCAGGCACGCGGCACACCAAAGCAGCACCCAGACTCGACCCCCGCGACGCAGCGCGGTGGACAAGGTGCAAACCCGTGAGTCCCGGATCCAGCTCTCTGCCTCACCCCCCTCATTTCATCTTTCCGCACCCAGGGAAAACGCAGCAATGGCCCAGACCTCCTCCCGCGGGGCGGCATTTCCTACTCACACATGGAAAGTGCTCCATAACACACAATAAAAACCACCAGGAAAGTAACCAATACCATTAACACACATATGCAAGCACTCCTACGGGCAAAAACATTCCCTAATACAAACACACTTGCTGCCTTGCTGATAAACCACCCGGCGCTCGCTTGCTCCCTCCCAGCGCAGAGGCTCCCGCGACCGCCCCAGCGGCGAGCACAGCTCCGGCGGCGCGGCTACAGCCGCCCCCGCGCACGCCCAGCGCTGCGCGCAGACACGCGGCCGCGCCGCGGGCACGCGCTCCCGACCGCTCCAGCCACTTGTGTGCCGCCAGAAATTGTAAGGGCTGAGGTAAACCTGCTTCCCTGCACGGGTCTTGCGTGCTCTCGCTGCGAATCTGGCCCTTTCTATTTAACCAACTACTCTCTTTCCCAACCGCAGGTCAGCGCAAAATCCTCTAAACTTTTTTGCGATCGCTGTTCTTCCTCCATTTCTTGCCCTATCCCCCTGCAGCCATCTGCCAAACCGCCCGCTCCCCTGCCCCCCAAGCCCAGCTCTGCACATCTTTCCCGATATACATTCTTTAACAACCTCTTATCTCATAAATTAGCCGAGAGAGAGAGGGATCCCGAATAGCTGAGCTCTGTCGTAACTGTTTCCCTTACGCGAGTGGTAGGCAGGGAGGAAGGTAAGGTTTCTAGCAGGATGCCAGCCAAGGGTCAGACGCTTTCAACTCCCTACTTTTCCTTTGATACAAAATACAAATGCTCTGGGTAAACACTCCCAATACTATGGAAAGACCAAACGGAGCTCCTTTACCTCCGCTGCCAGAATCCCCAGCATCCCACGCGCTCTCCTCGAAGCTCTCCCAGCTGCCTGCCCGCAGCTCCCCTGGCAGCTGCGGTGAACAAACCAGGACAGCGGTGATCCTCCTCACACAGCGCAGGCCCAGCTGGAGGACGCTGAGGCCACGCTGCCAGCCGGACTCGTGCTCACGGCATCTTCATCCCCGGGAGGGCGTGAAGCTGTGCCCAATCCATCCCTCAGAGGCTGCGTACGCTTTTTCCTAGTCCTTTCCCAGCGTCGGAGCAAAGTCCTAGACTTCTCACGTCAGCCTTCTGCCTCTCCATCCTCGCAAGCCTCAGAACTCACTGTCAAAGAGCAGACAACTACATCCCACAATGCAAATGGAAACAAGGATACACTGCCCCAGCAGATGCCCAGAGCCCTCTTTATGAAAATAAAGGTCCATCCCTTGCAGCTGAGAAAACCAGAGCCAGGAGCCAAGATCTCCCCACGAGCACCGGCTCCCCAGGACGAGCCCCGCTCTGCAGACAGGACCTGCCGCACGCCGGGATTTGCAGTCAGCACAGCCACCAGCTCTCTTCCACACCTCGGGCCAGCACAGCCCCCACTCCCCAAAAGTCTGCGAGAGACCAGTTAATCCTCGTCTGACACTTTGAAATACCGAGCGCTACCCAGGCACCGAAGGATTACTCGTAAACATGGTGGGATCGCTTACAGCCGCCTCAGATATTGTGCAAACCAGCCTGAAGCAAGTGAAGGGAATTCCCTAATTATTTCAGGGTTTTCAGTGTACAGGAAGAAATCCCGTTAGCGCGAAGCCTCCACTTGAGAGAAAATGATCTGTGAGAAGAGAAAAGATTTCACTGTAAAAGAACAATAGGGTTTGAACACGCATTCCCCGCAGGAAGGGAAACAGCACACACCTTCGAAGAAGTTACAGGGTAGCGAGGAAACCGGTTCTACTAATGAATTTATCCCTGTAAATTAATAAACTCTAACGGATGCATTGCTCATCGTCATGTTACACATCCAGAATCCATTAATCCCTCAGCACACCGAGATTCCAGGGCAAGTCCAACTCCGTGCTGCAGAACTGGCACTTTCGGGCACCGACTTTCGCTCCCCAGTAGCAGAGGATCGGTTTGGCCGCTCGCTCCCCAACAGCACCGCTGCTAGCAGCGTGCGCACGGGGAAACAGCCGCGTTTCTTCACCCCGCTGCATAAACTGAACAGCAGCCCTTCGTGCTAAAACTCCCTCCTCTTCCCCTCTCGCTCCCAAGCACTGTGTTGTAACAGGCGCTCTTTAACAACACCGCCAAAGGGACCCGTCTGCCCGAGGGAGAGAAACAGCCGTGTTGGGCTCCACAAAAAAGTTAAGCTCGGAGAGGTTCTTCAAAGGAAGCTACACGAGTAAGCAAATAGCAAAGAGGAAGAAATATCCTTCAGCCCTGGTTTTCCTCACTCTCTGTTTTTACACAGACAAGATGTTTTTAGTTCAAGAGGGAGAAAGATAGAAAGAGAGCTAGAAAGACAGAAAGAAGGAGAAAGATGAAAAGAGAAAGACAAAGAAAAATATAAATAAGAGAAAGTGGGAAAGAGAAAGAGATGAAGAATCCCAGAATGGCTGAGGCTGGCAGAGACCTCCTGAGGTCACCTCGTCCAACCTTCCTGCTCAAGCAGGGTCACCTAGAGCGCCCGGAACAAAAGAGACAGACGGACAGAAAAAGTAAGAAGCCCTCCAGCCTAAAAAAATGTTCTGGGAGAGGGAGAGGGGAGAGAGACAGAGAAAGAGAAATTCCACTTTTACAAATGAAAACAAGAGACAAACGGTTGAAGTCTAACGCCTGTAAACAAGTGTCAGGGTGCTGAGCGAGGGCTGCGCAGGATGCCGGGGAGGCACACGGTGCCCAGAGGGTGGGAGGTGGGTGGGCCGGGTTAAGGAGCTTGGTCCAAGTGGAACCCCAAAACAAAAACAAGCCCCTGGAGGCTGAGGAGAAAACAGGCTGGGAGCACATGATAAGAGCCCACACAGCGAGGCTTCCCATCCTCGCTAATCCTGTCGCTCCCGGGAATCGAGAACCACAGCTGGAACAAAGAGGGGATGCTTCTTCCTCTGAAGAAGAAGAGAGGCGTTACTGAGGCATCACACGGACGCCAGAAGAGAGGAAAGCGAGAGGCAAGCAGCTTGAGCCTCTGCTTGGCCCCAGCCGCTCCTGAGAGCGTCTTCTGTTTGTGGCATACCTTCGTTTTCCTTCACGGGTTAAGTCCTTCCACAGCCAAAGAAAGCGAGGGGATGCAGCCCTCCCACCCTGACCGCCCGAGCGGTGCCGAGCGAGCCCAGCGGAGCAGGCGGCACGCTGCCTGGCGTCCCCGCAGCCGAAGCGCAGCACGAGGACTCAGCAGGGGACCCGAGCTCCAGACCTGACTGCGCACGCAGCTGCGGACCGGGGACCGTCCCGCAGGCCGCTCTGCCGCCAGCGGCAGGACCTGTCGATGCAACAGAGCCTCGCTAGGACGGGCGCGTTGTCACCCCTCGACCAGCACATCCGTGTGCCAGGGGCTCACACCAAGGCACACGGCCCAGGCAGCCGAAACCTCCCCTTGGGAAATGGCCCACCTGAGAACAAGGGGCACTCCGTGGGGGACGCAGCAGCAGAAAGAGAGAAACAAAGACAACGAGCGAGAAAGAGAAGCAATGGGAGTCGACAAGGAAAAGAGGAGCATGCCAACAAAACCAGCCCAAGGAGAAGACACGCTGAGCCAAGGGAGGGACGACAAAGGTTGCGAGGGTCCCAGCGGCACGGTTCAGCCCTACCAACTCCTCAGCTGCTGCAAGTGACCGCTTCTCGCCCCTGCTTGACAAGTTCTCTTTACAGTCGCTTTTCCACCCCTGGCTTCAGTAAAAGCTGCCCCTGGTTTGCACTTGTGCGAAGGAGGCTGTGATTCGTGAAGGGGTCCAGGCTGTGGCTGGACAGCACAGCCCTGCAGACGCTGGTTAAGGGACGGCGTGGGGCCCTCCGCCAGACCCGCCGGCGGGCACCGAAGACGGGCGGCTTCCCCACGGAAGCACACAGAGGGGAGCCTGTGCCCAGCGGCCACGGCCCGCGGGGAGCAGGCAGAGAGAACTCCGGTCCCGAGGCGAGCAGAGGGCAGCCAGGAGCTTGGCCCTGCGACGCCTGCGATCCACACGCCCAAGTCGCTGTCAGCAGCCCGCGGCCGCCCCGAGGCACGGCGAGGGCCGCAGCAAGGTCCTCGCTGGGGCGCAGGCGGCGTCCGGCGGGGACGGGGACGCGCTCCCAGCCCCCGGGGTGCCGGGCCCGCGGTGCCCCGGAGGATGCCCGCCTGCAGCCGGACCCTGCCCGGGCAGGGGGT
>VXAL01000456.1:20291-103874 GCA_013399475.1 Chauna torquata | reverse complement strand
CCGCGAGCAGCGAGGCCGCCTGCCCGAAGCGAGCGCACGGCCTCTGAATGAAGTCACGGCTACCCGACCGCAGTTCACCAAAAGGCGAGCCCCTGCCAGCCCGAGACTGTGGGACCATTCTCTTCTGGGCAGATAAAGCGCACAATGAGGTTTTGTCCGTCCCCACAAACCAATTCAGAAGGGCAGATTCTCTTAGATATATAAATATATTTTTCTCGCTCCCACAGCTGTGCAGTGACCAATTCTTCTCTGGGGCGGGGAGGGGGGCTGAGGTTTGGGGAGAGTAATAGGTCTATTATTTCAGGGATGGAAAGAAAGAGCTCAACAGCCCTTTTTTCTTCTCTCTCCCCCTTTCCATTAAGACAATTGTTATTCTCTGTTACCCCACAGCCCTTGTTCCTGCGCACACACACTCACATCCCCCCATCTTCGGGCACAAGCTGCGGGGGAAGGAAGAAAAACATTTTCTATGTCGAAGTTTATTTTCGCCATGGAGCCCGAGGGCCAGCCCAGACCCACATCTGGTTGGTGCCGGCTTAGATGTTAGGCTCTACTAAGTATTCAACCCCAGAATTAAATGCTCCCGGGCCTAGTAAAGGAGCCCACCAGACCCAAATGAAGCCAGGGCTGACTCATGACTGGGTTTCTCTCCTCCCCCTGAGCTTGCCCAGGCATTTGGGAGAGAGGTGTACGCAAGTTAAAGACCAGCTCTGGTCTCCTACACGCAGAGACGTAGCTACACATGCAGTAAGCTGCTTCTCACCGTAAGTAAAGTTATTCAAAGGAGGCCCTCTAGGATCCCTTACGCCTTGCGTACATCTCCTCCACGTCCCTGCGAGCTCCCGAGCATCACCCACGCCTCTGTGAGATGGCTAATAATTTACGGGAGTGGCAGGAGGGAGCCGGAGCTTCAGCTGCTCAGGCACAATAAAACAACACGGGAAGGCCAAGGCTATTCTGGGTCACTTCCCTGGTGACTGTCAAAGCCAGCAAGAGAACCTGTAAACAGGCTGAGCTGGCAGAAGAGCAAGTTCCTGCCAGTTATGGCTTTGGACCCTAAGGCTGAGTCCAAAGATGATCCAAAGACTTGAAAGGCGAATGACCCCGAGACCGATCTGCCCCAGATCCGTAACCCTCCGGATCAAGCTCGTCGTTCCCTGCCTGGGATTCCCCACCCCAGGGAGCGAGCTCCTGTGCGGCGACTGACTCAGAAGAGAACTCGGTGCCCTCTCTGCTTTCCCTCGGCAGCCCCGGGGCACGGTGCAGAGCAGCCAGCCCTGCCAGCCCTCCCGTGAGAGCCCTCTGAGAGGGACCCGCCGACGACTCAGACCACAGCACAGCCCCGGCAAGCTGTCCCCCTGATAAATACCCCACGTACGTACAGGGAGGAGCAGGATAAGCAAATGCCCGTTTCTACTGTCCACACCGTGTTATCATAAGAACAAGCAGGCCAATGGCCCAGAAATAATTTCAGAAAATAACTCGGTGTCTTTGGGCAACAACGTGAAGCTAGCCAGGTATTTGCGCCCAGCGCGCAGCCGCGGTACCCCACGCTCAGCGAGGTTTTACCTGCGTGGTGCCATCACCGCGGTATCACACGTTTCATTATCTAAGTTGTGAGAGGCGTCAGTGATTGATAAACGTTACTCCCACTTCGCACGGGGAAGGCAGGAGTCCCAGCCGGCAGCCCGCGAAACACAAGCTGTGTCTCCTGATCCCAAGCCAGTGCCCGGTCACTTGGACCAAACTCCCTCCCCAGGGCTGGTTCACCCGTCTCTGCTGTGTCTGAATCAAGCGAGGTATTGACGGTCCCTCCTTCTCACCTCAGTTTTCCTTCCGCATGCTTGTTGCTCAGATCCCTGTCCCAAGGAGTGCTGCTGCCTGGTTCCTGGACCTAATTAAAGGGACGCACGGGGAAGGCAGGAGTCTCCTGGTGGCCCCAAGGCACGCACTCAAGCTCATCCCTTCTGGAAACGGGAAAGCGCGCCTGGCCCCTCACTGTGATGAGCTCCGACCCTGGCGTTTCAGGGCTGTACTTGTGCAATCCCTAAGAAATACTAGAGAGATTTGAACCCAGAAAAACGTAAAGGTACCACGTTGACCTACTATTGCTGCACAGAAAGCAGCGCCAGGGGATAGAAATCCAACCCCCATCACAGGGGGCTATTTGCTTTCCTTCCTGCTGCCTCCCCTCTGCCGTTCTCCCTCCCTTTCAGCCCACGTCCTCCCCGCGGCCCCGTCTCTCCCCCTCGGATACACACACACACTCCCTTCCTCATTTCCTCCGGGTCACGCTCTCTGCAAACACTGCTCGCTCTGTACCATGTGGTTGGTCAGCGCGCCAAGGAGGGGGTGGAGGGATATTACTCATGGAAGGTGTGGCTGTTGCTCCCTCCAGCGCTAAATTTCAAAGTCCAGACTAAAACAAAAAAATAATTCAGCAGTGCCCCCCACCCCACCTGACACCCCAACGCCCTGTCGGGCTTCTCAGACACAGATGGAAGACTTTTCGGTCTCTTTTTATCTTCCCTCCTCAGCACAGAGACACCTCAGCCGCTGTCCTGGGGGCCAGGTTAGCAGGCGCATGCCCCCAGGAGCACCGGACCAGAGACCCAGCTAACATGAGGTCCAGGGGAGCAGGGCACTTGGGCAACAGGCATGAGACTGCTCCTGCTGCGGCTGGCAGCAGATGCCAAAGGAGCTGCTGCTGGAGATGCTGGAATATTTGGTATCTCACGCTAATGGTTTGTGCGTTACGCACTCAGCGTGCGTACACCCCTTTGCTCAGCATCTTCAGGATATATCGGTTTCAAGTCTGGTCCGAAGCCCGCGCAAGCTACGAGAGACGATGGTGCTCAGTTTCACCACAGAAAAAAGCAGGGGGCAACCGGGCTGTGCGCATGTCGCAGGGGTTGTGCCTCAGCGGTCTTCATTCCTCGCTCCTGGTTTGTGTCCCTGGGGAAGCAGGCTTACAAAACCACCCTGCGCCTGCCGCTGTGCCTGCCCCAGCTTCAGACGGTGCTGGCCCTCCTGCTCAGCACTTACCGGAGGGAGCTGGGCCACGCTGCGCACCGCACTACGTAGGATGTACTGGAACATTCCCATGGACCACGCAAACTGTAAACGGGTGGCCTCCTTAGCTAGGCGGAGTTTTCGAGTGTGTCCTCTTGAACACGTCAGCCAGGACTTAGATTTAGTCACATTTCACATGGTTAAAAAGGAAGAAGAGACGCTGTACACGCAGCTTCCACAGGATGCTGTAGCCACCGGGTTTAAAAAGCAGGGGAACCGCAATATGGCCAATCTACTTTTATCGCAAACAGTAATTAGTGGCTGCAGCACGGCACTGTGCTCTTCACAGACGCTACAGGGGTTAAACGGGCTGCAACACAGGAGCTGCAATTCCGGAGCGCGTTTCAGAAGCCCCCTCGCTCGGCTCCCGTCGTGCCCTTCGAGGAGGCAGCAAGCGGCTCTCACAGGCGTGACCCGGGGCGATGACCACGCTGGGATGTTGGCAAACTGCAGCCAGGGTCTTTGGACCTGCCCTCACCTGGCGCAGCTGCCTGACCTGGGGGAGCGTGAGACCGCGTAGGTGAGGGGAAAACAACGCGTCTGCTACAGGAGCTGCTGCGGCAACAACTGTGTCATGCGCGCTAGCACCAGCGTTACTGGGCGTTTGGGGGAGAAATAACCTGCCCTGCAAGGACTTTATGTGGGGATGGTCCATGCAGCTTCACCTGCGCTCTACTCGGTTTATGTCTGCTCGGGGCTTGGAGTCAGCTCGGCCCCAGGGACCGTGCGGAACTCGTGATGCCCTTGGTTATTTGGCTGCGCAGGGGGACAGAGAAACTTCTCTCCTTGACCCCACCTGACTTCCCTGGGGAAGAGCTCGAGCTCTTATCTGGTGTGACAATGCCTCTTTGAGCCAGCCAGTGAATTCAGCGTGATCACACGGGGATTATAGACCTTCAAGTGAAGACCACAGCTTCGATTAGTAACTCCATGGGAATGCAGGAATGACAGGAGGCAGCAAGCCGCCGATGAAGCTGCCTCTCATGCAACGCTGGCCTCGCGCAACTGTGTGCTCTCCCACGGCCACCTCCCTGCAGGCTTCCACCTCCCCGAAGCCCAGCGCTGAGCACAACACCCCTCTTCTGTACTGACCGAGGCCACCAGGAAGCCAAGTGGCCCTCAGTGCCAAGCAGCAGGACAACAGGGAGACATCGCGACTCACGGACTGCTATGTCACGACGCGGTGGGGCGGAGGTACAGGGGGCAATCTCTTTCTCGGGAGTGGGGAGGCACATCGAGCGGTGACGTTCCTGTCCTCTGCAAGGAGATGGGTTAGCACTGCTTGTATGGTGAGAACCGGCAGAACTCGGGGAGCTGCCTTCCAAAGGTGGCCTTCGGTTTGAGTCCGGGCCTCTTCCAAACCACGCCGAGCGTTCACAGCAGCTCCTGCAGTTCTGACCGACTTCCAGCAAACAAAACAGAGCGCAACATTTGCACACCGTCAGGTCTGCTGGCATCTAAAGCCAGAGAGCCCGAAACAGAGACCACATTTGGGAATGAATCCTTTTGCGATTTCACAGGTCTCTTAGCACGCCAGTGTCAGAAGCAGGCTGAGGTCTGGGGTTCTCTCGGTTTGTTTTACGATGTTTAGTTCACTGGACCGTGCCGCCAGGCAGAGCTGGGGAGCCTGCAGGTCTCATGAGCTCTCTGACTGGTTCAAGGCACTTTGGGAAACCCTCACACAAGTTTGGGAGGAGCTCATCAGATTGTTTGACCTGGTTAAGGAGTTTATAAAGCCCACAGCTGGATTTCTAGGGCTGCAAGACAAGCGACAGTGCTTAGGAAAGACTCCGCAGTCACAGGCTTCAGACTTGCATTCCGCACAGCATGCTGCTCCTCCAAGACACCATCAGCCACACGAGCTGCACTCTGGCCCTCTGTGCGACCCAACACACGCTATCACTTAGCAGCTATCGGTAGCTTCCATTTTTGTTCCAGCAAAAGAAACCTCCAAAGTTGATTACAGATTTTACAGCTGTAAACTTTAGCTTGCTTTAGAACTGCAGCGATTCAAGTCCAATATTTCTGATATTTCTTGATTTATCAGTAGAAAGAATGAATTTAGTACTCTGAACAGTCCAGGAATCCCCCCTCCCTAGTGCACCAGAGAAAGCACCTACGTTCTTGTTTCGCACATCCCAACTGCTGTTCTGTACAGTGCTTTCCAACCTTATCCCTGCTCCTAAAATCTTCTCTCTTCACGCACACGTCAAAGTTCCTATAGGAGCCAATGGGAGTTTGGAATCAATCCCCGTCAGTTTTAGGTAGGTGACCTGCCCCTTGTGCCTTTGAAAATCAAACCTGGGAACGAGAGGAAAGCACCCCCAGACTGCCCACGTCACGCTGCAGTGAGGAGCCAAGCTGCTTCCTAACTCACGCTGCCCCAGGTTGCGCTCCCCTGGTACAGCCCCTCCACCAGACCTCGTCCGGGGCTGTGCCGCGCAGAGCCAGGTTCTGTCCCGCTTCTCATCGCTGGCTCTACAGGTCACACTGCACGGACTGCACCGCGCATTTCCCACGGTCTGGGCCCCCCAGATGTCACAGCGTGACAACTCTCGCCTCAACTGCGTTTTGTTGCTCTGAAATGAATATACAACGGAGTCTGGTTCAGATCCCATCGAATCTGATGGTAAACACAGCTCTGTGCCACCCCCTCACGTAGGACAGCCTGGCTTACCACTAGATTTAACCCATGTGGGGAACATAAGGATCTCTAACACCCTTAGACAGCATTTGATGCTGAAATCCCTTCAGGTAATGGAGTGTACTGGCATGCAGAGAGGAAGGATGCTCTGATGGAGGAAAAACTATTTAGAAATCTCACTGAGACAGGACACAGCAGCTTGAGGCTCGTAGCCAAAGGCTGCTGCACGATCTCTTTGATCAGCATGGCTGAGAAGTGGATTATTTTGTGTCTCAGCAGCAGAAGGCAGGTGAGATGATGTGTCGAGTTTTGACGTACACCGCGGTAGTGGCCAGCAAGATGCTGCTGCTAGCATACATCAGAGCTGAGATAGCGGGCAGAGGATGCATGGCCCAGGGCGTGAGCTTGTTGGCAAGAAGTTACGGAAAGCGTTTCAGATGCCTGCTGTTCCATCCCCTTCTTACCTCACCCGATGGCCTCAGGCAGGAGCACTGCAGTCTGCACGGCTCGGAAGGGAGACAAACGGAGGGAGCACACGCGAGACACCTCTGCTGAGCTGGGGGCACAGGAGAAGGGATGAGACCCTCAGCAGTGCCCTGTTTCCTGCTACTACGCTCTACCAAAACTTCCTTTTGTTGAACTCAGCCCCTTCCTCCTGTTCTTGTAATTGGGCTTTGCCCGAGGACACAAAGGCAGAGGGAAACGCAGATACACCAGCGAGAGGTAACATTAGCGCAGTACAAAGGAGAGTGTCGTTCGCTCTGGGGTCGTTGGCCTTGTTAGCTTCAACATCGCCGATACGGTTATCACGGACGTGTAAGGTACATCCGAGATTGCTCTCTGCCTACGCACTGGGAGCAGCCCGCACGCGGAAGCGAACCCGCTCCCTGCACCGCCGCTGGGCAGAGGGGCTCTGCTTTCGCTGCCAGATTCCCCTGCCATACCACCAGCACCTCCCAGCTCAGGGGAGCCCTCCCTGCTCGCACGCAAAGCGGGTGATGCTGGACAAAGGGCTGGTGGGAGCAGCCAGCTCTCCACACTCCCTGACGTTTCAGACTTGTTCTCCCTTGAACGTCGCTGACGTAACTGCATTGAGCAAGTCTAAATAGGCCAACCGAAGAACAAGGGATCACACCACAAGTCCGGTCGGTTGATTTCTTTCCTTGGTTTTGTACTTGCACAAATATTCCCGCCTTCAAGACCCTTTCTCCTTACCCTCCATCCTCCTTCAGCCTTACACAGCAAGCACCCTTCTCTGTGGGTCCCTCTGAGGCAGCCAGCACAGCCACCAGCGGGCAATCCTACGAAATCAAGGTACACTGAATTCTTCCCCCAGCCCCCACACGCGTCTCCTCCTCTGTGGGTCAGTCTGTCTCTCTTTCTCCAGGCTGCTTTCATCTTTGTGTTACAGCATCTCCTTGCCTCAAACAGTGCTGCAATTCTTCCCGTCCTCAGCAAGTGTGGTTATTCTGGGAGCCCCCTGCCAGCTGTGCAGAACGAAGGCATTTCATAATGGAAGTTGTGCAGCCACCTAAACAAAACACTGCTTGCTTGGGCTGCCTCTCACTTGCAACTCCTGCCAGTTTCTAGGCAAACTGGAACTCCAGGGGGCCTTGCTGGGAGCCGCCGCCTCAGCTTGAAGGATGCAAAAAAATGCTCAGTGAAGAGCCCCAACTCCCAGGAGCTCTGCTTGTCTTCAAAACGGGGTGAAAAGACAAGCAGAGGTACCCCCAGTACTTTTGGGGCAGGATGTCTCGAATCAACGTGCAGCTGCAGAAGAGCGGTTTGGCTCCCCTGGCAAAGAACTGCACAGAACAAAAAGGTCCAAGCGATGGGCACAGAGCCCTTTGCAGACATGAGGGACTATCAAAGCTGAGGACCATGGCCCTCAGTGAAGCCCCCACAGATCAGTATCAGCAGCAGCACCAATGCCAAACACGCATCCAGCAACACATCCCACGCACAAGCGCCTTGGTCGTCCAGGTGTGGGACCACCACCACCGCACGGGCCAGTGCAGGCAGGTGGGGCAGGTGGAGCTCGGTCAGCCCGAGGAGGTCCATCCGCACAGAGTCTTTCTCAGGGTGGTCTGCTCTTGGGGGGAGCCTCCTTATGCTGAGTCCTCATGCTGAGGCTGCGAGCCTCCTTCAGCGTCAGCCGAAGGACAGGGCGAGACAGCGGAGGATGCAATCGCACCCTTCTCCAACGCCCCGTACACACCCAAGGCAGCTCCCACACTGCTGGAGGCGGAAGCAGACCGCTGCAGGCTCGTTCTGTTATCTCTTCCTGGCAAGAGAACAGCACTGATAAATCTCTCACTGGTTATTCATTAACTGCGAGAGGTTCGTTCCCAAGATGGAGAGAACACCACCAGTGATTTAGAAAAAGGATAAAGGAAGGTCGCCAGCGAGGGACACCCGTCCTGGAGACCTCTCCATCCTGGGAGCCCAGCTGCAGCCAGAAGCACGGGGGCTCGAGCAAGCACCGCTGGGATTCGGAACACCCAGGGCACAGGGGGAGCACAAGAAACTCTTAAAACTTCTTGGGCAGGTTGGAAAGGAGCTCCCGCTGCACTCATTTCTCAGGCTTTTCCCCACGGAGCTCGTGGCAGTTCACGGTCCAGCTGAGCTCTTCCAGCAGCACAGCCCCCGGGGGCAGCCGGTGCTTGTCCAAGTGTTATCCCCCAGGCCCGCGCCTGCCAGCTGCACGGCAAGCACCGGAGCAGGCAAAGAGCAGCGTTTCAGCCCCTGAGGGTGCCCAGCCGAGCTGAGCACCAGGAAGCCCTGCAGCGGGGAGGTGCCCAAGGCAGGCAGCGCTGCCAGCACGGGCACAGCACCCTCTGCTGCAGCACGGCTGAGCGACACGGGGCACCAACCACACGGGCAGGGAAGCATCCTGCATCTGCCTCTGCATCTCCGGACAAGGAAATCCGGGCTTCATCAGGCTCCTGTGCTGACTTCCACAGGATCAAACTAACTCACAAAAGCTGGGCTTGCCTTTCAAGGAAGCTCTGTTACTGGAAGGACAGCAGCGTAACTATAGATTGCTGGGAAGGCAGGGAAATTAAAACATTGTTATTGTTACAGAAGAGCAGCATATTCTCACGTGCATGGTTTTGGAGCCATACATGCAGGCTACGTGGTCCCCCGCTGCATGAGACGCACCCCGCTGCGCACACAGCTCTGCTGTCACGGCCCCACACAAGCTCTGACCCAGCCTTTTCCTCTCCCATACCACCACATGCCACTCTTCCGTTTCTACAGTTTTCCAAGTTCTTCCTCACGCTGGCGCAGGCTGACCTGACTCCTGATCTCTTTGCACTAATCTGCCCTCACAAGGCAGGCAAGAGTCACCCTGCAGCTGCAAGCAGCATCCCTGCTTTCTCTGTTGTACTCTATCGTAACTGGAAGAACTGAAGTTAACCTGTGCCAAAGCACAGACAGCGAGACACCACCCAGCTGGAAACCCTTCCATATGTTAATTGTTTTCATTTTCCTTAAGCCTAACGTTGCTCCCAAGAAAGATCACTTGGTCAAGTAAGGTTTTATGTAATACAACTGACCAGACCATGACCTCTTTTGAAACGGTACAGGCTAAACAACCTTTCACAGCTTGACTTTTTCAAAGCATACTTTCTGTACAATCACCTCCAGATCACCGTTTCTTAACCTTTTCTTTTTCCTCTTTTCTAGCTGAAGGACAACCTAACACTCTTGGGGAGGAAAAAAAAAAAAAAGACAATGAATCAGCTTGTGCAATGCTGTTACTGTGGTTGCCATTTACAAGTAATTTAAAAATTAGATTACAGCTTTAACTACTTACATTTTCCATTAGTTTACACCCATTTTCTTTTCTTGCTTGGGAATGCATCAGTCTGGCTTACAAACTGTTTGAAAAATTGTTTTCTGGTGTAATTCTGGATGCTTTACGGACTGCAGGTTGAAAAACTTTCCTCAACAAGCTGTAAACTTCTCCTACAGTCACCAACACATCAAGCAGCCAGAGAGTTGTCTTGGAAATAGCAGCTACATCCCTCGCTATGTTCAATAGCGCAGGCTTTTAATAGTAGAACAGGTTTTAAAGCAACATCCACACTGCCTGCTGTGCACACATTCGTACACTTTCTCCTTAGTAACTGTGCTCAAGCAGGCACTCCTGAGCATGGATTATTTTATGTTTATACAAGAGCACTATGCAGAGTTTAATGTTTTTCTTTCCTCATGAGAGGAAGTGTTTATAGAAGCTATATCTTTTTATGAGACTACCTGATATAGTTATGGGTAGGAAAAAAAAACACAGAATAAAAGCAAAGCATCAAGCGGGCACTTACACATACCAGCACCTTTTACAGGCATTTTTATAGAAACTCGGTAGTTCAGCCACCTTTGAGCTCTTAATTCCCTGATAGTACTTAGTCTCTTCAGGAACAACCACAAAAACTATTCCATGCAGCCATTAATAGGATTATTTTCTTCCAGGCATTCCTTTTCCTGCCCGTATTTCTAATGGCTGGCCAGAAAGCTCCTGTTCCTCTCCTGAACCTGTTCCACTGGCTTCCCTTATTTCTCCCTCTCCCTCTAACACCGCAGTCACAGTACTTTCCCCTTTCTAGAGTATGCATTACTACGGCATTATTCATACTATAGCATTATTCATCCGTAAACAGCACCACGCATTCACAGCCTCCTTCAGAAACCTACACAAAGATGTGTCCCTCGCTCTGCAGGGCGCTTACTGCCAAGCCTCTGTGAAACCTGCTCACCAGCTTGGACTCACCTTGCCGCAGAATTCCAGCGCCTTGCCATTTCTCCCCACAGGGCAGACTTCTACACTACTCGTGCCTGCACTCAGTCCTCTCCCTGCCGCCTTCTCGGACCTTTCCAAAGAGCTCCTCTTAATCAACCGCCTTTGTTCACACTAACGTCTCTGTGTATGGCATGTTGAATTCCAATACTTGATAGCTAAAAGCATCAAGCAGAAGAGAATTTGCGAGAGCCGAGTCTCCTGCTGTTTCTGCCCTCGGCTGCACAGGGCCAAGCTGGAGCTAGTGACTGCCGCATGGAAAGGCAGGGCTCTCTGATGGAAGTGTCAAGGGACAGGGATGTTTCCCCCATTTCATCGAAGGCTGAGATCCAGAAGTGACGGAGCCAGCGAGGAGACAAACCGCCCTGTGGCACCTGAACTGTTCCCCACAGCCTGCCGGACAGCTGTAGTGACGCGCCAACATCTTGCACCTTGACCCGCTGCAAAGAGGGAGCGCAGTGTGGGTTCTTCCAGCTCTCAGCCTCACGCACAATCCTTTGGGACATAACCTCAGGCAAATCACAACTATCATTCTCCAGGTCAGACTTGGGAACAGTCACATACACCAGTCATGCTTCTACATCCATTTTATACACAGTGCCATACGACATACAGAAAAGTTTATATACATATATCTTTATATAATATGCTATATTAATCTGTATCTTTACAGCAGTATTAGTTTAGATCTTTCATACATAGGTACAAAAAGTCACATGAGAATGGCACATGAAGAGTGCTTTAGTTTCCTTGTAGTCTTCATGCTGGGGCAGCTCGGAGCAGGGATCTGGAGGGCAGCATTCCCGGGACAGGCAGTGACCTGTCAGGTGAGCACGGGGACACAAGATCTTGTGCTGTTTTCCCCCTGATTGCATATGCAAGCGCTCTAAGTCCTGCAAGAGGCAGTCAAAGCTCCCTAGAAGGGCTGCTTTGCCCATAAACAAAAGGCTTTACCTATAGAGAGGCGATCGGGGTCAAAGAGTGAATTCACAGCTACCCTAGTCTGAGCTGCCCCAGCACAGGATGTGAGACAGGTGACAGCAGGCAGAAGGGCTTTTTCCGTAGAGGCATCGGTGTCTGCTGACAGAGAGAGCAGCGGGAGGCAAGGGAGCTACGCCATCGCCGCACGGAGCCCCCGGCCAGCAGACAGCTCCTGCCACGCAGAGGCCATGCAGCTGGGCTCCACCCAGCACAGCTGGCACCAAAGAGCACGAAAAGAGGAGGAGGGAAACAGCTTCCCACAGCTCCTCTGGTCTTGCTGTCTCTGCTCATTCACAGCCATACAGGAGGAGAGGCAAGACTAGTGGCTGCCATAGCAGGACATCGCAGCAGACAACGGAGCTAAAGGAAAGGGTCTTGAAGGGCAGAGCGCTCCTCTCCTGCTGCCCCAAGCACGCAGGCATAATCCCTGCGTTGACATTAGTAATTAAGTTTATCGCTAAGACAGGAAGGAGCTTGAGACTGTTCCCTGGACATCACCCCTGCCATCGGCTGCAGTGTTTGTGCAGGGAAAGCTGGGAAGCTGTAGCCTCAGCAGCTGCAGATGATGCCACTGGGCCACCAGGCAGCAGCCGCAAGCACCGTGGAGGTGCTGATAAAGGAGATAAGACCCTAAAAAGGTGCGTGGTAGTGGTCTAGCAAGCACACCACATTGCGATTGCCTTGCGCACACAACGCGCGTGAAGCTACGCATCACGACAGGACGGATGGCACGGGCAAGTGCCACTAAGCCAGCCAGTGCTGCGTGATGCACGCGCTGCTTTGCACCGCTCCCTCGTCCTGGAACTGCCACGTGCACCAGGTACCTCCGGCTCTGAGCCATCAGAACTGCACAAAGCCTGTGACGGAAAGCAGGGCAGTGGAATTCCAATAAAAAAAAAAGTGAATGCTTGTTTCTGTGATGCTGTGTTTAATGATTTTGCAGAAATAAGTAGCCAGATAAAGGTCCCCTCATCATACGGATATTCTGTGTGGGTAGGAAGCTTTGGTAAGTAAAAAACAAACCACGGGATGACATGCTGAGGTCAGGCCTCAAACACAGCAATGACAGCTGCAGAAATGCCCAGCTCTCTAAAAAGAGAGCTTACCTTTGGAAGAAGGCTGTTCCAGAACCAGTCTGGGGACGTCAGTAAAATCAAAAGTGCAGTGGACACTTCAGAACATCTTAAGTCCCTCCCAGCATAAGTCCTTGCAAAAACCAGAGTCCGATCTTGAGCAGTTTTACTCATAAACAGACCTGTTACACGCTGACTGAGGTCACGTACACCACAGGTAAGAAATGCTGGGAAGTCCTCCCTTCCTACCGCACAGAAAACACTCGCCTTGCCCAAGACGAGGTTCCAGAGCAGAGGGGGCCGCAGGGTAACTGCAGCGCAGGTAGGAAGAAGCATCCCGCCTCAGGTCAGGCTTTGCTGTTGGCACTTTGAGACGACCTGAGGGAGCAGGGGACAGTGGGGAAATCTGGTAACTCCTAGCTGAGGCAGAGAGGGGGGCATCTGTAGCAAGGGCAACTCCGAACTAGTCCCTGGGCATGCCACATCTCTTTTCTTACAGCCAGAGAAGAGAACTCAAAGTGGGAGAGGAAGCTAGCAGGTGTCTGATCCCAAGCAGGAGGTTTGTATCTCAAGCAAGAGGAAAACAAAGGCACAACAGGTAACGAATTCAAGAAAATAAGCAAAAAAATAAGCTAACAACAGTGGAGACAGCAAAGTGCTTGTAGACAGCTGTTGCTGTCTGATGCTTTTTAGGACTGCAACTCACTATGACAAAGTTAGGAACTGTTCCTCGATTATTTCACATTCCCGGCACGCAAGGCCTTTAGCAGCCAAAGCTTAGGCTGGCAACATCCTCCCATGCTATGCACAGAGCGTAACAGCTCCCGGGGAAGCACTGGGCGCAGACAGAGTCGGGAGACGGCAAAGAAAGAAGCACAGAAGTTTGGCAGCCTGCAGTGCTCCTGCCGCACAAGAAAGCCCTGCAGAGCCTTGCTGCTCTGCAGAACTCACTGCCCCCTGCACAGTGGGCTACTGTCATACAGGGAAGGATCTCCTTCCTACAATATTTCTCAATTTTAACGACAGTTTACGAATTAGTAGGGTTTTGGTTCTGGGTTCTGTAGCCACAGATGTAACATCCACCTGCCCCGGCAGCAAAGGCCCCGCTCTGAGCTGGAATATAAACTCTGAAGCAAGCCAACCGACGTCAGGCTGACCTCTGCCACCCAGGGTGCCACATCTCACTGCAAGGGGCAGCGGCTCCTCCCTGCGAGGGCACAGAGCAGGCACACCACCCAGTCAGGAGCTGGCAAGGGGGAAAGGGCATCACTGAATATTGGTACAAGCTGGTTCACGTACCTCTCACATGGCCCACAACGTCAGTACGGCCATCTGACCAGAGAGCAAGGAACCCCCAGATCGAGTCCCATCTCCCAGCTGGGATCTCTCCTTCTCTCACTCTTCCCATACCTGCAGAGAAAGGGCAACGCTCGCCTCCCAGCAGCATGCACCCTGCCTGTGACACGGAGCAGGAGCACCATGAGGGGGAGCTTTGGCACAAAAGATGCACTTCTTCCCTGCTCCCAGTTCCGCAGCTCCGCACTGAACGGGCCCCGAGAAGGATGTGCAACAAGCCTCGTCCAGCCGATGCTTTCCGGTGCTTCAGAGCTGCATACTCCCTCATTCAGAGCATCAGAGCAGCCTGCATGAAACCGCTGAATTTCCAACCCTCTCTTTCCTTATCAGGTAAAGAGGCACCTGTACATTGCAGACAGGGAAGAAACTGATGCTTCGCCTGCTAAGAAACAAATATCGCTGTTAAATCTTTGTTTTTACACTAGGCTTTTGGGCTCAGTGTGTTAATTCTACCCGTTCTCCTTTCACTTCCTTGTATTTCTGTAACTCATTACTTCTGCTGCTACAGAACTACCAAGGAAGCATTTAGCCAACAAATATTTAGTCACCTTACACTTTTCCAACTAGAAAGAAGACCGCGGAGATTGTCTATAGACTTACTAAAGTGCAGAGGAGCTCTGTGAGAGTCTGTTGGCAGTAGCATAATTAAAAACCAGCTCAGCAAAAATCCAGCCTTGGGGGGGTGAATTTAAACTGGAGAAGGGATAACAAACGAGTGACAGCATAGAAGGATTGTAAGCAAAAGACATCTCAGACTTCAATTGTCCGAGCAGAAAGAAACAAGTGTAATGCTACAGAAGGGAGGAAAGCTGGAAGAGCTTTCAAGCAAAAAGCAAAGCTGCTAGGTTTGTTGAGGGCTGGAGGTTATTTTAAATGTCTGCCAGTATTTCTGCATTAGATTTGAAGACATTTCAAAGGTTTTTTTGAGTAGTTTTTTGTTTTTAAAGTATTTAAATGTAAACCACTTTATTGGCAAATGACTGACCTGAGTGGCTTAACATGTTCTGCAGACAGTAGTTGCAACCATCGTTCTTCAGGGGGAAAAAAAAAGTGGGGGAGGAGATCAAACGTTACTGCTACCTCGCTGCAAAGCCAGAAAAGCTGCTGCAGCCAGAACGTCCTCCTACTGCCGAGGGAAGAGAATATTCCAGCACTGGGTACGCATAAGCACAGCACGAGCACAGCATCAAGCAGAGCTCCAGCCTAGCCGATTCCCAGGGCAGACGAGTGCTTCTGTGGACTGGGGAAATGCAACAGAGCAGGCTGGAATGCGCTCCAGCGTCCCGGGCCTCCTGAGATTCAGATGCAGTCAGCATCGATAGGTATATGCAGTACTTGTGTGTGCAAACCACATCCAGCAGAAACAAGCAGGAGCTTGTGACTCAGTAGATAAAGACACCCCAAATTTCATTATACCTAGAAACCCATTTGGCCAGACTGTAAAACACGTAGAGGAGCCCAGGCACTGTTTGCATGGGTAGGGTGATACGCATCCTGTTTTGCTGCCAGACCTGACAGCTGTGCTAGGAAAGGGGCAAGTATCAGGGTGCTGATACAATGACAAAGGACAAAATACGCATTCTGGGCTGGCTACGACTGAAGCTCCTTCTCCCAGTCTTCGCTGTAGGCATATAGCCACAAAAGGAAAGCTCTAAACATATCAACACGTGCATTTCAGCAACGATTAACACCAGCTGGGTGCACGAAGAATGTTTTACAAGAGGACATCTTACAAATCAACAGGACGCCCTCAGACACGCACAGATCTCATCACCCAGTCTGAAAACAGCGTGCAGCAAGGATTAAAATGAATTTAAAAATAGGAAGCAGTATTAATCAAAAACATGGAGAAGCTTTAGAGAGCATTCAGACTGGGACCACTGAATCCAGAGCAGTAACAAACCAAAAAGACACCTGATAACAAAACAAAGTCATCCAAGATATCAAAGGAAGGTTTAAAAAACCCTCTTAATTAGTCCAGATTACAAACAGTGAAACTGAGCAGAGGGGAGCCTTACTAGGAGATGATACCTAAAAAAGCAGTGCCATATTCATTCAGTTTGCTGCGCTTCACACAGATCAGCCCTGTTCTGCTTCCTCTGAGGGAGGCCAGGTACAGAGTACCAAGTCACACTCCCGCAGCAGGAGAAGCTCCAAGGAGCGCGCACACCAAACACGTATCCTCACGCTCGGTGCTTCTCCTCCCTCTCACGTGCCCTTGTTCATTGACAGCAACACCTACTTCCCACTTCAGTCCTGCTGCTGCTTGGGATCTTCACCTGTTACTGCAATCTAAGGAACAACGTCCTAAAAGCACGTAAATGGGAGTCACTGGATTTGTGTATCTATGCTCACAACCAGCTGTGCCATCTCAGTCCTCTGCAGAGAGCAGCACATCTCACACAACTCCTGTTCAGTTTGAAAAAAGTTCTTAAAATTGCAGAAATTACGAATCAACACCGAAAAGAGTGACCAGAAACAAGGTAAGCAAAAGCTAGAGATACCACACTTGCGAGTAATGAGCCTCTCAGTGTTGCAAGTGCTTTGACCTTTCTCAATAGCCTGTCTGCCCCAGAAGGCAGCAGCTCTCTCAAGTGCATCAGGGCAAGAATCCAGGGAAGACGCAGAGCATCAGCAATCCCATTCACCCGTACTGTGGGTCATCACAAGATCATCGGGGATAGCTTTTTAAGTGGTGCTACCAAGGATGTGGACTAAGACACCATCATCCTGAGATGGCACAACCCAGACGACAGGCAATGTAGCTCCTGGTTAGGTGACAGGAATAGGGAGCACGCAGAAGAGGAAGGGTTAAAGAGTGACAGCTTTAGGAGAAAATGCATGTACCAAATGGAGAGGGAAGCTCCCCAGAGAAGGACAGGGGGTAGATAATGCTAGGTTTGGGGAAAGGGCCGTCTTTTTGTTTAGCACTTGTGCATACCCACACAGCAGGATCGCGTTTATGTTCTTGGCACCGCTGCAACTAAAACAATAATAAAAGCAATTACTATTGATGCAGAAGAGCCTCCAAAAAATGCAGCCTGCCAGCATTACATGCTAACGGCTTGATTATCAACACTCCCTAGAATATTATCAAAGGGATTTTCTTCCACATTAGATACATCCAAAAGGGCAGGAGGGCTGCCCGCGGATGTGAGAAATGGACAGCGGTACCGAACCCTTCGCATCCTGCGAGCACGTTCAGGGCAGGGTCAGAGGCTGCTCCTAAGCTGTTGGACAGAGTTCAACAGGCACCTAGCTAACGGCCTCCCATGTTGCCCGAGCATTTCAAGGCCCCAGGACCACATTCCACTACAGTCTGCTGAGAATATCACGAACAAACATTCAATGGCAAGTGCCAAGTCCCATTCTTATGCAGTCAGCTGAAATCCGCCACACCAGGGGATTCTGGAAAGATTGTGCTCGACTCTTTGGCACAGCTGCATCGGTGTACAGGGTTTCACTTACTATGCTTTAATTTTAAGGCGTACAAAGCCCACTCTCTGCTCTCCAGGAACCCGGTGGTCTTAGCTCCGCTCCTCTACCAATAAATCTCAGGAGGGATTTAAGGATGTGCCATTGAACTGGGTGAACGATTGGCTGTTTTACTGAGGTTCAGCGTGTCAGGCACCACAAACTGCTCTTCCAGCACTGCCTCCACACGGGGTGGAACATCCCACTGAAATATCAAGGGAACATACAAACATTAAAAGGCACAAAGCTTAAGAGTAGAACCAGAAGGCAAGAGATTAAGAAACGTGAAGAAGCTTCATGTTTCCAAAGCCAGCTACATATCAGAGTGGAACGAGGGCAGAGAAAGCAAGCCATAGTACGCAGCATGAACGAAGGAGGTAGCTACAGATTTAGCATGTATTCGAAACGTTCCAGATATACTTTGCCAGGATGGAGTAGGAGACCAGCCTGTCCAAACGCTCCTACAGCACAGGAGTGGTAAGAATGAAGACACTCAGACATCTAACGCAGAAATAATGCAAAGAACATGGATTTACTTTGTGAGGGCTTCTTGTGAGGACTGGGAACAGATTGTTTGTCAACAGAGCAATGGAAAACAGGAATCACCCATAATGTGATGCAGTAAGAACCTTAACTTCAAGGACTCTTCTGCACCTTTACTGCCTTGGTCTATGGCAAGGCCAGGCCACAAGCATTAGGCATTTCCAGGTTTTTCAGAAGAAGCCTAATAATCACAGAGCACAAAGCAAAGAAATGCAGCATGCCAGGCTGCTTCCTGCTACAGCTGGTCGGGGCAAGGTCACCCCGTTCCCCCAGGACACAGTTCCAATGGCACGAAGAAGGAAGCAGTTGCACAATTGTGTTTTCCAGGACATAAGAGAGGTACCCAGAACAGAAGTGACTTTCTAGTGCAATATTGAGACCCCTTAAACATCGTCAGGTCACTACTGAAATAACTTTTGCTTAAGAGGGAGGTTATCCACCTTCCTCACCTTGAGTAATCTCCCCACCGTCCTCAGGTAGGGGACCAGTAGTTCCACCTAGTCTCAGAGAGACATCTCCTAATACCTCCCTGCCAGGGACAGAGATGATTCTTTCATCAGTGTTTGTAAAGTGCTTTGCAGATATAAAGCTCTGCTGAAGTGCTAAGTGTTATTACTACCCACCTTCTGCCAAAAATTCAAGGCAGAAGTGAAGAATGAATCCTTTTCCCCGCTGTATGTGCGTGTCAGCAGCCTGCGCCAGGAGGCGAGCTAGCCTGCTAGCCTCAGTCTCCCCATGCTTCAGCTCCCTTCCCCCTCAAAACTACCCAGCTGACTGTACGTGTTCCTGGACACCACCTTTTCAGTGCTTCTTGGTCACCTGCAGCAGTTCAGCCTTACCCTGTGGTCTGCAATAGTGGATGATGTGATGGCACATACACGGCTGTTCTGTAAGAGCTCTTGAACCATACAACCCCTCAGCAAGGGAAACACTGCTCTGTTCTGAAGGCTACGAAACAAAAAGTAACTTCTTGTTGCTCAGAATGAAACATTTTCTTTTACAAATCGCACTGAATTCAGAGGGGCTTCTTCCCTCCAACTCAAGATTGTATAGGAAAGGTCCCCTTCGGAACCTAAGCCACAGGGACAATATTTTACTGCCTGTTTAACAAAGTCCCTGCATTTCTGAAGGCCCTGTAATTTCCAAGGAGCAGGGGATACAGTATCCCACATTCAACTGAGTGGGAGATCAGCACTTGGGCAAAGCCCAGTTCGTTTCTGTGCACCTGTAGTTATTTACAGACTGGCTCTAAAGTGCTCCTGTTCTGATGCGATGGTATTTGACACCACCCGTGCTCTGTTTGTGTGGCACCCAGGACAGCACTGCCCTGACCCACAACGGGGGCTTCCAGAGGCCACTCAGTGAACGCAGCCAGAGGCTGAGGGATACTGGGAGCCCAGGGAGTTGTCACGAACCAGGCTCCTGGGATGCACAGCATCCTCCCACAACGGAAACACCCCAGCTAAGGAGAGGGAAGTAACATCCCTGGCATTATAAGGAAGTTAAAAGAGGAATTTCTTTTCCAGTGAGGGAGGACAGAGCTCCAGTGAGACTGATTGGTAACTCTGATGAGCTTTGATATGAAGGTGTTTTGTCAGTTAAGAATTTCACTAGGTCACAGTATGTTTAACTTTCTAGATAGGTAGTTTCTTTCCTGCTTCCACCATCGGAAATTCCCTGCTTACATAGCTCTAGCAGGCTCCTCTGGACACTGAGGCTCTGCACAGCAGTGCTCAGGTAGTTTTACTAACGACTTGGTCAAGCTTTGTAACAAGTGCAACGGGGAGGCAGACAAGAGGGTGGGCGAGGGACATGCGGCTTCCCCCAGACCCCGATCCAAGGGGTTCTCCCATCACTCTACTCTGCTTCAGAAGCAGGGAACTTGCAATCACACCTGCCCACCCTCTCTCCCCTCAGTCCCCAGAGGGAATGGCACAGGAAGGAGAAAAAGAACATGCTTCTTGCCTAGAGAAAGTCTCCCTGTTTGCTTAATAAATACCTTCCAAAAAGCTTAGCAGCTCTGTAAACATACAAGAGATTTCAATACTTAGTAAAAGTTCATCTTTCCCCTGAACTCCCAATGACAGAGGCTGGCACTGATCTGTGATTACTGCATATGGGTGGTGTGAGGACCCAGCGGGGTCCAGGAGAGGCTCCCAGGCTCCGCAGGGGCCTAGCAAATAATGCTGGGTGCTGAAAAGCCTTTTCAAATATTTTTAAGTTGATCCATCCATGCAGCTCTGAGATGAGAATCCTGCCGGTCCTGCAGGAACGTCGCCAGCTCAGAGCAGTCCAGGCAACTGAGAAGGGATGATGGTGACATCCGGGAGAACTCTTTCTGGCAAAGGAGGGACATGGCAGAGGACTTTTGGCTCTTCAGAACAGTTTCCTTTCCTCTCAGGAGCAGCTTGGTGGTCACTGAACACAGAAGTACTCAGGGGAGAGAAAACAGTGCCAGCCTGATTCTTGCTGTGCCTGGCCAGGGAAGGGGAGACTGCATCTGGGGAGAATACAGCCCCAATGGCTTTAAAACAGGAGAGTGTCCTAGGAAAGCAATCCCCATGGAAGTGTGACGAATTGGATCTTGGGCCAGATCCGACATGGTAGTGCAACAGGGCCCAAAGTCTCAATCCGCTCATTTCCAAAACCACTGAAATGGTACCAAGGGGGTGATCTGGCCTGGCCCCCTTGCTTCTGTCTATCCAATCCTCAAGCTTCAGAGAATCCACCCCTTTACCCCAGAGGACTCCCTGAAGCAGGGAGTCTCACTCCCAAACTCAGCAGGTGCCCTGGGGCAAGGAATCTGCCTCTTAAACGAGATGAGACTGGCTGAGGTAGGGAACCTTTAGTGACTCAGACCCTCTTAGTGTAGCAGGCCTTGGGAGGCAATGCTTCTCGTCCCAGCCGTAAGCACGGGACTCAAGCACAATCCATCCTCCAGATAGTGTGCCACCGCTGTGTCACCCCAGAAGGAATGTTTACAGCTGTCTCCGCCGATCCAAACTGCCCAATGACTACCTCCTCCAAGTATTATCCCAGCAGTCAGCCTACGGGATCAGCTCTCAGAGCCGCACCCCTTTGCCCTGCACTAGAGGGCCGAAATCATGAGGTCCTCCTGCTTGGCAGGGCTGGTTACATGCCCAGAGGGGGTGGAAGTCCGGATTTTGTCAGTGGCCAGACACTCCTGGCTGCTCACGCCTGTGGGAGTGATGTCCATGAGTTCTCCAGATGAACTAAGGGGGAAAGAGGGTGAGACAGAGATGCCCGACGAAGGATCTGTTGAGCCTGCAAACAACCTCGGGGGCTTTGGGACTAGGTTGGGTTCATATTGTGCCCTCAACAGGATCTCCTGATCACTGACAGACTTGGGCATCTCTGCAAAGTCACTGGAGCTATCTGACACCATCATGCAGTAGATGTCCTGGAAGGAGCTGCTTTTGCTATCCAAATTGAAAAGGCTGTCTATGAACTCAGCAAACTCCAGCACCTGGGGACTGGGAACATCAGTGAGCCGCCCATTCTGGAGGGACAGCTCCTCACGAGGGGCTAAGGAAACGCGGTCCCCCTCACTGCTGGCCCCCTCCTCACTGCAGCGTCGCTGGGGGGTAGTGCCGCCACTGTTGAGTGCATTGTCAGGGGGCTGAGTCTCCTGGGAGTGCTTGGAGAGGCTATCTGCAGCCAGCAGCTCTGTCCGCGAGCTGAGGGAGGGGTTCTCCTCAGGGATAGCAGGGTCTATATAAAAGCAATGCATCTCGTCCTTCTCCATAACAGCATGGAGGCTGGGAGAGCCTCGGATGCTACGAAAACCAGAGGAGCGCCTTGAATCAAAGCTGTAGATGGATTCATTGTCAGAGAGGCTCTCCATAGTTGCAAGAGGGGCACGGCGGTCCTGCAGCTCCACAGACAGACGTTCCTTCGTATCCAGGAGAAGCAGCTCCACAGGGTCTTTCTGCACAGGAGAAAGTGGCTTCGTCTCATAAAATCCCTCCAAGCTAATTTCAGAATGGGACTTGCTCCTGCAATGGGAAACAGAGACAATGTGAGGCTGTATCACTCCTCAGAACCACAAGCTGCCAGAACAGCCAGAGGAACCAAGCCCGGGGCACAGACTCCCTCGTGCATACTGAGGGCACATGTCATTGCTCTAACCAGAACGATCTACAACTGCAGGAAACACCTCTTTCATCTTCAGTACAGTAATAATGTTCTGAGAACAGGTTTCAAGAACCCCAGAGGGAGTCCGAGGCAGTAAACTAACTCTGACCTTGAATAAAACTCAACCAGGCTACAACTCTTCCCCCTCTAACAACTCCCTTAAGCCTCTCTGCCCTCTGTTCTTTTCCCTTTCATATCTCAGAATTCCTCCTTTGCTTTCACTCGCTTCGAAAGGAAGCAGTGCCTTGGGTCTGCTCTGACAGAAACCATCACTCCTGTGCCTGCTGCTTGACCTAGTTCATCTTCTCAATCTTACTGTAGCCTTCACAAACACTGGCTGATCCCTCCTCTTGCTGTTTCATCATGGCCACTGTTCTGCTCCTGTCTAAGCTTTCCTTCCCTGTCTCTGACCACTCACTCTGTGACAAGAGCCCTATCATTTTCCTATCATTTGCTGTCATCTTTCTTTTAAATTTACATCTCACTCATCTTATCTCAAGGACATTCAGCTGTGCATCACGACAGACCATCTCACCCCGCTTCCTCCCACACCCTACCCAGATACAGACAGCTTCTTGTTGGGTCTCTACCTGAAACCTCCAGAGAAGCTTTTCCTTTGCAAAGAAACAATCCTCTCCCACCCATAGTGCCATCATCCGTAAAGCTTTTTTGCAAAACCTGTACAACAAGCTGAGTTTTATTGTTAACAAAACTAAATTTTGTCATGATTTATGGAATTAACTTGTACTGCATTTGAGGAATAGACAGGTTCATTTTGAATGGCTGTTTGAGAGAACCGAGGAAGAATCAGCAGAGGATACTCTGAAGTGTGAACGCACAGTTAGATTTAGATGTGGAACATGGGCTGGGAAACTGCTTTTCTCTAGTAAGTCCTTGATATCTTTTATCATGAGCTCATTCTGCACCTCCCCCTTGAAGGGCATGATTCTTACAGAGGGAAAGGAAAGCAAGAATGTTTATGGGAATAAATTACAAGAATACACAGAACTGTTTTCACTTTACAAAATTATCAAAGGTATAAAAATAACTTGCATATACTGACAGAAAACTTTACAGGATTACAGGAGTGACAGAGACGCCTCTTAAAACAGTCTTCTGTTTCCATCATGACTCCCATTTGCTATCTCCAACTACAAACTATCTTAGAGTCATAGAATGGTTTGGGTTGGAAGGGACCTTAAAGATCACCTAGTTCCAACCTCCCTGCCATGGGCAGGGAGGCATTCCGCTAGAACAGGTTGCTTCCTTCTAATCTTCTCGCTTCCCTATTTTGTCTGCAAATTTCCCCCTGTAGAGTGCAATTCTGCGATGGAAGTCGTATGTTCTACTTTTGAAAAGTCTTTGCCCACTTTTTTTTTTTTTGAATATTTGCAAGAAACAAAGAAAGCAAATCTGTAGTCTTCTGCAATGCCTTAAACATTATCTGAAATTCTGCAAGGAGTCTGTCACTTGTTCCTGGATAGAAAGCTGTTTATGTACGCTACAAGGCAGGAGCTCTTCCCCAAACCAACCCTTTGTATACCTTCTAGATGTACCTCCACAGCTTTTGGCCTTTGCCAGACTACTGATGTCAGTGCTCAAGCCAGTGGTGATCCAGCTTTCAAAAAATAATCCCTGTAGGAACGCTTTCAGCACGCAGATCATGCCTTTTTCCCTTGCCTGTTTTCCACCAGACAGCTTCCAGCCCTTGTCCTTCACAAACAGGACACCAATTGCTCTCCCCTCACATTATGCTGCCTTTATACTTGTCTTGTTCTCCTGGCCAACACACTCGTACCCACGCTCCTAGATTCTCCAGTTTGTAATATTATGCAAGTCATTTTTCATAAAGTAACTTTACATGCATACGCCCTGCTAAGCTTATGGCTGTCACTGCTTCTCAGCTTTTGAGAATCAGTGCCACAGGCTATCTTTGAGCACATAACTCAAACAGGAAAACAGATCTGGCTGCAAGACCACAAGCTTTGCCTTTGTGGTTCCAGGGAAAACCTCACGTGTCTTGATAAGAAAAGGAAGTTTCCATACGTTCAACTTCTAGGTTCTCCTGACCTTGGTGCACTAACAGATTCCTGAACAACACAAAGGATCATTTTTCCCCTAGCATGATGCAAGAAGTACTGAAGCTAAGCAAAAGTCCCATACAGACAGCCCTTGGATCTATCCTTCCCACAAACATTGATCACAACGCCCCAAGAAAAGGGCGGACCCACGCGCAGAGCCAACAGTCCTCCAGAGAACTCAAAGATATATCCTTACTTTGTACTGCTGTTCCTTCTGTCCACTGTTGCAGTTCCAATCTGCACTGAGGGTCCGCTAGGCAAGGGCTGACTCTGGAAGATCAACTCTGGGGTGAGATCCACTTCTGTAGGACTCACCATCACTTTGGCTGCAGAAAGTAAAGCTGTTTTCCCCTTGTTGTAATTCTCCAAGACCTACACAAGGTAAGCAAAGGAACCGTAGTGCTTCACTGGAAATAGCAGCTTTGCTGTTCCCAGCTCAGAACTTCCAAACTGATGGATTTGCCATTGTTTCTTACTGAGGCTTTCTGCAAGCACAGGGCAAGGTCTTGACATAAAGGACTGTATCAATGAATTTTAGTATACTCTATCCTGTCAGGATGCCCTGCTGGGAATCCAGTGCTGGGGAGATGACCAAACTTGCTGACAGGAGCAGCTTGCAGACCGATATGGCAGAGCTGCATGGCTACAAATTGTAGTTTAGGAGCAGAGACTCATTCCACAACCATTATCCGTAAGGATAAGCTCAGCCACCCCGCAGACAGAGTGGCTGCAGCAGCAGTGTGGAGGACTTCTGAAATACCCCATGCAGCTGCATGCACAGACACCCAGTGCTGTCACAGCTCACTAGATTTCACCTGAACTGCATGCTGTGATGGGTGGCTTTGAGAGAATGACCCAAACAACACCCAATCTCATATTATTACAGCACTAAATTTGGAAAGAGGACCTAGTCTGGGACCCTGGGTATTGAGATAGAGATCTACATTCAATTTCCAAACCTCATCACGTTTGACACAAATAGCCTGTGCATAACCAGCCCAGAGCACAGCCTTCTTTCCTCCTCCTCCCCCTCAAAGCAAATGGTCTCATGTATTTAAACAGCCAGCTCTCCTGGGCTGAAGGCCTGTGACAAGGCACTGGTTTTATTAGGGCATTTAAGTGCTCTTGCAGTAAGAATTAATAAGCCCAAACCCCACCAAGGGAACTCCTGGCTTACTGGTACGCACACAGAGCTTTGGCTTTGTAGACATTTTGTGTCCACAGCTCACCCCATCAGCATCATCGTGCCAAGCCTTTCCCGCCCAAACCCGGGCCTCTCGTGCATTCAAGCCAGAGCCCATGTTATCCGACTGAGTGACCCCTCCCCACTCCCTGATCCCAACTTTCAGCATTACCTTGTTGAGCCCTTCCATGACCACGTACGGGAGGTGTTCGTGCAACATCGCTGGTGAGATGATCACTTCATTAAACGCCTTATTGTCACCCCAGATAGCAAAGTAAGTGGGATCCTCTTGCTCGCAGCAACTAAAAGAGGAGTTGGGATCCAGAGGAGAAAATGGGGAACAAGGGATGAAAGAGCATGCCAATGTTTTAACATGCAGAAGTGAAAAAACAGCAGGTTACAGAGACAGAAAAAACAACAGGAGGAAAAACAGAGGGAGCAGATAAAGTACAAATGCTACTGACACTGCTCTAAAGTGCTGCACTAGCAAACAGAGACACGAGTATCTTTCTATCCTCACAGCACAAACAATCACTGTCACCGTAAGGCAGTGAAAAAATTCACCTCCTTCATAGATGGATTGCTCTCTTGGGAAGTCTTTTCCAACAGAAGTTCCCACCCCCATCCATGGGCTGGCTTCACAGCTCTGTGCATACTCACCAGCACTGCTCTGCAGGATGATTGTGCACCACGTGGATGATGCGGCCAGGCGGGTAGAGCGGCGTGCTCGCAGACAGGGCGATAGTCAGATCACTGGGATGGGTCCAGAGGCGATTACTTGTTACCGAGTTCTCTTCTGTCTCTTCAGGGAGCTCTGACTTGGGTATGCACTTTGTAGCACCCACAATGATTCGCCACTGTCCAATGCAAGAGACAGAAGGGAGAATATGGAGAAGAGAAAAAGATCAGAGAAAAGCAGAGCCATCTCAAGACACTATTGGTAGGTTTACTTAAGCTGAATACTTAACACCACAGACAGAAAAAACAGGGCTTGTGCCCCTGTTGCTTGAATAGTAGACCTAGAGACCATGCCGAGAAAAGTTATTTCTCTCCCTTCCTTTCGCAATTTTAACCTTAAAAATGGCAAAATCTTGTCCTTCCTTTTTTGCTGGGTGTTTTTGTAGAGTTAGGATTAGAGCAAGCACATCTTTGCCCACCAATGGACAAATTACCATCTTCTAGGATAAACAAAGTAGATCTTTGAATTCAGTAGAATCTGAATTTTTCATGTACGGAAAGAAGCAGAAGACATATAACTTAAGCAGATAAAAATTCCCTTTATGCCTTTCTTTATGCACTAAAAGAAATACTAAAAATAAAAAATTTGCCAAAACAAAAAAATTGAATTCTATCAAGAAAAATAATAGCTTAGTTTTTTACCCTCTAAAGATCATTTCTATAATATTTCACCCCTAAGAATCTTAAAGTCTTATATTTTTTCCATCTCACTGTAATGGTAAATAAGCCAAAGGAAGAACAGCTTTACACATTTCTCATCTCCGACACACTAACAGGCCACTTTTCCTAGAACAGCACCACCCAGAAAGCACACAGCAGTGCCTACAGACAGACAACTGTTGCACGTCCCAGCCTGTTACCATTTGTTATTGGCCCAGAAAAGCTACCGTTGGAACAGAGACTTCAAAAACAGGCTGACAAAAACTCCCGCTCAGTTGGTTTTAGACATGTAACGGTGAACTTGCAGCAGCCCACAAACAGAGCGTAGCTCCTAACTCCGACCTATCCAGCTGCCTTCCTGAGGTTGCCGTCACTCCTCTGCTTACCTGAAGGACAGTCGTGGCGGACTGAGGAGACCTGGAGAGCAGGAGAAGTCTGCGGCATTGCTATGTGACACCGTACTATTTTCATCACTGCTCAGACACTTGCCTTCAGGAGTCTGTAAATCTTCATTCTTACCTTTGGTTTGTTACTTCTCTGAAGAACGTCCAGAAGCTGCCGGCGAAATCCCTCCAGCTGAGAAAGTCCAATTCTGGAAAAGAGGAAGATGCGTTTACAACAGCTGGGCAGGGAGCAGCAGACAGGTAACAGGACAGTAGAGACATGCAGCACAGAAGAAAGAGAAACTATGCTACAGAAGAAACAACAATGCCATAACGCAGATCACTTCAGAGGTGAGTTGTGGCATCACCTGGGACCAGTAACCAGGGTAAAAGGCCACAGGAAGCCACCGTAGCAACAAACAAGTTTGAAATGCAATAGCAGAATCAGAGCAGTGAACACGGATATGAGAGCTCAATAAACAGATAGATGAGGGAGATGATGCAGTCAGAGAAAGAAGTGAGCAAGAAACAACTGAAGTATAGGATGCCACAGAATACAAATCAGAAGGATGGCTCAGAGCTATACGACACCATCAAACAGATTGCAGGATAGACAAGATTTTGTTATACAAGTTAACAAAAGGCATATTGAACGCAGTAGTACTTCTCCTCCACTGAACTCTACGTGCCTAATATTGTACCGACAGAATTTATCTGAGGTCACACAACAGGGCAGAGGTAAAAACAAAACCCAGGTTGTCTGGCTCCTAGTTCAAATGCCCTGTTCAGCAGAACATGTCACAGGAGACGATGAGAGGTATGACATGCCAAGACAAGAAATGACGGAGCTGGTTCAGAGATGTGAGATGATAGGGAAACAGTCAGCGCAGCTAGTTCAGGGCAGAGTAAAGAGGTCTGAGATAACACAGACAACCAGGAAGATGGCACTGATGTCAGATACCACCATGAGTACAATTAGAGGCTGGATATTCACCTTATTTGATCACACAGGCAATTGAAGGGAGGGAGCATACGCCTATAAAAAGGTGTGTGAAACACCAATAAAGGTGTCCAGGCAAAAGACACAGCAACACAGGTAACTAGTAAGACAAGTGAGAAGCATACAAGGACAGGTAAATGAGGAAAGGAGACAGGTATGATCCAGGTGTTTCTGACAGGCAACAGGTGACTTTGGTACAGAACAGGAAACATTTATCAAGGAATTCGGACACTTCTCAACTTGCCTGGGCACTAGATCTTTGCCAAGCACGACCGCAGTCACAAACTCTTTTGAATACTCCATGGCATCCTCACTGGAAGAGAAACAGGACCAAGAAGAAGCAAACAGGGTTTCACTAGCAGCAAACTGCACTTCATTCCCAGTTTGCCACTGGTGTCTGAGAGGTTACTAGTGAACCTGGGTCACAAAAACCACAACCCAAGCTGCTCAAGACCCTTAGGACTTGCACACTGTTAAAAGATGAGCCTGAGCCTGATATCCACATCCCATGCCCCAAGCAACACTGGTCTGCAAGGGTACAGCTCAAAGAGCGCAGCTCCTTCTTCCTTACCTGCATGTGGCTGTGCACATACTTGGAAACAGAAGAACTCTAACTCAATGCCTCATAGCGGTTTTCCTATGCTTTGGGAATGGCCGGGAGACCAGAGAGGAAGGAGAAAACATTCCATGCTCCTGAGACTACTCTAAAAAGACACCGTAGAACTAAGATGGCCACTTCATGCAGCAAACTGAGCACCAAGAGGGAATCAAGGCTTCCACTCTATGAGCTTGTTCGGCAATCAGCTACCTTCCAAAGGCCTTTCTTCTAAATCAGTCACCACGGGTAGAGGCCAACACCATTGACCTCGAGACAACGCTGGGCGTGATGCACAGTGCAACAGAACTGTGGCAGTCGGAGGCACCTCCTTGAACTCTGAGACAGTTGGGGCGGCACAGTACAGCTTGGCCTGTGCTATCAAGGGATCTCAGGAGGGAAAGCTCTGAGCAGAAAGCTATGAAAACTCTCAGAAACCATTCTGCAGAGCAATTCCTCTATAGCTGCAGATGACTAGGCATTACTACCATAACATGCTAATGTCCAGACTCATTAGCAGGACGGTTAAAACCCCTTGCCTGCTCCTGGAACATGATGCAGTAACTACCACAAGAAGGTTATAATCCATCAGTGCTTTCAAGTGCCCTCATGGTGTCTGGCACGACTGGAAAGACCTTATCTCACTTCACGGCAAACAAGTGGGATGTTTTTATTTGGCTGCCATATAAACAACACAACCAGCAGGTCTGTTCCAATTTACACTGGGAGAAATTCACAATACCTCTCTTCAGCCATCTGAGGCAGCTACCCTAGATTCCCCCTCCAGCCAAAGGAGAGAAACAGGCACCGAAGTAGCACATCCCCTCTGACCTATTCTAGGCACCCACTTTAGAATGACAGAAATCACACTTCAGAAGTGCCAATTTCTTTGTCAGTTGCAAAAGGAGCCCACACAACTAGATCTGATGCAGACATCTACCTTTGGTTAAACATCTCCCATAATGTACACCTATTCACAGAGGATGGGGAGAGGACACACTGGCACTGTGCAGACAACAAGGAAGGAAATTGCACCCTGTCTACTCAACTTGCCTTTCCCACTAATCAGGGTTAAATAAGAGCTATAGAAGCAGACAAAGTCATAAACCTGAACATTTGGGATTGGCCACCTGCCACCACAAGCTAAACTCCGAACTGTAACACAGAACAAGGGCTGCCAACAAGCCTCAGCTCCTATAAACTGCCACTACATTGTTCTGCACGCTTCTCAGAGCAAAGACTGTCTTTTACTGCTCATGAAAACGTCACAACAAGGATCTGATCCGGCTACAGCTACACACCCCCTCTCTGCCACCAGGCCTCTTGACCCAACACCTACCTCAGCAGCCCCCCTGGGGGAGAATAGGCAAAGCACTTCAGTGATGGGTACTGCGGACGCAAGAGGAAGGACAGGATGGCAGCTGTGCCAGCCCCTAGGGAATGGCCAACGACAATCAGGCCATAGTGTTTTGTTCCTCTCCCCTGAAAATGAAAAACAAAACAAGAAATTGAAGTCAGACTGAAAAGAAACTTCTCAAACCCCAAAATCCATCCCTTTCCCCAACTGCTGAGTCTTTACTACACAGGAACACTCCACACTCCAGCTAACCAACTTCTCCTCCAACAAGAGCTACTGATGTTATGTCAGATTTTGAAATGGGAGCAGAGTTTTGATTTACACTGCTTCATCTATGTCACAGGAGCTGTCCCAGTACATTCCTGCCCTCCAATACTGTCTGTTCTGAAGGGACACTGCAATTCATTCTTTTCTGGTATTCTCTCCCACACTTAAGTCAGCATTTGACCTACTGGGTCTTCCCTGAAAGAAAAACAAAATGTACACTCAAGTTGCTTGAGTTACTTGGGATCTGATGAGCCTTTTGCTCCTCCGCAGATCTGATAGCATTCCGATAATATTCAGGTCCAGGCTCACAGATCAGAGGTCTCCTTGGTTCTAGAAATTATGACTTGCTCTAATTAATTACACTGCTTGTGAATGCTGAAAAACAAATTCTAACCTGCACTTTGAACAGTAGTCTTCTGCAGTCCAGATGTTCTCAGCAGCTGGCACTTGCTCAAGTAATTCAGAGACAAAACTATTCTAACATTTCGTACTGTTCTTGTTATTCAGAGGCTAGAGTGCTAGGCATGGCTCAGACTCTAGAAGTTCATTAAGACAATGTTTGAGAAATTTTGATCTTGTTTTAATACAAGATCTCAGAGCTCTGCCAGTGCCCCGTAGGCTTTACGTAAGGACAGAGAATCCAGATCCTACTCTCCACAGTCTCAGGTCACCACAGCTATGACTATACTTGGACTTCTGCACAAGGTGAGAAAAAGAACACAGACCAAGCCACAGGAATGAAAGGTCTATCTTTGTGTCATTTTACTTCTCAAGACCACTTCGAAGTCAGCATCATGCCTGCTACAGTCAGAGAGGTGAACACTGGGGCAGAATTAAGCCTTTTATACATTTCACTTGTTACAGTGTTTCCCAACATCTGTTGCTCACAACTATCAGGAACAATTTACTGGGCTAGATGAACCTTTGGTAAGACCTGGGATGGCATTCATGCTCAACCCATACCACTTTTTCATATATTCTTCAAAGTTCAGCTTCAGATAGTATTTCGTTTCCTAACCCAAGCCAATAGTTCCATCTCATTAACCAAGTTCTCTCTCCATCCTTGTGGGCCAGGTCCAGCTAGTTACTTTGCATTACATCAATGTCAAGTTGGGCCCACCATACCTAAAGCCAGCTTCCAACAGAACCAAGTATGATAGCTATTATCACACACAGGACACAACCAAAGTACAGAGCTTTGAACACCACCATATCCTTACCAGTCAGGTAGCAATTGAGCTCTATAGGACAGCAGGAAAAAATCCTCATGAGCAACAGCTCACTTAACAAAGCCAATTTTCATTTTCCAGGCAGAGAGGAATAAAGCACCATAACAGAAGTCAGACGCCTATGCAGCTCTCCCTGCACCTACCGAACGTCACAAGGCAGACGCTTCCATGCTGACTGGTGTGACACCAGTTTCAGCGAAGCATCAAGCCTTTCACCCCTCTTCTCCTTTTCTTTCTCCCTTGAGCTGTGGCTAATTTCCCATGGCCTGCTCAGGCCAAGGCACTCTTTGGGCATGAGAAAAGGACAGCTGTCTGGCAGCAGGGAATCAGGCAGTTCAGAAGATCCCTCCCCAGTGGGGACATTGACTGTGCCGTTACTGACACAGAAGCTAAGGTAAGCTTCTTCGTAATGTCTCTCCCGGGTTTTCCCATAGCTCCCTATCTCAAGAAATGTGCACACACAGACAGTCAGCGTGGCATCCCACTGCTGTCTCCGAAGAGAATCTCCACAGAGATGGGATTTTAGTTCCTGTTGATTTGTTTTTAGTGCTCCCTGTCCTTCATTGCCACCAAATGGGACTTCCTGCTTTAGCTTTGCCCGAGAAAAACACATCAGGAGCTCTGCAGTACTGTTGGGCGGAAGGCTTCAAAATAAAAAAAGTCTTGTGGGAATAAGTAACTAGTGGCCTGTCTGGCTATCCAGAGGGATAGGAATTGGAAGGAAGATTTAAGAAATTAGTACAACAGATTCAGGGACACGGAGGTTGAAAAATCAGCATTTTAGTGAATTCTCAAGTTCTGCACAGCCTGCAGTGATAAAAGAAAACTAATGCTCACCAAGTCTCGTCCAAAAGCTTGAGAAAGCACCATTTCTTGCTCCAATTTCTTCTTGATGTACTCAGCAGATAGCACCATTCCCTGAGGGCAAACACAAAAGACAGAACACGATATCAACAGTTGCACATCGGCACTGGTGTAAACATCTAGGAGGCACCAAACTGCCCCAAATGCTGTGCAAGCTCTAAAGTGCCACACAGCAAGTGTCAGGGCTGAGGAATAATACTGACTCCACTCCACATTCAGGAGGAGACTTCATTAGGCACTTGCCTTGGCTCACTGATTACCAGAGCCAGACGGTTTAGGAGTAATGACGGTTCTTAAGCTCTGACAACCCTCTTAGGCTCTATTCCTGGGCTTGCAGCACAAAGTCTGAAAAACACCTAACTTAAACACAAGGTTGCGCATCTGGTAGTTCAGTTCACACTGAGACCTGCAGTAGAGCAGGAGAACCAAATTTTGATTTTCTGCGTGTCAGTGTCTTAACCAGAGAACTGTACTCTTCCATGTAAATCTGCAAATGAAAGCATGAGCTAGCCTAACAAGCTCACAGGGAAACAACACAAACACCAAGACATTCCTGGAGGGAAAAAAGTGGCAGCACTATCTGTATAGGAAAGAGTTACTGATGACTGGAGATGGCAGCAGCTATTAAGTGGATTCAGCTGTCAAAGAACATTAACTGCAAATTTTTAAAGGTTTTTATTCCCTAGAAGCTAAGAACTGCTGGAAGATGGGAAACAAACTGATAGTCTGGTTCTCAACATCTCCCCTCTCTCCCAGCTGATGGCTGCATTTAAGGAGTTCGTCTCACTCTGTGTAAGAGATGCAGTTAAACTCTGATACAAAGAAGTGACTAGAATTTGGTCTGTTGCATAAAATCTTGGTTATGCCTTTATTACAGTTTATATTCAGCGATGAGCAAGCCTGAACTGCAAAGGCTAAAAACAGTGGTGTAGTGCAGGGTGAACACAAGTAAACAGAAATCAGCTACTTCTAATTCAGTGATTACAGACCTCAAATAATTCACACTGCCTGGGCTGGCCAAAAACCAGGGAAGATCATCTCCTCTGCTATTTTCATTACACCCCTACCTGAAAACAGTGTAAGTACAAAGTGAATATAATTGAGCACTGTTTAATCTCAAAGACACGTAAGAATTCATGGTCCCCTCAAAAAGCAAAGAAATGTGGAATTTTCAAAGTCCTCAGTATCAAACATAACATCAAACCCATCTGCCTATTGAAGAAAAAGAACACAGGTGATTCTGCTGAGCCTATAAATGGGACATCTGTAAAGCTACAGTCATTATCAAAAAAGCAGATGCCATGATATTTCATGCCTGCGTTCAGATCTCTCAGCAGCTAGCCAGCTTCAGCTGCATTCAGAAAAGTCTCCATTTCCAACTCTAATGAGAAGTGAATGGCAGGCTACTTATATAAATTTCTAACATGACTTTAGGATCCTATTTTTGAAAAGCATGACCTAAATCCGTGGTGATATTACTAATGGGCTGTTAGTCAGCCCATATCTTTTATAATTACAGCATATTCTAATACAGACTGATTTTAATGTTATAGAATGAGACTTATCGCTGCAAAGTTGCATTTAGGCTTTCTGTTAAAGTGGATATCGTTTCACAAGTATCAAAGGAATAAAACTATCCGGGTTTAATTTTAAAGCCTCGTGTAAATAACCAGATTGGAGAGCTAGGAAAAGCAAAAATGGAAATATTCTGTATTGCTTTGCAGTTTGAAGGCACAAAACTTCCCTGCAATAATTGAATTGTGTGTGTGAAAACCCACAGAGGAGGGTGTCTATGTGGTAGAAAAGAGCTTGAAAGTTACTGCTGTTACTGGCTGTTCTAGCCAACTGGTGAGGGCTGTTACGGCTGAGTTTTCAAGGCTTCCTTTTTAGCAGCGACTCGCTGTCATTCTGACTGGCTAAACACCGGGAAACAAACCTCCATAACATCATCGCTTCAGTAGCTTTGTTCTATACAGGTTCAACAGAATTAAGCATGGATTCATGCCCTTGACTTAAGATTATTTTTGAATGAACTTTGTTATAAAATCAATGGATGTTATCTCAAATAGCGAAGCTAGATCTTTTTGTGGTTAATTTCTCCTCCATGTTGTGAGGATCTTTTTTGGGGGGGGCACATCAACCCATAAACTTTAGCTACAGCTATGTTTTTTCTGACCCAAAATAGCTCAGAGACCTAATAAACGTTAACTGTGGCATTCACAACAACCCCAACAATCAAACACTTTCAGCTACGGTTCCAGTGGAGCGATAGGAAGGCTGATGTAAACATCAAGAGTTTTAATTTGTGAGATGTTTGATCAACACTGCGTGAAGCAGCGTGACAGACTAGCTCCCGGCCTGCTGGGCGTGCAGGACAGAATCAGCGAGAAAAATAACAGAAACCAAACAAGGTTTGGTTTACAGGAAGCTCCCAAACAGCCAAGTACTCTTCTCCAAATTAAGTGTGTTAGCAAGATACTTCATCTACTTTTGTATTAAAGTTGACTTCTGGACATTAAAAATGTACTAAAACAGGCATTTTTAAATTCTATTATCTCCATTAGTTTCCCTCAGGAATCAACAGTACGTTGTCTGAAGATTAATATTGATAATAACTTAAGATAAAGCTGTATTTCTGTACCAGCAACAACAGAAAAAGAAATAATACAAAAGCCAAATAAAAATTCAATATAGAACACAGGGAATGATCTGATGTTTCATATAAGTTACTGGCATAGGAATACTTTCACATAAAAAGATCAAAAGAAAAACTAACTTCTGCAGGTATCTATTACTAGCTTTTCTGCACATTTAAGATAGAACAAATTCCCCTTACTTTCCTTTTACTTTTTTACTTCGTATGAACTGTTTATCACAATGATTGTGCAAAGTCTTTTCGAACTAAATGAACTAGTACAAAAACAATCTTTGACAGTAGACAATTCAGAAATGTTAAACAAGTAATAAAGGCTCAGATATCTAAATATCAATTATGTGACAAAACACTTCCTCATTTATCTGTGTTTCTATATGATGTCCTACGTAATTGTTATGTTGATTCATTTTCTCATTTTGAGGAAACGAAACACTCATTAGCCATAGAGGAAGTACAAAATATTGTTTTCAAGATGACCCATTCTGGGAGTCTGCGATAACACCCTTCAAGACCACAGGGAGTCCCAACAGCACTTTCTTAGGTAACTGCTTCTTTATCAGACCCATATCCAGCTAAGCATCCGAGTACGCAGTTATCAGCTACTAATGCTCCACTTCACAAAGCTGAGCATCAAAGCAGAGAAGAGGCGATCCAGAAGGACACTGGGAATGAAGCAGGAGCTCACAGCTCACGGCTCCCAAAGAGTTGAGCTAAATGTCCTGCCCTGAAGGGACCCTGACCAGACAGCAGCAGCATCTTGTCTCCCTGAGCAGCAGCACTTCCTAGCAGCTGCTACGTTCCTTCCAACACACACAACCTGCAGTTTGTGTTTTTCCTTCCCAGTCTGGCATGGCATCTTGAGAGGACGCCAAATTCCTGATAATCTTAAAAACTCGGCACATGTGCCGTTACTTTGCTGGAGTGGGGCAAAGGTGAGCTCTATCAGGGAATGATCTGGTCAGCCCAGTCCTGATCACTAACACGGACGCATAGCATCAGTCTAATTACACAGATGCAAGTCCTGCCAATATCCTTTTATGAGGTTCAATGACTATCCCACTGCAACAGAATTTTAAACATATTGTCAGGGTTTGATTGCAAATTCTGAAAAGGTCATTGGAAGAAAAAGTAATTTCAACGACACCGACAATTTTGTTCCAGGTCTCTGCAGACTCCTTTTGCAGCTTGGCTTTTACTAATTGCATGTTTTTTGTTTTTTGTTTTTTGTTTTTTGTTTTTTGTTTTTTGTTTTTTGTTTTTTGTTTTTTGTTTTTTGTTTTTTGTTTTTTGTTTTTTTTTTAATTACAGAGTGATTTTAACTGTTACAATTTAAGGATTTATTTATTTCTTTTTTACATCTCATAGCCATTTCACAGCAGTTGTATAACACCCTTAACACCTCAAACAGTTTACACTGTTTTCTTTTTTCCTGTAATTAAAAAGTCAAAACATCAAAACAAGAAGTGTTTTCTTGCATACCTTGTGTCCCAGCCATGTTCCATGGTGACCCTCGACTGGAAGGCGCTCTGCATCCCCAGTTAGATCAGTCAGGGCATCCTGAAGAAAAGGAGTTACTATGTTTCAGATAAGTCAAACACCAACGGCAAGTCAGGAAGGTCTCAGACTATCCTGAAAGTTTGCTAGGGTGGCCAAGGGTATGTGAGGCCACTGCACAGCGCACTTACTTTTGGAGACAGAGTTCCTCGGATACTAATGACCACCTTCTTCTTATCATGGTCCACAGCCACATAGAAAGGAGTTTCATAAACCTGGAAAAGATCCACTACTGAAAGACTCAGGTGAGACATTCCTGCTTACATATTCTCCTGCTCAGGGAAAGGCAGGCAGAGCAGCCTGACAGACTATGCCTTACAGGTAAGCACTCCTCTGAATGACCTGATTTTGGCAGTACCAACTATTTCTGTCCAAGGGGCAGAATTTCTTGGCAGAGAGATAGAAGGGGAAGTCTAGGGTCAGAAAAAAGCTCAAGTTCCCTTCTTTTGTACCACTACGCCTGGAAGCATGCGAGTCCCATTAGGAGGGGCCTTGGAGCATGCCCCAGATATGAAGGGGGTTGTAAACTCTCCTTACCGCGTCATGGCAAGAAGTATAAACAATGTCCACCGAGGTCATATTCTCATCTAAGAAGTGGCGTCGGATGGCAATGGCATTGCAGCCACAGCAATTATCCTCCTCAATGGTGACGCTAGGTGCATAGCGGGGACGTGAGGGACAGAGACAGCAACATCTGCAGAAGAAAAAGACATACCTTTGAGGAAAGAAGAGGAACGTGGAAGAGTCTGACTTTAGAGTGGAATGCCTAGAGATGAGAGAAAGGGAGGGAGACCCTGCAAGCCACACTGGCCTCATCCTGACAGCAATGATTCCCTTTGCTCATAGAAGCTCTTGCACAAAACAGCACACAACTCACGTTTCAGCATCAAAAAGGGGCACTGGGCTCAGACGCAGTTTTCCTTCTGAGCACCAGAGAGAGCTACAGTGCAACTGGTTTCCAAGGAATCACTGTGTGGTAGGGCTGGGATCTCTCCTCAGGGAGTACCATGCTTAACAGCACAGTCCTACATTGCTTCAACACACAAGTGGCTAGCATTTATTAGATCTAGATCTATTTATAACAAACAACAAAACAGGTCTAGAATCACCCCAGAACCACAACGGAAGCACAGATTCCTTCCTCCTTTCCTTATGAGACACTTCACAGGTAAAAGTGACTCAGAAGGATATTCCTCCTAATACGTTCGGAAGAGAAATTGCTTGCATAAGTGCAAAAAACTCAACCCCAAAGAGAATCTGATGACAGCATCACAGTAGCTAAAAGCAAATATTTAAAACAATGCAATCCTGAATTGAACTACAGCATTGCTACCGTGAGGTGAGCGCTGTACAGCATGGCAGAAAAAACAATTAGAGAGAACACAGCACAAATTCTGGCCAAGTCTTGCTGATGCTTTAATAAAGACCCAAATGTCAGCTCCCTGCACATCTGGGCTTGCTGATAAACCCAATTTCTGAGCTCTAAGACAGCTACTTTGTCTCAATGTGAAAGCAGTCTTGTGCCAGATGAGTTCTCTCTGCTGCCTGTCCAAACTGCACAGGACTGGCATGATCCTTAGTGCACCAGAGAGGATAGAGCACACAACAGTCTGGTTTATTTAACAAGGTAAGCAGATAAGCAACCATAAGAAAGACTGAGGAGGAAGATGTGAGAATGAAGGAACAGAGTTAGAGATGGAAAGAAAGCATAAGAAGGGAAAAAGAAAAAAGCAGAAGAGCAAAGGAGAAGAAAGTAACCAGAGAGGGAGGGAGAGAGCAAACTGATGAAAGAAAGGAGAATTCTAAATCAGGGAAAAACAGAAGGGAAGAGGGAAGAAGAGAAGGCAGAGCGATAGATAGGACAGCCACTCACGAGCAGGATCTGGCCAGGCGACAGAGTCCACATGTGGGCTTCCTCATCAGGTATATGGGCCAGCCATAGGCAGCCAGGGCAAACAGCATGTAGTAACACACCTCTTTGTATCGCTGCATCTCTTGCTGAAAGAGACAAGAGACTCACTAAAGGCCTTATTCTCTTAACATGGTTTTTCCTGTTTCCCTTTTTCCACCATAGTTAGAGACAGCGTCGCTCTTTCTGAATATCAGCGTTCTCTCTTACCAACACCAGAACAGCAAACACTGTCAGCTTTTCCAGGTGACTGCAGGAGAGTGCACTGGTTACACTCAGCAAGATCCTCTCCCTCCCCTCCCAGTACAGCTATGCCAGTTTCTGTGATCAGAGGCGCCTTGCCAGCTGCTTAACAGAGCTAGAAGTTAGTTCTACAGGCACTCTCCTCTGTGTATCAAACACCCTGCTGAAAAGAAGGCCATCCCCTGTGGCTTTTGCCCCACCCAACCCTATCTGAACATTGGAGAAACTAGTTCAAGTCTCAAGAAGATGAGCGCTCTAAATACACTGCTTCCACGTGGGCACAGGCCATACGGAAGATGCCCAGAGAGGATGGTAAAGCCAGTGCTGAGCTACGTGCCCCACTGCTGTCTTCTATCAGCCATGCTGATCTCTCCCCCCACACACCTATGCAGAAGGAGACAGGCTGAAGACAAGCAGGACATTAGCATTAAATGCAGCACAGTACAGCACAGCCGCAAGCAGGTTAATCACAGAATTGCTTGATCAGAGATGCTCAGATTGGGTCAGTCTTGCCTCTCTTGCAGCAATACCATCTAAACAAGGCGGGGAGAGGGGGTGGTGAATATAGCTTGCCCAATGAAGGGCTGCAACATCAGCACGCCAGGAGAAAAGTCAAGCTTAGTTTACATAAACAGACTGCAGCCATTTCCGTCCTGAGAACTGCTTACAAAACTAGCCCCGGGGAGGAAGGCTCTACCTCACTCCAAGCAGCTCCCTGCCCTCCTCAAGACGGAGCCCTGCCTGCTGGGCTCCGCGAGCTCTGCTGGTGGTACCTCCATATGGAGCTCTGCACGACATCCCTGGCTGCAGCACTGAACTTGCACCTCTGGCTTTGGAGACACCTCGCATTGTCCTTCCCCATCGGAGCGGAAATACTACCACTTCCCACCAAACGGAGGACAGAGACAGATAATGCTTTAAAAGTGATCTGAAGACAACAAAGCCTCAGGAGAGCAAGCACTAGTATTCTACTGCACCGATCTTTAATTTTTTTTTGATTATTCCAGAGGGGCAGAAGAGAAACCACTGAAAAAAAGAAAAGAGGCTACATGGAGAAGCATGGTGAGTTCGCAAGATGACAGCCCAGTGACTTACCGCATTTTTCAGATCCAGATACTTCGTGTTCCTGGTCACCGGCATCCCAGACAGAAACGCTAAAATGTCATTGTTTGCCTGTAAGTCACAAACAGACAAAAATTCTTCTCTGTGACACCAAGACAAAAACCTACACATGAGGAAGAACTATGTAACCTGGGACAAGAAAGTTTGCAAGCATCTTGACTAGTCTCCTGAACAGGTTCCAATTCTGCTGTTCTGATTTCTGCCTGATCTGATCACCGCTGTCTGAACCCCACCCCTGGGGAAAAAACCACAACTTTTCTACTGAGTTAGCAATCTGCAAATCTCAATGCCAGTAACAGCTTGGGAATTCAGGTATTTTTCCCTGAAGTTCCCCCTGCAGTTCTGCCCAGATGCTGGAGTCTACTCTACATCACTGTATAGGAGTAATCTTCCTATTCACATTACAGTAACTGCCTCCTCCTTCAAGGCAGTTGCCCATCTGGGGTCAAGAGCTAAATCTGTATGTATCACCTGCCTAGAAAAGACGACAGGTTTCAAACTCGACTCTGTCATTTGGGTCCTTTGGGAGTCTCGGAAAAAGCTGCTAGAGAATACTATTTTTATTTTACAGCTCAGTGACTGGCAATAGCCCATCACACAACAGAAACAAGGTGGGCAGAGACACGCAGTTCTCACACAGTAAGTCACAAGAGCAACAGGTAAGGCAGAGGCCAAGTGAGATGCCCACCACCTCCGTGCACAGCAACGTGCCCCCTCCACCCACCTCATCCAGCACAGCGTTGCGCTTTGCCCGCTGCCGTTGGCGCAGAAGAACCAGGCCTGCAATGATGTCAGATGGGACGATGTCAAGGTCTCGGAAAAACTCAGCAAAAAGGTAGGCGATTTCAGAGTAGGCGTCCTGTAAAATCCACCGAGAGAAGGGTTTAGGAGGAGGAGTTTGGGTGTGGCGAGCCTCAAAACAGGACACAGAATGAGAACCAGTGCGGCAGCAATGGCCTCATTTCTGCAGCTCTCTCCAAAACATCCACGGGATTCCTTCAGGGAACACCATATCTGGTCTAATCATTATTAATACACCTCTTATTTTACATAGTCACACGCACAGGTCTCAGCTGAGACTGAATTTGCACTGTGCTGGGTACCTATGTGTGGATAAGCACACCGTCTCAACATCAAAACAGACAAGGCAAACAAAGGGAGGGAAGGGAAACGTTTTCATCTCTACATTGTAAATAAGTCAGATGAAGTAAGCCGAGAACCAAACAAATCCTAATCCAATGTCATCTCAGAGTCATCCTTTCTCCTGAAAAGCAATTTCCATTGAACAAAGGCTATTCAGGAAAAATGCACCAATTTTGTCCTATTATCAGCCTCTTCAATTCTGTAACTCTGTCCTGGAACCATTTTTTTCATACTTAATCCAGACCTCGCCATCCCTGGTACATGAGAGGAAGTGAGGGATTTTTGAATCCTGCCACTGAACAGTCTCTGTACCTGTCATTGTTCACCATCAAGCTTTGTTCTATGATTTCAGAGTTAAATTACAAGAAACTGGTGTTACCCATTACAGCTCTTGCTACTGAAAGAGCTGAGCAAGTTACCAAGCTTTTCCAAGTTTATCTTGGACCAAACTCAAGCAAAGGGCTTGAAGAGAAACCTGTAAAAAGATCTGAGTCATTAAATGTAGAGTTCCCAGCAGAGAAAGTGACCAAGCCCCTAAAAGGAAGACACCACAGACGGGAGAGAAGTGGAAGTGACCTTAGAAAGTAACCCAAAGGCTCTAAAGCAGAGCGACACAGAGATTTTGAGGAGAAACATTTTCCCTTTGGCTCTGTACTGCAAAAAAACGGAGGACCTTAAGTGAGAATGGTTTGGGAGTCTGGCCTGTGAGACAAAGCATCTGGCCATTGCCCAGAACAGCGAGCTTAAAGACAAAGGTGACCCAGAGGTTAAACCACCAAAAAGCAGGACTGAGCAAGTGCCGTAATACACAAATGGTCAGTATTTTCACTCCTGCCATCACTAAACCTTTCCTACAAAGAGCTTATCCTGAACTGTATTTTCACAGCATCCTTTACTCAGCACTAAGGCCATGCGACTGCAGTCTTGTCTGTAGAAAGCCTGGGCTGCTCACTTGAAGAAAGGCTGGTCTTCAGGACAGAATCTCTCCATCTCTTTTGACAGACAAGAAAGTAAATCCCTTCTCCCCCTAGCAGGCTAGCAGGCAGTGACGTACATTCTTTCATCTCTGACAAACTCCTGGAGTGCAAGATTACCTTCTAACTTTTTCTCCAGTTGCCTACAAAAGCAAGTTAAATCATCGTTAAGAATGGGGCTTCAGGTGCCAACTGTGCAGGTTTCCATGCCAGCTGTGCCTTTGAAGAGCAAATGGACTTGCATCAACCTCTTCCACACTACAACTGCACTGTCCTCAAAGTACTGACCTCATAAATCCTACCAGAGTTCCTATAAGCACACAAGAAATGCAAGTGGCCTCAAAATAAAACATAACGAACACCCACTAACCCAAAAAACACCTCTTAATAAATACTCTGACCAACTCTGGCCAGAACAAGAGTCCAACATGTACGTTTTGTTCCAAAGAAAGGGTTTCTGCTGGAGCACTTGATAGGATTGACTTGTTGTAGGATCAACTGCAGTGTTCTGCTACAAACCCTAGAGGCTCTGGGGCTGGCAGAGCCGGCGGAGACTTAGTGCTGCAGACTTTGCTCCAAACCCGTAAGAGATTCTTGCCCCGATGCCATGTCCACTCTGCAGAACTTTATTTTCCAACCCAGAGGACAATCATCCTCCGCTAGAACATTCTTTCCCATGAAGCCTGGGAGAGGCAGCAATGGATTCATTTCTGATCCATTACATACGCATTCATTCCACACACTGCCATGCCAGGACACACAAAGTCAGGGCTTGTTTCTTCAAAGAAAAGAACTGGGAAATCACACAAGCTGAATGTAAAGTGGAAATTCAATAGCACAAGGAATTTGAAGACTCTGGTATCTACTTTTTTTTCTAGTTCAGGATAAAAGCAGAAACCAACAATCACTGCTGAATGAGGAGTTCGTTTAAAAAATAATCTTGACAAAATATTTTGCTCTCCTGGATAAAATACAGTTGTTCAGGAAGCAGGACACTTGGATGCCTCTCAGGGCTACCGAGCCAGGTTGCAGAGCCCACGCTGTGCCCGCAGGGCAGGGGGCTCTGGGTACCTGGACAAGGCACCTGGTGGTGCTGCCAGGCGGAACAGGAGCTGGCGCACCCAGAAGCACCTCCGCTGAGGCTGCCCAGGCAGCGGAGGGGCAGAACGTAACCCCCAGGGGAATGCTGCTCTTTGAGCTGCCTGCCGTGCCACAAAGCTCGTTTCGCTGCAGTTTTCCAGATGGATTTTCCTAAGCAGCTCCAGCAGATGATTGCAGTCCTGGGCCGTGACTCCTGAGCAGGACGGCAGGTTGGGGCTGCATGTTCGCCGGGAACGTGGTGGCATTTCATCCGGCACTGCAGGAGCGTGCGCCTGGGGGGACCAGCACATGTTGCTGGATTTCTGCAGAAGGGCTATGACAACTCCTGCAGCCATCCACACTTTGGAAACTGCACCCTGAGGATAACTACACAGCACTTCCAACAACCCCTTTCAATCTAATTCATACTGGTTGCCATCTGTGATGAACACATGTTCAGGTAGCCTTCACCTGACTCGCCATTATTTTTATGCAGCTTTTCATCTTATTGCACCTTTCCCTTTTGAGGTTAAAATCCCAGTCTTATTTCTCTTCCTACACAAGCTCACTTCCCCTCCAATATGCTCCTTTTTCTGCTGCATCTTTTAGGAGACCAAACTATATTTAGTGAGGACATCACTGATGTGGCCGGTCCCTTGATGTTTTTCCTGTCATTTTCTATGCCCTTCCACTGAAGCTAAATGTTTTTCTGGGTTTTTTTTGGCCACTGCTGTGCACTGATGCCTTTGTTGAGGTGTCCTTGATAACTCCTAGCTCTTTTCCTGAGAGGTTGTAGCTAATTCAGAGCCTATCAGTGTATGCAAGTAATTTAAATTGTTTCTTCAGATGCGTATGCATCACCTCATCCTTCTCTATTATGACTTTCGTCTATCATTGATAACTCCCTGGTTCTGCTTGGTCCTTTAGGAGTTCTCAAATATTCATAACTCTGACCAACCTAAATATTAAGAGTCATCAGCAAAATTCTCTACCTTACTATTTACCTCTCCAGCAGGTCACTCGGAGTCCTGTTGAATATCACCTTAACACACACAAGCCTGCTCCCACTGCTTTCAATAGGAACGAATGGGCTGCTAACTTTTGTGGAAGCAAAATCAGGCCCTTACCCTCCCCTGTTTTTTTCCCTGAGAAGCTGTTTTGTGCAAGTCAAAATCCCTACTATAGCACACAAAAACTTCAAAGCATCAATTGTCATCTGAATCCATGGATTAGCTGGTAGGTTTGGGCCTGTTAGTATCCAGAAGTATTCTTTTGCCAATTCTGACAGGTTTACATTTTCCCACTTTCAAAGAGGTCTCTCTCTTTCTGAAGCATGAGACTGACTCAAATAACAGGAGAAACTGCGTAAGCAAAGGGAAACTGAAGCTGACCACACAAAGTGCTGTCAAATGCTGAACCTAAATTGACAAATGTATTTTTCCAGTAGTATCTTCACTTAAAATTAGCCCAGTTTGCTGCAACAGCAAGGTAAAGAGCAACTTCAGGAGAAGAGCTTAAAACTGACAACATTGCTTTTCAGTGCTATTAACTGTCCCAGTGAGTGTCCTGTAATATTCAAAACCAGAAGGTTAAAACCGGCTGTTTTGAAAAGAAACAACTGCCCTCCCCAGGACTGTTACACCTGCACCTAAAGGGAAATATCAGCTTCTGTTTCTGCATGGAATACCCAGGTACCCTCCTGCAGAAGTACAAGTGTTAATTCAGCTTACTCAGGCTGAAAGGAAGGAAGAGGGACCCAACATACAGCAAAACTTCAAGCCTTTTCATTCTGAGGGGTAGCTCAGCTTGCTGCTCCTTGGAGGACATTCTCAGTCCTTGCATGCACTGCTGTCAAGGCTTACTGGACCTGTTGCAGCTCCAGATCTCAAAGAACACTCACAGTGAAATGAAACTTGTTCAGGTTTGATAGCAGGAATCCCACACTTCTGGGCTCTGCTGAGTCCCAGGTATCGTCAGCCGCGCACGGAGCTTGCTCTCTAACAGGAGATACTTGGTACCTACCGACTGAGAGTCTTTTGTCCGCGTGCAGCAAAGAAAAACCTTGAGTCGGCGTGTCCAGCTGCTGGCCTGCCCTTCTTCCAGGCGGTGTCTACAGTAAAGAAATAAAGGGTAGGTAGGCACATGAGGAAAGGCAGAAGAACATGACAAAACAACAGCATGATCCAATATATAAACCATGCAGCTTATGCTGCCTCAGGTAAAATGCATACTAAACTATATTCTCACGTTTATGCCGCTCTAGCGGAGAAGAGGAGACCTCGTACAGTTTAAAGACTCAGCTCATTTTACAGGAAAGTGAGGTCATTAATGTTCTAGCCAGGACCAAGCCTCTGTATTTATATAGACGTGTCCTTCCTGAACGGGACGGCTGCAGTGGAGCTCCAGTTGTTCCACAGTTGTTCTGTGATACCTGCTGAGAGCAGCATGTCCCAGCACCTGGTGCTCTGGATGGAAGGAGGGTCTACTGGAAACCTGGCCCCTGCGTCATGTGCTAGGACATATCACCACTCAGCAGGAACACTCTACTTTGTGCACGGGGTGGTTTACAAAACCCTGAGCGCTTACAATAAGAGCTGTGCAAACTTTTCCAATAAACAGTTTATTTGGAAAAGTATTTTTAACCTATATGATGTAGTCTCAGAACTGAAAAAAAATCCCATTCTTTTTTCAAGTATGGTGCACAACTTTAATGTGAAAAAGGGAAAGTAAGCTAAAGGTTCTCTTTCAATTTAGAAAAGGTTAAAAAAAAAGCCTGAATACAGAAAGTTTCACTCAACCCCCACTTGGTTTATACGACATTTCAATTTCAGCTTCAAAATTAGCTAATCGGACAACCCGATTTAAAACAAACTATAGCTGAGTTCATTCCACTGTTGTGAGCCTGCCTTAGTTACTACACTTTGCAGGGTGACAGTCCCTTGTGTTTGACTAGCATTCCTGCAGAACAAACCTGAGGTCAAGTCAGGCCTGGCAATGTTGAAGTGGGCAACTGTATGACTTTTTTTTTGTGCCAGAGTGCCATGCTACCTGCATGGAGAAAGTCCACAGCTCTTCTAATGCAGGGTCTTTTTAATGTGAACATAGACTAACTTAACATGCCTCAGACCAATCAAAAAAGACCACTTCTATTTTTCTGCCAAACGATCACATCTGGAAGAGCCCAAGCACAGAGAGTGGGTTGCATCTGGAAGAAAAAGATGCTGGTAAACAAGTATTTGCCTGCAACAGGAGGAGGAGATTCTGCAGGGCAATCCATCAGCTCATGCCTCAACATTTTAAAACAACTACCTACAACCTCCGAGGAAGATTCCAAAAGTGGAACAGGAATATGAGGCTCTTAGGACTGAGCTGGCAATGCTCAGTTTGCTCCACCAAATGCCAGAGAACCCGGGCAGCAATGCAAAGAACTTCACATCTTCACCACACGGGTTGAACAAGCAAGTGTGCTCTGGGCTATTTGCACTCCAATTTTTCCCAAATTCTTTCTTCCTAACACCGAACATCCACATGTTTAATACGAGCCCTACGGCAAGTTTCTTAGAAAAGTCTCAGCACAACTAATTTAGCCATTTGCTTTGTTTTGACTTATTTTGCTAGCTCTGCAAGAACATAAAAGCCCACACACACCAAGATGCCACTGGTAAAGGAAAACCACTGTGTAGCAGAGTCCAACAGCTACAGAGTACCACAAAAAGGAAGCCAAAGTTACGTGTCTCCTAAATGCGGCAAACAAACCAAGTTCTTCCATGAGTTAAAACAGAGGAGATATGGCTCAGATTAAGGTAATACAAAGGTCAAATTACTGCTATAACATCAGAAGTCTCACATCACTGCAGACCGAGGGATTTCAATAGGAATGGCTGGCCCTCAGCATCTTGCACAATCACAATCCAGAAACCGGCAGAGAAAAATCAAAACATGCTCCTTGGAAAGTATTGCTTTAAGCAAGTGGAGAATTTCAATATACACTCTTTGGAAACAATTGCTTTAGGAGCAAGCACATTGTAATATTTTATGTTTCCCTTTCACATTACAGCAGCCCACAGCATTTTGCTTGTTAACATCTGTTAACGCTCCCTTTCTACAGTAAAAATCTGCAAACAGCAGGCACAAGCTCTCTGAAAATGTTACAGGCCTGGAGGGACAGCCTGGCCACGGCCCAAGGGCTGAATACCTTCACTCAGTTGTCTGGGATCTCAAACCTCCAGAGGGGAGATCATTTTTGGTGTTTTGTTTTACTTTAAGTTCTCCAGCAAAAAGAAATTTGTAACCTGTGGCACTCATTTTCCCCTCGGTTAAAAAAAAGTTCTGATTTATCATGGGGTACTAGACCCACAGTATCTTCACAGCATCTTCCAGCTGCTCACCCAGGTCAGCCTGGGAGTGTCTTGATCATAGAGCAGCAATTGCACACTTTAGGCTTACAGGGCACTAACTCTGAGCGTTCAGGGACAGTGTTAGTAACACACTGGAAAGGTAAGGAAGAGCACCTTATGTTCTGCAATAAAAACCAGGCTCCTTCAAACAAAGCTTGCTGCATGGCCCTTAGAATAGTCTGAAGACTTTTTTTTCCTCCAGAAGAAGAGTCTGAAGGATCCCATTTCAAGACACTGAAAGAGCACATATTCAAAACTCTTGTTGAATATACATTCCCAATGAGAAATGCAAAATCCGCTGGATATTTTTTAAAAGCCTGGTTTTTAGCATTCAAAACCTAATGCCCTCAGTCCTACAAAGCCACATTCCTTGCTGACAGTTACATATGTCAAGACTGCATAAGAAAACAAAGCCTGTTTGTGTTGTCCCACTACTGGAAAAAGCTTCTGAAAAATGACTTGCTTGGTGAAAAAAGCTTTCACATCTCCATCTGGGTAGCTCAAAGATGCAACCAATTCTTAATTAAAACATCTAGCTGCCAAGACAAAAGAAACTGTTTCCTGGCCAAGACCAAACACAAGAAATCTCAGTCCAAAAGGTCGTATTTTGCAGATGAAAATAAAGGAGGAAAGGGGCTTTGGAAGAAGATGCCTCAACCTAAGCAAAACCTAAGCATTGCCTCACTGTTACTATGCAAAACACAAGCTACAGGATGGACAAACGAGCTGTTGTGATCAGCACTGTGGTTCAAGGGGCTAGCAAGGATTTACAAACCAGCGACTAATGCACAATCCAGCCAGATACCGCGTTGCTCTGCCTCCTTTAGATACAGATGCCCACACACAGCACCTGACAGTCTGAGCTGCATTCCTCCAAAATCACCCTCACCAAAGGGAAGCAATGCCTGAAGCTGAATGCTCCCTGAAGCAAGGCAGGGAGAATGCCAACAACCAAAGCAAGCAGGGCGCCCTTCCAGAAATGCCGCTTTACCGCAGGTTGTATGTCCTCAGGTTGCGCTGTCTCCGCTTCGTGGCACGCAGTTTGACAAAGGTCCGGCCTGTCGGGTCGAAGACGCACAGGACAGTGATGCAGACGCTCAGGATGACAACCCAGTTGCACACCACCATTCCTACAAAGCCAGAAGAGAAGTCAGGTGCTCTGCCCTTAAGTCTTGGCAGCGTTGCTTCCTGCTCTTCTCCACACACATTACACACGCCTCTCCATTGCTGCAGGGCGGTTGGAAGAATTTAACCTAAATATTCTTGCAGCCAGCTGCAGCACAAGAAAATCCACTGCAAAGGCTTCTGACCACAGCTAGGTTTTCCAGCTGTTTTAGAAGACTGCCAGTGCAGAAGGCCGTTAAATACTCATTGAGTACCTAGGTGGACTGCAACATTACCATCAGCCCCCGCCCTGGCAGACTGGTTGAGATTGAAAAGGAGTTCTAGAAAAACAGTAAAGCCATTTTGAACACTAGAAGGGGAAATAGGCCTTTCAGACTCCCCAGCCAGACCCTTCCATGGGAAGGTGAATTCTTGCCTCAGCGTAGACAGCACAAACGAATAGAACAACTGTTCCGAGCACTAACGTCTCAGGAAAACAAGCACCACATTTACAGCTGCAATCCACTTCCAGCAGTCAATCCCCACATGCATGAATGAATTAGCTCTCCAAGGCAAGAGGATGTCTGCGCATACACAGGAATGCACACAAACCACATTCCAAATACATACCCAAAGTGACACTCTTTGCGGTGATATCATTGCAGGAAGTGTAGTACTGCGTTAGCCAAATGATGCCCACAATAGCATACACAAACTCAATCACCAAGATAGCTGAAACAAAAGGAACACAATGAATAGTAGCAGCATCTCCCTAAGGATTAATGACTGCCCCTCCGCATCTTCTGGAGAGGAATCTCAAAGACAGGGTCTTTAGCAGGACAGCTGCACAGTTTAAGTGCATGCAGGACTGAGCCCCAACGCTTTGGAAGGAGATATTCAAGAAAGTGGACCAAAAATGTAATGTCTCCTTTACACCAACTACTCCTAAGTGACGCAAGGACCACATACACACAGCTGTGAGCGCTCTGGGCTGCATCAGAGGCGTAAATCAGCCGTACCTTCCACCCATGACTGTGGAAAGACTCCCTCAGGTAATGAGAATCACCATGTAACAGTACCTAGTCTCAACCACCTCAGACAGCTGGCCCGATTCAAGGAGACAGAGTAAATAGTCATGTGTATCCAGGATTAATTCTGCTCACTACACTGAGCAAATGTTCCCACCACCTCTGTCCTCTGCAGTCCTTACAGCAAGAGTTGCCAGGACACAGTCCTTAAGGAAGGATTTACTGGCTCCTCAGTTCTGCATGTTACCCTGGTTGGCAGTGAGCAAGAAACAGGGGGTTGGCTGTGGCTCAACAAGAAAGCTGGGGAGCGCTCTGAAGTGCCCATCCTCGCTTTCTCAATGCGTTACAACCCCAAAGTACAGGTGGGGGATTCTGGTACTGAGAGGGTAAACAGCTTACCTTGTAACACCTAGCATGCCTTTGGTGGAACTGAGACTGGACCCACATTCCAGCCTGATGCCTGACCACCTGCCCTCCTTACCTACATGTGGAGACAGCATCTTTCCGCAGGTGGCCTGCTAGAGACTTTCACCATCCCAGAAAGATTAGTTCAAAGAGCCAGGCAGCAAATAGCTTGCAACAGCCGTGGGTGAGAAACCAGGGCTGGACTCAACTCCTCATCACTGCAACCTACGTTCTGAAACAGCATTGGGCTTTGCCTGCCTTGGCTAAGTTCCCCTCTGAGGTTACCAGCTGCAGGCCAGGAGCAGCAGTAGCACGGACAAGACCTTCACGGGCTCATACTGGAGCTATTCTTAGATTCATAATCACATGCTGAAATAGGACAATCACACAGACCTTGCCCATGAGAAGGCCACACCCCTACTTCTACCATCAGAGTTGACAAAGCCATTAAGAGTAAAAAACCATGAACTAAACATACAAGACTGAAGTTACAGTGCAAATACCAAACCTGAACACAGGTATAGTTTAACACAGGGAAGAAAACTGGATGATTCTTGGGTAAGAAAATGGCTCTTTGGATTCTCTCTACCTCCCTTGCCCCATTTAGTCTGTTTTTAACAGTGTTACTCAAGCTGTCAGGCTCTACGTGCTTCCCTAGGGAGACTGCAGTGTGTCTGGGAAACTGGAGAGAGATTTGTTTGCTGTTCATGTTAATGATTTGCACTTAGCACTCAAAGGCAGAAATGTCTCCCAGACAGAGCTTTCAAGCAAGGTTACCCATATTTTAGCAAATTTTGCATGAAAACAATCCAGGGAAAACATGAGATGCAAGAACATGAGATGCTTTGTTGGAATGGGCTTCACTCTGCCTCTCCAAAAGATTCCCTTAAAATCTTCACCTAGCACAGAAAAATCTCATCAAGTTTCTGTATCTGGAAGAGAACAGGCCAGAGGAGGGAAGAAAACCTAAAATGGAAACCCTGAATGACACACCAAGGAACAATCCCTTTTCCAATCTACCTCTTCGTGGGTGAACAAAACAGGAAATGTTTTTAGGAAGACAAATATGCAACCTAAGAGAGAGGATGCAACCAGTGAGCAGGTGGTAAGCCTATTTATCTCCCAGTGCCTGGAGGTAGAGTATCAGAGTGCAGGTTGCTGGATGGAGAGATGCATCCCATACAAGTCAAGAGGTCAAGTACGTCTCAAGGTAGGTGGATGCAGATTTAAGTGATATATATGACAGGCACGGACATGCACATGCCTCAGGGTGAGAACAGCCATGATTTACAAAGGCATATGTCTGTATCATAGGAAAACTCGTGGAAAAAAAGGTGGGAGAGAGGTGTAGATACATCTCACTGTGGCAGATCTGTGTTGCAAGACAGAAGGGGAGCACATTTTGTTAGAGGAAAAGGATGTACCTGCATCGCAATGAGGATGACAAGTTAAAGGTTTGCTAGAAAGATATCTGGGGCATTGCATGAGAGCCTTACAGCAATGACAGGGTGCAGTATATGTGATGTATTCAGATGCATATCACATACAAGTGGCCATCTGGATGTCTTTCAGAAGCTGTGTGTTTGTCAGGGTGTGGGGAGAGAAGTCTTCTGCGATAGCAGATGGCAGTGTGGAGGCTGAGTCATTAGGAGGCCTCAGGCCGCTGCCTCTTACCCAGTCTGACATAGAGCACATACTGCATGGAGTCCCGGGGCTCTGTGTACAGGATACTGCCTCGCATGCTGAGCCAGATGATTGCCACCTCTGCGATCATACAACTGAGCAGGATGCCCAGGTAGCCTCTGCCGTGGTCCACCAGGTTAAGCGAGCAGGTCTCGTTGGGGTTGTACACCAGCCCAAAGAGCACCACGGAGAGGATCACAAACCTGCCAGTCGCAAACCAGCTCGTTACCAGCAGTAAGCCAAAGGAAGCTGCATGCAGCATCCCACACCTGCTCTCCTCAGAGTTACTGAGGATCCCCAGTGTCCCACACATTTCTGCCACCTAACTCGCCTGCTTACAATTGACATTAATTTTTCTGGAAATCTCCGCCCCACAAGCCATCCAGAGGCCTCGCTACCCCCCTACCAGAACTACTTGATAATCTGTGTCAAATCACATTATCCCATGGGATCTGCTACTCCGATTGTTTTTCCTGTACGCCTGTACGGAAACAGTCCTAAACTCCAGTGGACAACCCTGGGTAGTACAGGAGGATACAGGGAGCTCTAATCAGGCTTCCTCTTTGGAACTGGAACTTAGAGTAACACTTAGCCAAACAACCAGACGCTGGAAATATGCTGGTGTCTGTCAGAAATGCCCCCATGCAAGCCTTCCAGCCCAATGTATAAGCTCAGGAAAAATTACAGCTGCAAGAAACAGGAGTAGCAAAAAATTCATGGAAGAATTCAAGCCATCATCCTGCCTTTCTCACTTACCAGGTGGTATGCAGGAGGAAGAGGAAGACTGCTGGCAAAACGAGGTCATCGCTGCCTACAGACCAGCGGCGGCGGAACACGACAATCCCTGGCATGGCTAGTGGGTCTGAGAAAGTTCAGCAGGCACGACACTCACCTCCTAGAAAAGAACAGAATCAAAGACACTGCTGATCCTCTTCATCTCCAACAAGAGAGCCCCACAAACCCATGCTAGCAGAAGGACCACACCTGAGAGCTATCCTACTTTACACCAAAGATGGAAGAGCTTCTTCCTTCCAGCACCAGGGGGCATGGCACACTCGAGCAGGAGAGTGCAGGAGAGGAAGGTACAGTTTGAAGAGTGGGAAGTACTGGGTGACTTACACACCTGCTTCACCCAACATAATCACCACTCACCCGGCTCCACTTCACAAGATTACTGGGGATCCTGTTAGGGCTCTGTGTCAGTAAGCGGTCAGGTTATACTGGCCCCAGCCCTGAACAAGGTCTGATTACCGTGTTCTCCCACGGCCATACCTGCTGCCAGCCTCCTCTCTTGTCCAACAGTACCCTCACTCCCCCACTTGGCTCAGCGAGCCAAAATACCCATTAAGAGTTAGCAGTGGCATTTGGAGAAGCTATTGACTGACTCCCAATAGAAAGCACTTACAGCCGAGGAAGCGAACTCCTAGGAGATCTCCTGCTCAGCCACAAGTTGCACAGAAGCACCCTGCCAGCTCCACATCTTTGTGTCCACATTGGTCCCGACAGGGATTAGCGATTAAAAAGGTCAAAGACTGAGGGGCTGTCTGTTCCTCCCCACATTTTGTTTGCGCTCCTATTTCTAAAGCTTCACAAACCCTTTTTAAAAAAAGAAACAGCAGTGATATAAGTCACAAGACTCCACAGGGCTATCCAGACACCTCCTCCCAGCACAGCTCTCCCACACCGTTTCAGATCTGCTATGCACACTCCAGCCCGCTCCAGTCCAAGTCCACTGGGTCAGACCAGCTCCGCCTGTCCCCGCAGCACACCCTCTCCCTCCGGCATTCCTGGTACCACACGCTTCAACCCTCACCCGCAGCCGTGACTTCTGTATGGTTTTGTCAACCTTTGGTTTCCGAGACCTTGTGTCTGCATGACCTGCCCGCTGCCATCAACGGTCTGATTGCAGCGATGATTAGTTCCTCCTTCCCTCCCTGCCGTGCCCCAAACCCTGCCACGCTCCTGACCTGCGCCCTCCTGCGCTACCGCAGAGCGGGGCACAGCGCGCGTTGGCCTTCTCGCTGCAAGTCCTCCCAGCGCATCTCAGCCCCAACTCGCAGCACGTCCCCTAACCCCCCTACCCTCCCGTCCTTCGCCTGCATGCGCCGCTGCAGAGTGCTCCGGCCGTGACCTGCAGCCACCAGCCGCTCCACAGCCGCGTCTCGGAAGTGACAACAGCTTTTCTTACTGATCTGGCGGTTTGCTGCTAGGCTCAGAGGCAAAAATGGAAGCGTCCCTGTTTGTTATTTGTGATGTAATCAGGACTTCCAACAGCATTTTGCAGGGAATATCATCTGCCAGACCTCACACACCGCACAAAAAACTTAACTTGCACGTCTTTAAGTGCTACAGGTAAAAAAAAAAAAAGACGAGTGACATGGTTGCATTTAAACTAGTTTGAGCCTTTAAAGTAACACAGGCATTGGTTTTGTGACAGACCGGACCGTGTCACAGCACCAGCTGCTGCAGTTACAGAAGCCTCCCCGTCCTACCACGACATACTCACCAGGCACACGTGGTCACCCCACCACTCACCCACCGTGCGGACCCCCCGGAACAGAAGCCTCCCCCGCCGCGCTGACGCCCGGAGCCACCGCACCAGACCTCCCCGGCCGTTTCAGTCACCAAGCACTGAAAACCTGCACAAGTCCTGCACGCTTTCCGGGAGACTCCATAGCCAGCAGGCTGACGCTTCAGCACGTTACTCGCTTGGCTGCAGGAAACGCTCTATTCCACAAACACAGCAAATGTGAAATTACAACACCATTTGGGTTCACACTTCCTTAGCACATAATAATCAGAGCACTCAGTGCACCGCAGCTCTGCCTTCAAACTGCTCACTCCTCTGGCCATCTGGCGACTCCTTCCAGCCTTGCCGCGAAGAACCCGCCTGGCTATCACGCGCCGCCTGCACGACAGCCCGCGTCTCGAGCGCTGCCAGCCCCGCTCGGTGTACGCGGACGCACTTCCCGGCACGCTCATTCGCTCTGCCTCCAGCCGGCCGCCACGGCACCTCCCGGCCAAGCTCAGAGCTCGGCTCCCGTCGTCCTCAGCTCACTGCTGCGTCCCACCAACATGCTTCCCACGGCTCTTCCACCTCTCCAAGCACAGGCAGGTGTGCTCTGCCTGCTTTCACTGCTCTGCCAGCTCAGGGACAGGGCATCGGCAAGAAGAGCGAGCACCTGATGTGAATTCCTCAGGCAGAGCAACAGACAGGGCCGGAGCAGAGCAGCCGATCGCTCACCCTCACGCACACGAGAACAGTCGCTGTAGGGCTGGCACTCCTAGCTGTACGCTCACCAGGCACCCAGTACGCTGCAAAAAGAGTCCCAATTAATTTTCAAAGACTGCCTGTGCAAAACCTAAACTACGAGGTCTGGGGCCTTGCCCCCGGTTTGGAAAGAAAGCAGATGATAGAAGGCTTCAGACTGTAAAGCTCACAAAAAAAAAACCCCACCACATAATGCTGTCACTGTGAGGACTCTGGTTTCATCCCAGGTTAGCAGATCCCAGGAGTTACACTTCCAGAAGATGACGATGTGACCCTAGCAGGGGAACTGGGATGAAAAGCGGAAGGTCAGAGTGCAAACAGCCCTGAGACCACTGACCCTAGTTTTACAACAGCAAGAATCCCTTGCGCTGCCCCAACAATTGCTCCAAAGAGTGGAAAAATTCCCAGGACCTTGAGATCTGAACCCTGATGTGAGAAGCCCGAAGCTCCCAGCACCGAAATTAGGGGGAAGCACACGCAGGCGCCAGCTTTGCGTGCCAGGAGTCCAGAGCCCTGACCGTCAGATCACAGGGAGATCTACGGAAGCAGAAATCTTACATGGCCCGTGGTCCAGCCGCTGCACATTCTTCTCTCCCTTAAGGGTGTTTCAGGAGAAGTGCACATCCACGGAGGCAGGCATCACCAGCGAAGGAGGGAACAGCAAACTCTTCTTGCAGCCATTGAAAATCCCGGTCGGCAAAGGGAAGGACAGCGTGGTGCCTGCAAGCCGACAGAGCTGGGCATCATCTTCAGAGCAACTCCCTCCCTCGGAGACAGCCGCCTCATTTATTCATCGGGGCTGCCGAGAGCCACCGAGCCAGGGGTCGTGACTCCCCCTTCCACACCCCCGGCACCCTCTGGAAGGAAGTGACATCATCCCTATTCTGAGGAGATTGTATGCGAATTGTGGGAAGGACGGGGAGCGAGAGCGGGCGACGCTGTCAGATGCGCGGAGATGGGAGGGAAGGAAGGAAAGCCCTCCAGCAGCAGCGCGCCAGCACGAACCCCCTCCCTCCCACCGCCGAGGTGCCGGCAGCACCGGGAGCGCTGCGGCAGCGGCGTGGGCACGTCCCAGGGCCAGGCTGTGCAGGAAGCCCCTCGGCCGCAGCGGATGGCACCAGGCGGGTGCCGAGCAGGGCCGGGGAAGGCTCTGGGCCACCGGCCTCTCCTCTGGCAAGCACTGAATGGCCAGGGGGAGGGGAACTGGACGGGACACAAAAGGGGCACACAGAGGGGGCCACCCCGTCGCAGAAAGGAGAGCCTGTTCCAGAGGAGCAGCCTCTCCCGGCCTTTTCAGCCGCTAATTCCTTGTGACATGCTCTGGGGTATGACAGGATGTGGGGGAAGGGGAGAATTAGCTGGCTGTAGGGGAAGGCTTAGAGAAAAGAGCAAGGGAGAAAAATGCTACAGCGAGACAACATTCCAGCTAAACGAAGGAGCTTTAGTCTAATCCAACATCCCATCACGTCTGACATTAGCCTCGGAAGAAGGTACACAAGCACCAGCTGAACACAGCCACAGCCGAAGGAAAAGGGCTCTGCGCGCATCCCGTGCCGCAGGAGACCGCCCACGCCACGCCGACACCCAGCGGAGAGTCGGCTACTCCCCACCGCCCGGATCCGCCAGCAAGCTCTGCTCCAGGCTCCCCGCACCACGCAGGCACCCGAGGCACGTCTGTGCCCACGCAGCCCACGCTGACTTCCCGTAAGCCCTCTCCAGAAACTCCCAGCCCCGGACCCACCGGGTTGCAGGCTCGCTCAGCATCCCCACCGCGACTGCCCCAAGGGCTCCCCCTGGTCCCGCTCGGCCTCCCGCAGTTCGGACCACGACTCACTACTGCAAAGCGGAAGATGCGAGGCCAACCACAGGCCAAAATCGGATCCCCCGCAGAGCCCAGAGTTCCTTCTCACTGCCAGACCACTGGTGATGTCCGCACAGAGGCACTAGCGGGAGGAAGCCCCGCTAGCCCAATGCTCTCATCGTCCCCCTGCACGCGGTGGTGACCTGCTTGTGAGGTGACACGACGCACGTATGACAAAGCGATCACCCCTCCTTTGTGTTTCACACCCACCAGCACCCTTCTTCAAGCTGGTCTCAACGCGAGAGCCCTGCTGCATGAGTTGCCCAGCAGAAGCTCCCCCAAAAGAAGCGTTTGGAGCTCAGCAACCAGACGGGCTTCTCTGCCCGGGGCCACAGCAGGCCCAGGACAAAGCGCGGTTCGAAGTCTCAGTGCTGTAGACGGCTGCAGGACAAGGCCCTTGGCTGTTCTGGCGCGCTGGTCCCCCCAGGCGCACGCTCCTGCAGTGCCGGATGAAATGCCACCACGTTCCCGGCGAACATGCAGCCCCAACCTGCCGTCCTGCTCAGGAGTCACGGCCCAGGACTGCAATCATCTGCTGGAGCTGCTTAGGAAAATCCATCTGGAAAACTGCAGCGAAACGAGCTTTGTGGCACGGCAGGCAGCTCAAAGAGCAGCATTCCCCTGGGGGTTACGTTCTGCCCCTCCGCTGCCTGGGCGGCCTCAGGACCGGCGGCTCTGGGTACCTGGGGAAGGCACCTGGCGGTGCAGCAGCTTCCCTTCCAGAGGGACATGTTCCCAAGGACGTGTCCTCCGGAACAGCCTTCTGCCTCCTACCACACAGGATGGCAATTGCGAGTACCTCCCCACAGTGCTGTACAGCTTTCCGCGCCTCCTTGCATCAACAGATGCCCCTTGTCAGCATGCCGGCATTTCTTTGTCTTCTGAAGTTATTCATTACAGCTACTGAAGCTCTCCGTATTTCTCGCAGGTGCCACTGTTTTTTATACCAAAGTGAACTCAAAAAGCAACAGCGCTGTAAAATAACCACGTTTGTCAAACTCAGGTGACCAAAACTGACATTCAGCACGATTAACCAGACACCTCCTGACCCTTAAACGTAAGTTGGTTCATAAAATGCAAACCCTTCCCCTGAAATAGCACTTGGGAAACAGACAGGATTCCAGCCCAGGGCTTCAGCCAGGTCACCCCTGCCCGAAGCATGCATCCCTCCTTTCCTCACAAGCACACCCCACAGGCAACACGGGCTTCCCGCCCCAGGTTGGGTCATCGCCCCTGCGGCTTACAGAAGCCTCCTGTTCACATCAAGCACGTGCCTTTCTGTAAGTGCTTACTGTACTTGAAGGAAATCATCTATTAGGACTTGGAACGAACTTTATCAGTCCTTGGCCAGCTATTTTTAAAGGCCTTAAATGGAGCTTTTTCTGTTTCTGAGCTTGGACTCTCACAATCTGGGAATTGTTCTTGCCTTGCAGAGAGACGCAGGGGATGTGGTTCCATCCTCACAAGATGTCCTGAAGCTGGCCAGGTGTTCGCCTGCCTGTGTCTGCACACACGCAAACCTGTCTCTCCTCCAGCACCTCCTGCAGGACCTGGCGTACAGCGTGAACTGGTCGGAGAGGTCTGCTGCTGTACGACTCCCCGCACAGCTCACCCACGACAACCAGCAGCAAACATCAGGAATAAGCCCTGGGACAGATCAAATTAAAACATCCAGGCCTTCAACAAGCACCTTTCCTGGACGGGAAGACCTCGGAGCATCTTGTACCAGGGAGGGATACCCACCCAGCGCACAAGGTGGAACAGGGGCTGGCACTGTAACAGGAAGACAAACCACACAGCACTAAAGGAGGACGAGCCCTTCCAAGACAGGGCTGCCTTTTGCAAGCGGAGCAGACCTTTACTGCCAGCAACGCCTTCAAGAACTGCAGGGAAAGCTCCTTCCCTGGGGGGAGATGGTAGAGCAGCTGCCGGAAGGTTGTGAGGAGAGATCTACTGTAACTGAACAGGCTTAAGGGAACAGACCTGTATTTTGAAGAATATTACGCGTATTAATGTAACACCTCGGAGCCATATTTACAGCCAAGTCACAGACTGCTCAGCATAAGCAGGGAACGCTGGCAAAATCAGTCCCGAATGTTGGAATACCAGTTTCACATCTACTTTTAAGATTCTCCTTTGTACTCTGTTTTCCAAGGAGAAGGAACTAAAGCGAGACAGTACCAGAGCCACGAGCCCAAGCCACCAGGTCTGAGAAAGGAAAGGTTCTCAAAGCCTCCTGTGGCGTGGCACACTTCAGGCGCAGCTCCCCCACGGTAAGGCCACCGCACTACAGTGTCATCGGTACAGAACTAACACAACCAGGTTGGACCCGGAACCGATAGCGCCCGCCGACACACATCCCAGAACGCATGCTGGAGTATAAACTGACCTTCACGCCCCATGCACGGGGCAAGCACTTACCTGTACGTCCCACTGGTTTAAATCATAAATGCTGGCATAAGCGCACCCTTGGAAATGTAATAGCGATGGTCACAAGACCAGACTGGTAGAACAGAGTCGCCAGTTGGCCCAACACACTGGTCCACCTCCAGCTCAGCTTATTCCTGCCTAATGCTCCCTCAAAGCCTCCTTCCTCAGGCAGCAGAAACATCAGGGTGTTTGCTAATCACACGTGCTCCTTGCTTCCCCCTTTGTCCCTCATTCCAGACACCTCTTGCCTTGGGTAGAAATTGCTCTCCTGAGTCCTGCTCTATCTTCAGACAGATAACATCTCCCACCCATTACCTTCTTGAATCGCACAGCCTTGCAATTTACACCTTGGAATTTCAAAAGCCTCTTATCAGAGGCTTTTTTTTTTTCTTTAAAAGAAACAGCCCCTCTTCTCTAATGAGGAGAAAAAAATCAGCTCTCAAAACCTTACCTCTAAAGCAGAGGATTTGTCAACACGTTTGCTATTTGCTCCAAAATGGCTGTTTTCCTGTAGGATGGCACCGTACACAGCACACCACAAAGGGTCTGATACCGAAACATCACCTGCTCTTGAGCAACAGTATCGATAGTCCCAGGTAACCAGAGCCATTGACTGAGATCTAAAAATTCACAAGTATATTTTCAAAAAGGGATGCTACCATTAACATATTTCAGTCAGATTTTAGGGTTCTGCATACAAAGGGTTCACGCTTCCAAGCGTTTTTCTGCAGCTGCAAGGACTGGTACTTTTTCCCATTTAACAGCACAGGAAACAATAAGCATTTAAAAACAACAAACACACTGCAAGCCGGCAGCATCTATTTGCCTCCCTTCAATGAAACCGCACACAAACACGGAGCGCGCAAGGGAAAAGCAGGTAAACGCTCACCCTCGGGCTGGGACGGTGCCTCCCCTGCTTTTGGAGGGCTGGCTAGCCATGCCTCTGCTGCCTTCAGGAACAAAGCTATTCTTTGCCAAGTTGAACATATTTTCTGAATTATTTTTCTTATTGAGACACATACCTAGAGACACCGGAATAACTAACGTATCTGCTTGGCGTGTACTTGCCCACAGTGCTGTTGTTCTTCTGGAAAAACAGAATTCTCTCAACTCTCAATGTTTTTCATGCAAGAATATGGAAAAGTCCTAAGTAGAGTTAAATGACACCAAAACACTACTATTCACAGCGCTCCTTCACAGCTTTACGATCAGCAGTTAAAAGCAGGATGAGGGATCCGCTGAATTAAAGAGAAAGCAAAGAAATTCTCCGCTTTGCAAGAAGCCTCCTGGAACCTGCTGCTGTCAGCCCAGAGCCGCCCGCAGGGAGGATGCCCGGTGCCCCTCGCGCCAGCTGAACCCACCCTCCTGGCTGCGCTCGTGGCACGGCTCCCGGCAGCGGGGCAAACGGTCCCAGCAAGAGCACCTCAGAGGTGGCTTTGCCAGCCACCCGTCTTCTTCGTTGCAATTAGCGAGATGTGTGTAAAGAGGAAAAAAGTTAGCAGGACCTGAAGTCTCCCTCCCTTTTTTTCACCCACCAAATCAGTATACCCCACAGGCCAGGATTTATCCATGGGCGGGCAAGGAACAGCTTGGCAGGGATAAGTACAGCCCTCCTATTAAAAGCGTCTTCAAGTGCCAAACAAGTTAGCACAAAAACAGTGACCACTGTGAGAAACGTGACTGCCCGAATTTGGCAAGAGTGATATTCTAAGAGGTGAAAACAGCCTCACCCTACAGCCCCAAGACTACTAGGGCTTTTCTACTTTACCTCAGGGGGAGCACAGTATAGCTCCAAGCTTCACACTTGTCAGACTACAGAACATTCAAAGTCTTCATGAACAGCTGGTCAAGAAACAACAGCAGTGGGAAGGCAGCCTCACCTTAAAATGAGCCACTTTATTGAAAACCTAGGAGTGGAGGAGCACAATCCAAGTCTGCTGACATTAGTTTAGTTAAAAACAACACCCAACCGTTGTATCAATGCCGACATATCTGCAGCCACCTACATTTTGTGCTAGCAAAGCCCACAATCTCAGCTTTCTGATGATTCCGAGCTTGAGCAAAAATAATGTCCAAGTTGCTAGGGGAAAAAAAAAAATGTATTAAAAAGTGAAACTAATTTTGCATTTCAAATAGAACTTACTGTTCCACAGGGTAATAAAACCTGCTCATGTTTAATAGCCAGCAACCAGTGACAAGAAAAGCTCAGCTTGAATGTGGAAGGAAAAGGATGCTGGAAGGTATCGCTGGCGTGAGCCAACACAAGTCTGCAGACACAGCAAGCTCCTCGCTTTCAAAGATGCTATGAGGTGCAACAGTTAATTCTTCCTGCACCCAACTGTTGGGGATTGAAGTTCTTTGGGTTTTGTTGTAATATCCCATATTCAAATATTCGATATTCAAAATCTGTTAATTCACGGTTGTAAACCACACAGCTATTAACTTCCCCGTAGGAAAAACAGCAAGGGCTGGGTGAAGGCCAGGCGGGATGAAGCGGTAAATGGTACTTTAAGGAATATTTCAGATGTAACGGACTGGTGCCAATCTGATCAGCCTCGTTTCTTTAGGCAAGCTATTTTTCACTACAATCCTGGCAAATTTAAATCTGTCACTTTTACTGCACCCTGGAATGCTCACCAGATCAGCCACCTTATAAAACAGCAGGAAAAAAAATTAGGAGCAGCATACTTCAAGGTGAAACTAAAAGTCAGTGACGTTTCCCTGCTGCAGCCAATCTCGAAGTGTCCTGTCCTTAGGAAGAGAGAGGACAACTCCAGCCACACTGAGAAATACTTCCCTTCCTACAATTCCACAGCCAGGCTCCCTGGCTTCCTACTTTACACTAGTGGGCAAACAGTTTTCCCAATAACTTGACTCATTGCTTCGGGAATTCCCTAGAGGATGAGTCACGCTACAGGGAAAGCCACCAGTCACTCTACAGGAGCTAAACGGACCACCGCTGCCAATACGAGAAGAGTGAAAGAAGTGGGAGAAGAGAAGATCAGTGCCAAACTCGGGAAAACTACACGGTCAACAACACTCCTTGGCAGTCCTTCCCCGCTCCCCTCCCCAAAAAGCACGCCAGCGCGCAGAAGCACGCGCGTTCGGCAGCGGAGAGGCAGCACCAGGCTCCTGAGCTCAGGGAATCGCTGCGGAGCGCTCTCCTCCACGTGCAGCTGCCAGGACGGAGGGAGGAAGCGCTGGCTCTGCTCGCATCCACGCGGCGCTTGACAGAGGAAGGCGTCTCTGGACGGGGAAGACGCCGAGGGCATGGTATCAGTGCCCCTCGCCTGCCCGGTGCTGCGGGGCACACAGCAGCACGAGGGGCACGTGCACGCTGCAGGGTCCCTAGCTTCCCCCTCCACGCTGCAATCCCCCCTCTTCGCCGGGGTCACAAATCACGCCGCTTTTTCCGCTTCACAACCCACTACAGCTTACACTGTGATTTTTTCCTTTCCTCACACCCCATCACTGAGTTCTTAAGCACAAATATGCCTGGCTGCAAGTCAGAAATGCTGAGAATGACTGAGACTTCATCCTAATGCACCTTCCCGTCACACAATTTACAGTCATTAAATGCGGATGCTAACGATGTGAAACTGTCAGGCCCATCTGCGCTGGAAATTCACTTCAGCCAGTCTAAACCTTACCTGGCTACAGTTTATGCTCACTTTATGGAGCTGCGTGTTTGCCTGTTTTGGTGATTTTTCTCTCAATCGTCCCTGATCGTGAGACCTGGGCTGACAGACTGACAGCTCCATTTCTGTGCAAACGTGGGGTCCCTGTGTTGCTTCTCTGGTCTCTGCTATATTTGGCACTAAAACGCAGCTTCCGCAGATCTCCTTGCACAGCGCGTGCCTCCACCTGGGTTCACATTGCTCCTTTTGTTTCACGTTCCTCACTTTGGGCAGGAAAATATACCTGTCTCTTACATTCCCAGAAATCAAGCTGAAAACACAGGGTCACTGAGGTCATACACCCAAAGGCGTGCATATCCTGTCCTGTCCTTAAACCACCTGGGATGAGATCTGAACTTAAGAGCTCTCTCTTGGTTGCTGCAAATGACTCAAACAATTAAGCTCTCAGTTTCTCGTGTCATTCATCACGAAGGATTGCTTCTAACAACTCCCAGCACATTGCCCTTTCCTCAGCTTTCTCCCCTTACATCTCCACTCCCACAAGCAGCCCCACGAACGCAGCTAACCCATCTCACAACCATGTTTTCACGAGCCACTCCGAAACCACGAAGTCCTACAAGTCCTGCCCTTCTCCCAGTCCCTCAAGGTCCCCGATCCTTTTTCTTCCACAGCTCAGATGAACTCCCCAGTAAGCAGATACCACCACGCTGTTCAGGGGCCCGCCACTCTGCTCCCTTTTTCAAATACTGCTGCATTCTCCAGCACTGTGACAATTTCCCTGAAAAATACCATGTCTGTAATCCATTGCAAATGCACATCTGCCTGCTCCTGTTACCCCTCAAACCCTCCCAGGACTCATTCTTCCCGGGTTCCCACTTTCCAATAGTTTTTTCCTGCACAGAGCAGTCTCGTACCTTATCTCCTTTATTCCTTGCCCACCACTCTGGATTCCTTAGAGCCTTCAAGAAAATTAATCTAACATTGGGATATGCTGCAAGCAGAAAGATCAGTTACTCTTGCAAATACATTTAATAAAACAGAACCTAAATCAATATTTATGGCATCCTATTTAGAAACCTAACTCTCTATTGCCATCATTCCCCCTCCTCAGCATAACTCCGGCTTCACAGAATAATATCAAAACCCAAAACCCCGAATCCATTTTTTTTTCCCAACAAGAACTTGTGAAATTTAATAACCTCCTAACAGCCACAGGGCTCCTGCTTTCCAGAGGAGGGCTTCCCTTGGCAGGGGTCCAGGCCGTGTGCCCGTATCAGGAAGCATATCCAGTTTCACTTGGGTGTTTACCCCGGGGCATTAATGAAGCAAAGATCAAACATTGAAGTAACGAGCTCGATCTGGTGAAAGACTTGTCTGTGTTGCTTGGGACACAAGAGCGCGTGCACAGGCAGAAAAGGCAGGCATTTTTACCAACACAGGCGTCAGCACAGCAGGGACCACCCTTAATGCACATCCCACATAGCGTAAACACATCATATTTGCTAAAATCCTCTAGCAGAGTTGTGAATTTCAGCTTGGGAGTTTCCTTGCCCTGGCTAATACCAGCCGTATCACTTCGTATACACACTACGAGACCTTTCAGTGCGTGACAACAGAGCACTGCAGTCATCCACCACCGAAACATGGCTGTTAACTGCCTGTATCCGAACACTGACCCTCTGCTGTCCTCCATCCATCGCCCTGCGTACTCGGAAGAAGCCTTTCAGCTGTTAAGGAACCAGGCTTTCGAGGTAAGTGACAGCAGAGCAGCTGTATATTGACTAACATGCTCTTCTCATCCTAAACCAGCCCAAATTAGTAGAGATGAGAATCTCTAGAAGATTTTCCTGTTGCACCTAAGCTCAAAGGGAAGCTTGAAAGCCTGACTGAATTTTCAGAAGCAGGCTTCTGTTGCTGCAACTTCAGAAGAAATCTGTGGTTCTGCCCCTCCCTTCTCGTGGTTTCCACCTCAGTGCATGAGAACAGCTCTTGAAATAAAACAAAAGATTGGGCTAAGTATTCCCAGAAGAAAAATACCTCCTTATTTCTGCCTGCAGAACAGAGTCTTCTAAAGAAAGCTGCCAGCCCTGACCCAGCTCACATAAAGCGTGCTAATTACAGTGAAAATCCGAAGAAAGCAAGAGCAGGAAGGAGGGAGAGCTAGACTCCAGCTCTCTGGCTCACACAAATGACAGCTTGAGCAAACTTTTCCTGCCTGAGCGGCTGCTGCTATAAATAACACCCTCTGGGACCCAGCGCTGCAGGAACCCAAATCCTGGCCACCTCAGGGGGACCCCCAACGCCCGCACGGCTCGGCACAGGCACCGGCTTCGCAGCAGCCTCCGGCCCCTGGGGCACCCACCGGCTCAGCTCGCCTCCCGCGCTCGGGCCCGGGCCCAGGCCCGGCAGCAGCGGCACCTCCCTGCGCCCCGAGCAGCCCGGTCCCTGCGCGCACGCCGCTTGCTGAAAGCCTCCCTCGTCTCGTCACCCAGTCCTTCAGATTTTTGCCTCTCTCCTCCGGCAGCCCACTCCCCCATTATGCTGTCATTCTCTTACTCCCCTTCCTTTTTCAGTCTCCGCATTTTCTGCGGTTTCCCTTGATTACACTGCTTTGCAGCCCTCCGCCTGTTTCCCCTGGGTTTTGTTGCTGAGGTGCCCTGGAGGATGCCGACATGAGCAGGGCTCCTCCTTCCAGCTGCCGACAGCTGTTCTCTAGCCCAAAAGGCTTGTCCATCCGGAACCGAAGGGAAATCACTGAGGAGCACAGCACGCCTGCAAGAAGCAAAATCCCTGACCGTTCGCTGCATGCAGCTCCAATCCTCTCCTGGATTAGGAAATTAAGTCCCTAACTCAGACCCAGGGGAAATCAAACCAGGCAGCTCCCCTGTGCCGCGGTTTGCTTTCCCTCTAGCCACTTTCTGGTGATTCCGATGAAGATGTCACAACCACACACGTGCAGCGCTGCTGCAAGAGGCACAAGAGAGCAAACGGCAGCACAGGTCCCACACCTCCAGACGCCATCAGCCGCTGGGACAAGCGGACCAACAGCTTCCTCTGCTTCCGAAACGCTCCCGGCTGTCCAGCGCTGCCCCGGTGACACAGGAAGACAAAAGTGAAGGTCTAGGCTGAATCCAGCCACGCTGAGGCAGCCAGGCTCTTCCTGAGTCTCAGAGCTGGACGTGTGATAGCAGGCAATAAGCCTATTTTAATTTTGCTTATGTACGCAAGGGTGAATCAAGCCCAGGTTTCTCTGATCTTGTGTCACATTTAAGCCACACCTAAGCATATTTAAGACAGATATACATGTATCTCCCCATAACCCAGAGCTAAAAGCCCCCTCCTCTTCAGACGCAGCCTCCATTAGCTACACTTCTGAACACCAGCACACACATCCCTCCTCTGCAGCACCCCCGCGCAGCGCCTTCTGCGCGCACAGCTCATCTCCTGCAGCCCCGGGCGGCTGTGCCCAGCCTGGCGGTCACCCAGCCCAGGCGCTCGGCCCCCCGGGCCGCCGTCCCCTCCTGCCGCTCCCCTCGCTACAGCAGCGCAGAAAGCGGTTTCTAGCTAATTATTTAAGGAGACAACTCGATTTTAAAAGATCCCCTATTTAAGTTGTTATCGCCCTCTACTTCTCCAGCTGTAGGTCCTGTCGGCACTCCTGCTGTGCCATGTATGTATTTACACGAACCTTTTCTCCTGTTCTGTCACAGAGCTTACACAGGCTTCCTCGGCCACTTTTTATCTGCAGGTTACAAAAAAAATTGTGCTGAAGTCATACTAGTCTCTAGTCATTGCTATTTCTAATACACTGGAAGAAGCCAAACACTTTGGGAACAGCGGAACACGACCACTTCATTTGACAATTCTCTTCCTCACTGCGGTCCTGGAGTTGGAACAGCTAATTACCGCCTCGTCCTCTGCTCCCCGAACCTGACAAACGCAGTGCTGCAGGCAGCACAGCCACATATTCCCATCTTCAGCTAGGGTATCTCACGCCTGCCCCTGACGTGCCCAGGTTCTCATGCCTATTTGCTAAATTATCACTCCCATATTCTTCAGGCGTCTCCCTGATACTGTCCGTCCTTCTCAGCTCTGCCTTACACAGCTCTTCCACAAGCCCCAGCTGCAGCATACTCCCCACCGGCCCTTCCTCGCGCCTCCCACAGGAGCCCTGCGCCGTGAGCTACTTCTCGAGCTTGGCTCCAACGAGCTACACAGAGGGGCTGGAGGAAGCGGGCTGTGGGGATTGCTGTGCGCTCCTTCGCACAAATGTTTGCACGATGCAGCGCGTAGCTAATTGCATAGGATCTCAATGTAATCAAAGTGTTTCCAGCCAGTCCCAGGGTTGCCTTGACATTTTCATGAAGGCAAATATTTTTCCTCCCCGTTGCCACCATCCTCCTTGTTTTCATATACTCCTCGCTTTCCCTCGTTAGCAGCTGCTGGAGAAGCCGCTAAGCACATGTCAGTAGGAGCTAGAAGAGCCTGTCGCTACAGGGGCAGCACCGCTGTCCCCGTGGCCATCCCGCTCTCTGCCTGGAGCCGGTTTACCAAAGATGGACAGAAGTGAGGTGAAAGGAGGTGAGGCAGAAGCAGACGTCCCCACGTGGTTCAAGGAGAGCTGCAGCAGTAGGAATACCCTGACAAAACATCCCGTGGCTTCATGCAGTTGTACAGACATGAATTGCGCAACATGAATCACAACTGTCTGTTTTGGTGGCTAACAAGTGGCTGTACTAAAAGAAAACCACGAGTAATTCTTTCCCCCATCAATGGAGCACAGGAAACACAGACTAGCCACACACAGGAGACCACCAAGCCCAGTGCTGCAGACCTAGGACTGTACCTAGGAGGTATAAAAAAGCAGCAGGACACTATTCAGAACATAAATCAAAATGCAAGGTTACTAAAATACAGAGAAGCATGAAAAATAAGATGAAAGGGATCAGAGATCACAAAAGAGAGACTGGGAAAGGAGCTAGACCCTGCCAAAGAGAAGTGGACAAGAATTTAGTTACAAGCTTCATCTAAATGTCATCAGTCTGGGGCCAGTGAACTGCAAAAGAGAAAGAAACAAGACTAGCCATCTTATCTGTGAGCAAATAACACATGAAGAGACCTGCCAGCCTAAACAGCTCAGCTGCACAGCTCACCTAGCGTGCAGCTAGGGACCCTCCTGAAAACACGCATCCAGTGTCCAAAGTTGACTCAGTTGTGCTGTTCTTTTTCAAGAGGGTGATCTAGCATAACGTGCTCCTCCTAAAACTGTCACCGAAGTCCACGTCTGTCAGAATTAAACAAGACAAATGTCATCTTCCCCGAAGAAAATCAGCAGGGTCATCCTCAGGGCTATCCACAGCCTCGTTACCAACTCCCAGGTACAAACAAAGAGCCGTGAGGATAAACGCGCTGGGAGCTGGCTGCTGTACGCCCTGGAGGAAAGCCAGTTCAAGTCTATCTACATTGAAATAACATCTACTGGAAGTTTAAGACATCAATAACTTCGTAGTTTTGGCAAAAGGAAGGATAGCTGTATTGCTCTTCCATCAATGAGAAAGATAAAGAACAGAAGTTGACCCCAAAATTCGTCTGGAGAACTTACCAACAGAGGGGGGCTCATACGCTGAAAATGGAAGGGACCACTACTCCAGCAGCTGTCTGGAAAGGAAGATTTTTAAATTGACTTCTGTAAGAAGCCACCTCTCCTCTAGTCTGGCAGATGAGAATCTCAAATGCTAAAAGAGTCTTCACACTTGAATTTACAATCCAAACAGGATTATATGAAAAAAAAGCTGTTTATTCAGATATATTCCAGGACAAGCGATTGGCTCTGAGCCGACACAGAAAGACAGATTTGGACTATTAGAAGAGAAAGTACTTTCTCCTCTCATGCCGTAGGCAATATATCATTACCCCTGTAATTAAATTTAGTGCCTTTGTGGCAATGCCTTCTGCAGAATTTATTTAAGTGTGGACTTTTTTTTCCCCTTTCCTTTAATTATAGTACAATTAACCATGAAGCGTCCAGTCATTTAAAGCTTTTCAGTTGGGCTTCAGAAGTAAATGCCTGAAACAGGCCTTGGTGGGAATGCTGTAAGAATCTTGGAACAGATCACGGGCACATGACCCAGGGTTTGGTAACCAATTCACCTCTTGCTGTTGCAAGTGAATTTTCAAAGCTTGCAAAAAATCTTTAGTTCATCTTTTTCAGTTATAGCACCCGATTCAGATCTTCTTCCTTGATTAGAGCTCAAAGGCCTCCGAACAGTATTATATTGCAATTAACCCAGCTGACGAAGGCATAATCAAGCACCTAAGTATGGGATAAGCCCAGCCCAGGTCTGAGCTCTCCTGCATCATAATCCTGTGCTATTTTTTTCCCCTCAATTTCTTCACTGTCACTTAAATGCTGGACATAGGCCCAAACATTCAAGCTGAGATTTCCTACAGTTCTTTTCTGGGCAATGTGGGAAAACATTTCCAAGCCTTTCTGAAAAGTAATTATAGGAATCATGCCCGTAATCTTGCAGAAATGTTTTGTCTGACTTAAACTCTGCATGGACCTCACAGACCACTGAGTCCAGCCCACAGGACTAGCAAACCATGTTATCTTCGAAGCTGTCCGAGATATTCTGCGTGTACAACAGCACGCAAGGACGAAAGCTACAGCAGAGCAGCGTCTTGTCGGATGATTCCAATTCTTTTCCCAAAACAAGACTGTAATCAATCTCTGAAAAGGGGATCTCCTGAGTACTCATCAACAGATCACAAGACAACTGTATCGAGGTGCCAGGTGGCTTCTCACACACCTCCACGGCGTTCCTGAAGACAGCCTTTCCCACACGCAACGTGCTTTCTCCAGTCAAAGATCTACGCCTCTAACGCCTGACAGTCAAGTCTCGGGGACCTCAAGAATCCAGACCTGGTCAAGCACTCGCTTCTCTCCAGCCTTTCCCCGCTGTTGAGCTGCAGGTAGCTACCAGTCAGCTTAGTTTTCTGCATTCCTTACCTTCCTTGAAACTTGCAGCATCGGGGCACATGTCAGGAGGTGCATTACAAAAAGGTGACTTAGGAAAATATTGTAGTATTTTCACTGTGTGAGGAATTCATCATCAGAATCAGTTAGTGGTTCGGCTATGGCTGGAGGCAAAAGAATTAAGAACTCTTATTTATCCATCTTAGCATCACTATTCATGCAAACACCTCATCATTTTGTACACCTTAGGATGCGCAACATCTCATACATCATGCGGCAGAAAGCTGCGCAGATTACTCAGGATTTTATTTTCATTGCAAAGAAAACAGCAGAGCAGACAGATCCAGAAAGCGTAGTCCGCTACAGCACTCAGCTTTGAGCAATGACTAGCCCAACACATGGTGAATTTGAGCATTCTTTAGAGTGGAAAAATGAATGTCCATAGGCTTCTTCCTTCCTCAGCACTCCTCAGTCACAGATCAGGGCCCAGCCAAGAAGCTCACGCCAGCGCACAGCATCCTACTTCAACCGACAGAATCATACCAAGAGGCCAATGATCGCTCCAGAGCAAGGAAACAAGAATGCTGGCAGAAAGACACTATAAATAATTCACTGGCAGTTCAATGATCTCTCCTGGCACCACTGAAACTTTAAAGGTGTTCCAGCTGCCAGACTGAAGTTAATCTGGAAGAGGAAAAAAGCATACAAAGGACACAAGTACGACCCCACTGCCTTTCCGCAAGTCCTCAACTGCAACATCGGCAGCACTCACGCCTTCTTCCCTCTCTCCTTCCTCCCCCCCAGCTCCCATGCCTTGCCCTAGTTACCCAGGGAGGAAACAAACACAGGAAAACGGAGAGCTTTCGCATTTCCAGCACTGACAGGCTGTATGAGAGCAGCAGGGGAGGGGCAGTGAGACAATCCGGTGCCTGAGATGTTAGGTTATGGGATAACGTACACGTACATGTAACGTCTGTGTACGTGTGGGCCCACAGGGACTGGCACGCTCAGCCTCACCGCTGGCTGGATCTGGACAGCGTTGAAGCCTCGCCACCACTTGGCTACCGGATCTGGAACCCCTAACAAAACGCACGGGAACAACGCACTTTGTGACCCCGTCAGCTGGAAGGAGTATGCAAACAGTAACGTTATCAGGATGGGAGTCAACGAATCCAGAAATAAAACGTCAAATTGGAGACGGGAAGGAAAGAAGCTGAAGACGCTGACAGTTCAGCAGCAGCCTGCCACTTTAACACCCCTCCCTCGGCTGCCAGCAACAGGGCATCATGTTCCTGCCGCACGCTGCCAGCCAGGGCTGCAGCGACCTTTTGCCATCCCTCTCTGGAGGACACAGGAGCCGTGCACCAGAGGCACACAGCCACATCCAATTTTCGTTCAAGTGCCCGCTACTTCAGGACGTGCTAACTTTAGGGCAATCTCAGATGAGATTTTGTGCTATCCGATTTTTGCAGTAAAGAACAGGAGCTTGTAAGAAAAATGTTTAGGGGGGGTTTCTCCCTCCACAAGGGAGCTGAAATCACGCTCTTTAAATAGGTCTGAGTCCTTAGTAAGTGCCCTCGGTATAAAGGCTGCAAAGAAGGCAGAGCTGTCCTTTAACCGAACCACTTGAAAAGTTTTCTGCACATGTAACTGATCTTAATTCAAACTGCATTTTACTATGCTGGCAATGCATAAAGTATAAGGACCACGAAGAAACGGTATTGCTTCCACCGACCACAGTGGAGTGAAGTTTAAGTACATCGCAGGCAGTGTATTAACGGCCAGCTACCGGCTGTAACTGAAGACCCACAGTCTGGGGGGCAGGTGACACTTGACATCTCTCCTCCTTAAAATAAAACAAAATCCTGCCTCGCAGGCAGGAGTCCCCAGACCTGCTGGCTGCAGCCAGCCACGGCGCACCCGCGGAGAGAGAAGCGGTGCTGGGAGCTCCCACGGGAAAGCCCCGCGCCGCACACGTGCGGCAGCCCGGGCCCCGCAGCTCGGCCCCGGCCCCGCGCCAGCCCAAGCCCCCGCACAGCCCCGAGCACCGCTCCTCCCGCTCACCTCACCAGCAGACGTGAGCCACGCTCCCAGCTGCGCTCGTTGGCCCAATTGTGTTGACTTTCCTACAGGTCAAAGAACCAGGATGTGCAGCTAAAAAAATTATGCGCATGTGGAAAGAACGTTAAAGTGAACTTTTTGTCAGAGGCAAGCACAAAAGGATGGGTTTTACCCATGTGAAAAGGTCCATTTTAATCCCAAAACGCCTTCTTTCCCCGAGCCTTTAGCTGCCGTGACAGATTACTAAAGCCACCAGATTTGCTCTTTGAAAAAGCCGTTGCTGGTGAGCAGGGAGTGCACCCTTCTGAGAGCCAGCAAGGCACCGCCCCTAGGCAGGTGCCTGCCTTCCACTGAGTTTAGTCAGAAAACAGCGCTAGAAACCTAAACCCCTTCATTAATCCCATTTCTTTTTTGTGTTTTTTGGGGCCATTTCCTTCTCAGTTCTCAGAAAGAGCAGTCTAGCTTTGGGACTGCAGTTCCTTTCAGGTCACCTGGAGTTTTCCTTGATGCTCCACAGACCTCGTCTCACCCAGCCTCTGTGAACAGGGAGGCCAGCGGATCTCCGCCGAGGAGAGGAGTGCTGGAAAGGGCCGGGCAAAGTCCTGCAGTTGCTAGAAACTAGCTTTACAACAGGCTGCAGAGGAAACAAAAGCAGCTGTCTCTGCCCTGAACACCACCTCTACTTTAAACGGGGAGGTAAAAGCGGATTCAGAAATACTGCATCTGGAACTTTCGTTCGGAACGGGTTACTAACCCGGCTTCACAAGCACCGCGGCTACGTGGGGCGGTTGCGTTCTCATCGGGCAGACGCGTGCGGTCTTTTTGCGGCCCCCTGCGCACAAAGAGCGCTGAACTGCTGAGCTGGTAAAACAGCAGCAGGGTGGACTCGTGCGTCTCACTGTCCACCTTGTAATTAACTCTGGCAATGGAGCAGCGAGGCAGCCTTGAGGACACTGCACAAAATCCCATCTCCTCTTCAGCCAAGAAAAACGACAGTCAGGAGCCAACTGGGGAGAAAATGAAGTATATTAGTTTCCCACTCAAATCAAAGATGAAATCTTTTTCCCACCTTTCTTGACAAATCCCCTTATAGTTGAGAATTCAAGCCCTTGCATCTCCTATCTGTTCCCATAGGAACCTAACAGCCACAAGTGCTTCCAACCTCGCCTCTTTTTCCAATAGCAGAAATACCTAATGAAGTCTGGGTAGCCTTGCTCCTCTGCAGCAGGAACGTGATGCATATTTGAAGAACAGATAAAGATAACACTTCATCTCTTCTACTCCTGCTCGCTACAAAAAGGGACAGTCAACGAGTCTTGGACAAGCATATCTTCCTCCCTATTCCCCTCTCCTAACTGACATCTGCCGCATTTCCTCTCCAAAAATCTCGGGTTTAAACAAAAACTCCAGTATAAAATGCCAGCTCCAGGAAAAACTCCTGCAGAGAGGCAGCAGTCAGGTGCAAGGCACTTGAGCAAACACCGCCACATTCATCTAAAGCACAAGGAAACCAACAGACAGTTCTGGGAGGCAGGATCTCCTGATTCTCCAAACGTGGACAAGCAGGAGTTCCGGTATCCTGCCCTCTGGCACGGCACTGTCTCTGCAGCGAGAGGCTTGCACTTCCACAGGCAGCAGCCCAACGCGCAGCTCCTACGCCGACACAAAAGCTGTACGTGCGGACATCCCGGTGTGACAGAGGTAGCCCGAACAGAACAGGAAAAGAAAAGGGGCTTCGCTCACGCTCCCCACCCGAAAGATTTAATGGTAATATCTGAGGATGTAAATCAAACACGTTACTCAAATGAAGCCTGCTGAAAGGACTGAAAGTTCACCTTTTTCTTTGGGAGCAACTTAGCCCTCGTGGTTTAGAGCAGAGGCTGAAGAGCTGTATTTTCTCATGCTAGTCAAAGGGAGTGTTTTGGCATAACACCAGGTAACCCACAGCCGAATGGTTTGCAAAGCAAATCTATGTTAACATTGAGATTTTCATGTCATAAACCAAGTAATTTAAAGCGAAAAGGTTCCTGATTGCTTTAGCCACACCCTTTTCTGCATTTGCACTCAAAAGGATTTCATTTTGTGGCCGCAATATCCAGGGCAGTGACACGAAATGCAACCGATCTGCAGCTACAGCAACAGGAACAAGCACAAGTTCTTCCCTTTCTGCTCGTAACTACGTTATTTTCCAAAACGCACGCCTCCTTGTCTAGTGCTGCGATCACGGGAATGAAAGGCCTTACTCCTCATGAACATGTTTAAGTGGGAAGCAAGACTAAAGCTTTGTCTTTTGCCGTCTTCTGCTCCATTAAAATCCCATCCCCTACACTGCTTTCAAGTCTTCTTTTGTTTATAACAAATTAAGAGTTACCTAGAGAAGAACTACGAGCTGAGCAACTGGAACAGCAGCAGCTCGGGACATAAAGGCCGTTGGCCTGTCCACTGCACATCATTAGTGTTTTAAAGAATAACCAGCCCAGAGAAGGACAGGCCGGGACATTCAGTGTTGCAGAGACTTCCGTGTTTCCTTAGGCAACTCCGTCCTCTCCCAGCTTACCCCGGCAACTTACCTCAGTCAGGGGAGCTCAGAAAAGCACCCCGTACACCTCATGCGACTTGCTTTACATTAACATGCATACTCTCATTTCAGAGAATGCAGTGAATTTCCCTCTATCCTCCTGACCCAATAAATTTTGGGGAGCTCAGTCACTAAAAGCAGCCTCGGAACTGATCTGCTATTTCACCTCCCTGGCTTCTACAGCGTAGGCTCAAAATACAGCACAACGGTAAGTTCTTATTAGGCCTTCAGTTAACGTTGTGCTGAAAGTTCAAGTCCCGCAAAGACTCATTTCCTCTCCTCGTCCTCGATGCTGAACACTTCGTTCCTCAATTTATTTCTCTGCTAATGCCTACCGTCTTGAAACATCCATTTAACCTCACCCAGCCACCCCACACTCCTCCCTCTGCAGACCCAAGCGCGTGCAGGAGTGCAGGAAAACAAAGGTGACAAGCTCGGTCAGATGAAGAACAGCACACAGCAGCAGGCTGAATTCCTCTGCTCTTTACTGCTCCCCGTAGAAAGGAAATCACTCTTTCTGTGGCAATACCATCCTCGTGGGACCTGGTCAGTGTAGCTCATCACAAAATACATGTCCCAGAGAATAAAGATACAACATACCTCAGCGCTCCTCACAGGAGGCTTTCAAGCCGTTCCAAGGAACAAACACCCGAGGAGCCAGGATAATCAGGGACACAAAAACGTAGGTTTCTTACACTGTGAAGAGCGTGGTTTCATGGTTTGTTTCCTCAGTGCAAGTCTAACCACTCGGAAGCACGTGGGCCTGCGCGTATACAAACGCACGTCCAGCACACTTGTGCACTTGATCATAGAAAAACTGCTGGAGTATGCCTACACGTCTCCTCGCCCCAAATACCTGCTACCCGCCTCCCAGTGGATTTTCAGGCTTCCTTCCCACCCTCCCTCAACAAGCTGACACACACCACCCTTCACCGGCACAGATTAAACATACCTGACACTTCCTGCACTGGCGTGCAAGCTCACACACCGCATACTCCAAATACACAAACTCTGTAAATATTACCAGCAGGCTCCCATGAGGCACTTCAGATGCACGCACCACACTTACTCAGCCGCCCGTTCACAGAAGAACAAGCATTTTCTGCAGCATCCTACGTGGCTCCCACCTCCAGACCCGCCTGTACTAATTCCTCCACCTTCATCCAAGAGAAAGTCAGACCAAGGCCTCGGAGAATTGATAAATTCTGTTCCCCACCAGCAGAGAGCTGGGGTCCTATGAAAAGCAAGGTAAATAATTAACTAGCCAGCTACATGCAGCCCATGAGGATCTTTATCTCAGGCTCTTCTAAAGCCAGCAGAAGGCATCCAGGACAACACTGCATTTGTGGATGTCCCAGTTTCCCGTCGAGTTAAAACCGATCATGGCCCCTGAGGTATTCAAAAGGGTTTGCTCTTAGAGATCTGGAAAAACGTGCGTTCCCTTCTCTTCTGTCCCCCCAAAATCAACAGGGATAGAAGACTGATTTCCAAAAGCAAAGTGCTGAACCAGGAACAAGCACGGAATTTAGAGGGGAAGGGGCTTCTGGCAGAAGAATACCATGGTTTCCTGCAGACTGAAGTTTCAACACCACAGTTATGCAAGGGCATTTTGCCCTGCACTCCAACAGTGTCACTGAAGTTCAAGGAAAGCTCTGCTCTTTCCAGTTTTAGAACGTGCACGTAAGATCTCGGGAAAAGCATCTCTCCCTCCCTATGCACTTCATTATTCATGTGCCAAGGAGTTTTAGCCTCGTATTAGCCTTGGAAGGAAGGCTTGGAAGAAAGAGCAGCCTCTTTCTCTGCTAGAAAATAAGAGAAAGTGACAAAGGTGAGGGGAAGGGCAGTCCCGCAACATGCATATAGAGAATCTCTCATTAAAGAAATCTGTCGTTGTTCTCCATCCGTTCTACTCAGGGAAGGAAAAGAGCATCCAGTACAACAGGACCTTCACATAAGTCACAAATTGCTGCTTCTTCATTTTCTGTTAAGGAAGAAACTTACCCAGCATTCAACAGAGCAAATGGGAAGTTTTGCCTTTCCTCTGACGGGGATCACGGGCACATGTCACCCCCCAAGTAAAAATACAGAGGTTGGGATCTGAATGCTCTCATTTAGTGAGGCGGCTGTCACCAGCAGACGCTGGGATACCATGGAGATGGTGACAAACAACTGAATCAGACAGAGCACAGTAACAAAAAGGGTACTGTAGTTTAAAAGGTTAAATTTGGCTGAGAGGTAATGCAGTCACACAGGACTTTTGAAATGGAAGGACAGATTATCTTAGTGGGGATATTCTGGAACACAAGACACAGACCACTGGGCTAGAAAAACTCCTCCATTTCCAGAGGGTCAGAGACAGACATTCCTGAGGACTGGCTGGTGCGCTTTTAAAAGAGGTCTTGTTTTGAGTTCACAGTGAGTTCACTTCATTTACCACTTCCCACATCTGAATTTCAAACACCAAAATCTGAGCTGCATTTCAACAAGGAAAAAACATACATTTTGGATATTCACAAAGGCATGCCAAGCATAAAGGGAAGTTACGAGACAGTACTAGGTTGAATTTTGAAGAAAACCGCTTTTGACAGGTCCTGATACACTCCAGTAACAGGGCGTGCAAGACAACAGAAGACAGCATTTGCTTTATTCAGGACAATCGCCTGCTGACTGAGATACCGCAAACAAAAAAGCATCTCACCCGCTCTTATATTATGGCAGGTGAAATAGTTAATTTCCCACGCAAGAAAACAGCGGTTTTCCAAGATCATTGAGCAGATCACATGGGGAAAAGGCAAGCTTCCAGAAGCTCAGACTCTGGAGCTGGAATCTATGTTCCAAAAATGCATCAAGGCTGTATCTACATCTGTAAACAAGAGCAAGCACATTACAAAAATTGTGCCAAATAATTTTTTTTCTTCTTCTTAAAAGATGCAGAGCTGTGTAAATTCCAACTTTATACATAAATCAGACAGGAAACCTTTCAGGGGAGAAATGCACTTAAGGGTTTTTAATCCATACCGGCCTGCCCATTTCTATCGTACTTACTGCAATGACACGATAACAAGATCCTGAATTTCCCTGTTTCTTCCTATTATCCAGTTCAATTTTATTTAAGCTGGCCTAAGGGATTCACCATTTCATTTGCACATCTGTTGGTCTTCAGAACGGATCGACCCAGTCGAGAAGCCTGCCTGGATCTGAACTCAGGATCTCCCAGGTCTGTGCTGATAATCATACCTCTAGACCAACAAATCAAAACCAGACGTTACACGAGACAGACATGGCAAAGGCTTAGAGCACTACCCGCTGAAGGTAGTCTTCGCGCATTTATTGACTGGCTAATTACTCCTAATATCTATAAAGGCTGGTTCAAATTATCTTACCACACCTCCACAAGAGGCAGAGGACCTTGTACAAACAACTTCAGTATCAGCAAGTCTCTCATTCAGCAAGAAGCATGGTTACAAGCTCTTCAGCAATACGACAGACTCATTGTTCAGACGCTCCAAGCAAACCTCCCCACCCCACACGTGGCCGAGCTGTGTCAGACAGGGATCCCACCAGCAGAGGTGGGCGAGCAGACTCCCGCGAAGGGCCATCAGTGCTTGCCCACCCCTACAGCAGCCAGAGCCCTGACACAAGGCATGGCCCGACACAGGCATCCTTAGGACCGCGTCTGACAGCCTCTCGGTGCCCCCTCGGCGCATGAGGACATTCCCGCTCTGAGGAAGACTCCGAAGATGGAAGTGCATGCAGCAGCACAATCCTACACCTACAGGAAGGAACGCACAAGACTGCTTACGAAACAGCAGGCACTTGGAAAGCACTCGGGCATCTGGCACGAGCCCACCCAGCGGGCTCAGCCAGGGCTCCCCCGGTAACCCTACCCGCAGCCCCCCGCAGGACAGGCTAGGAAAGGGCTCACGACCAGAGCACTGCCAACGCAGGATGTGCCTTCGGGCATTATGGAAACGAGACCAGCTTAAACAACTCAGGAGACATCCACCTTCCCGTCAGCTTACCAGAGAAGTTACCGTTGCACCAGGCTTACTGCCTCCGTCATTGCGTGCTGAATAGCCCCTTCGCCTGATGAAACGGTACGCGAAGAGCACAAGGAAAATTACATTTAAGGCTCTAGATTGCATCTTGCTCCATATTGTTTGCAGGGAGAAATTCTTACCAAGGTCATAGATCTCTGTGAGGAATCTACTTGTAGTTTTAATTCCACACACAAGGAACACGCAAGAACCAAAAGCAGGCTGCCTATCAAGCTAACTCGACTGGAACTGAAAGCCATGGATTCTCACGCAATTCCCCCAGACTTTTGTAGGCAACCTCAGGAAGCCCAAGAGGAGAGGTAGCAACTCCAGTGGAAGAGGTGGGAGGAGAATTTCCAGGGGGCTGCCGAAGGCCCACAGCCTGCAGGAACGTGGCTCCAGTTTAAGGAGCATTTGGGCAAAAGCAGACAGACTGGAAGCTTGGGGGTTAAGAGCCCACAACAAAACTCCTTTTTAGACAGGCAGTCTCTGCTTGCCGTGCAGATTTTCTAGTCTTGCTGCGAGGAAAAGGAAAATAATCAGCGATCTTTTTTATTTAATCTTTTAACTTGACGTCTTTTCAAGCAAATCCAGTGTATGAGGTAAGGGACCTGCACCCTTTCACTGGACAGTGCAGAGGAAAGGATAAGGAGGAGGAAGAAGAATGGAAAAGAAGAAACAAATGACTGAAAATGGAGGGCATATTTTTTCCTCAGGCTCAGCAGGAATTTAATTCAAAGTCATCAACAAGGTACAGCAGTGCTATGCTCTGCATTTAAAACCAAATGTCATATGCATTTTATATTAGGATATTCCACTTCACTATATGTTGCTTCTCAAATATAAAAAGGTCAATTTTTCGCATTCATCGTCCCTCTTTAAGGTTTGCAACAGTGCTTCAAATAGTTAACTGACTTTTTAAGCAGATCACTTAAGGGTACATTCTTATACATGCTTGGTTTCATAACGCACTTAGGATCCAGATGCCAGGCACCATATGACAGACTCATGCACCCAAACAAGCGAGCGGGGTAAGAAGAGTGCTTAGTACTACAGAATTATATGTAGAGCAATTGCGCTTGGAGGAGACAAAATACATATTGGGAGGAGACAAAGTACACATTGTATTATTGGAGAACAGTGAGATCTAGTAAATAGGACCTTAGTTTTTACTTCTTCCAGTGTACAAACTTTTTTCCATTTCCTATCAAAACCAGAAAAAAATAACTTCCATTTCTTCCTTCTTAAAAGCTCAAAGCGAGACTGATTCTGCAGCAGGCAAATTTAAGATTTTTCCTAAGATTTCTCTTCAGAAATACTAAACCCAGCAAGTGTTAGCTTGAAGCTGCAGGAACAGAGCTCTAACTGCAAGTACCACAACCTTTCCCACCCCTGTGAAACACGTGCCACGCGTGCTTGTTCTGGCAGACACGCACTTAGGCTACGTTACCACGCACGTACGTGGCAGAATAGAGAAGATATCGGCACAAACTAGCTTCAAGTTAAAAGCTTGATCTACTCATGAAGAATCTATTCCAGCATGAATAAACATCCCAAAGCTATCCACATATCTCAAGAGTCCCTTTGTCACAATCCTGATAGCACAAAGGGCACTTTCATAAAGCCCTTTCCCCCCCTGCCGCGAAGTCTTCCTTCTCAGAAGTAACCAGCCCCGCAGCTCTCTAAAAGAGAATGAAAATAGTTTCACTCCTCCAAGCACCTCCATCACTGTCTCTTTAAATATAACTTCCTCAAACGCCAATGTTGAATCCAGCTCAGGATGTACTTATTCATCTGCTGGATCACTCTCAGAATCAGCCTGTTAGCTTTAACCGAGTATTATTAACTGCTACCTAGGTGGCAAGCTGAAAAGTGAAGCATGGCGTTTTCTGAGAGGAAGAGGGTGCAGGCAGACTCCCCAGCATAAAGACTACGTGTTCTGGAGGAGATATAAAACTCTGCTCCCCAAGGAAAGAAGTCTCAAACATCTTTCCCCCGCCAGCAGGCGGAACAGAATCCCCACTGCTTTAATGCCAGAAAGATCCTGAAATTGTAGGCAGGGCCGCAAATGACTCGAAGCCCCTTATTACCTATCTGGAGCCGTGCAGCGTACCAAGCATAACGGGGCTTACACTCTCAAATGTTAGCACTCTGGCATTTCCTACAGGCCTCTCGCTTGCCGGTCCTTGCCCAGAAGGCACCCACAAAAGCGAAAAGATTGATATTTGCGTTGCTTTAGGAGGGTTTTCTAAGTCACAAAGGCTTGGTAGAAGTGTGCGAATCCTGCTTGCAAATTCATACAATTTTATTGCAACTCAGAAACCAAAGTGACCTAGTTTTGACAATCTATCTCAAAATTAATTCACTGCTAGGATGAGGCTGCATACGAAATACCTCTCTGCTCATTTTTGTGTTTGGCATTGTAAAAAACCATTAAACATCTGCATCTTCAGCACCCTAGGATTAAAGCTTGCACCCAAAGAGACAACCTGACCTTCACATGGATTCCATGAAAATCCACAGCTGGTGCACCCCGATCCCACAGGGAATGCCAAACTTCTACAGAGGGAAGCAAAACCAGGTGGGGCTGAAAACATGCAAATCAAGTGGGTCTGCCAAAGGGTAGCTAGACAGCTTGCAAGTTTTCTCCGCCAGCCTCTGGTTAGAGGTACAGTGTTCAAGGGATACAAAAATATTTTGTCTTAGAACAAACTGAGGTAGACAAAGTGCAAGGAATGTGACATATCTATTCCCACACAAAATCTAAAAGCATATCTGTGCACTCATATGCATCCGATTTTTCTGTTGTCATAATTATTTGTTCACAGCAATTTTGAGTTTCATAAACACTAAAGCTGTCAAAATTTAGTAAGATGCACTGAGACACACGTCTGAAGACAAGTCTTCTCAACTCTTTTAAACAATTTGATATCTACATTCATTCTTTTTTTTATGAAACAGACTGATAGGTATTTTCGTTTACCCTATATCTCCTCCAATTTTTAACATAACTGTCACTGGAGGGACTATTTTTGACCTTCCCACTTTTTTTTTCCTTGAGCAGCATGTTTCTCAATTTTAACCACTCCGATCACGTTGTTGCACAACTGTTCCTTCCTACGACTTGAAAAGATGAACTGGCGGACACAGCAGAGTAAAGTTTGCCTTTTTCATTGCCTATTCCCAAAGGACTGAGCCATCGGGAAGTTACAGAAATCCTAGTTTCTGAGCATTCTGATTTGCTTTTGCAGACAGTGATCAAAGTGATCTAGTCCAGTGCCTTGATTTAAAATGGAATTCTGATCAAATCTGCTTTTACAGGCCAGCGCTATCACGGTTGGTGCAGCAGTATGTATATAGTTCGGAACGTCAAGTCCAGAACTCTACTCCCTTCATAACATGCTACAGAGTGAAAGTTTTTGTAAAACAGCAGAGAAGGTACGTCCCAAATCTGTTATTTAAACACTGATTAAAAGGAAAACATTTCTCCTACTCCTTTCTGAAGAGTTTTGGTTGCAGAAGTTCCAGAGTAAGTGCCTTATCCGCTGCGTAGCAGGTGCTGTTCGCGCTTCTCTACGGATGTTGCCCGTTAGCCGTCACAGGGCTGCCAGTCCACTGCAGGCAGACACGCATTCACTAGGCTGAGCAGTAATCTAATCAGCAGCTTTAAGAACCCCGTGCAACTTTTATGACACAGAAAGCTAACACCTAGGACAATGACAGCTGGGTAACTTCATCCAGATAACGTTTGCTATTTTGAAGACTTTCCAGCAGTGCCCAACAGATACCCTTCCTCCCCAGTCACAAACAAACCTCCTTAACGGTGCAGACATTCCCCCACTAGACACACATTTCACTGAAGCAAATGTCATAAAACTCAGAGATTAAAGAATCTGTCTTTACAGAAGCCACTTCCTACAATTTCATTATCTCCCAACCACGACTATTTTTAAAACACTCAGCCCGACCACAAGAGCTCAGATGCTTCTCCCTGCTCAACCAGAAAATGACAGTCAGCGGGATGTAGCAACTCATCACAAGGTAACACCAGGTTTTATCCTCGCAGGCGAGTAATCTCCTTTCTATCTTGGCAGAGGTTATACTTTCCTACAGAACTTTTTTTTATTTTTATTTTTTAAACAAGCTGGCTAATCCATTGAACAGAGATTTGCGGCTTTCAACACACAACACTTACAAACACTCCAGCGTCCCAGGAGCTGTATATACTACCTTTGGCAATCACTGTGCTATTTCCCGCATGGAACTGGACGTAAGTACCATACTGCATATATCAGGACCCGCAGACTCAGCAACCACCGATTCCATATTCCAAGCGGCAACTGAAGCCTGTCCCAAAAACACCGGTCGGTACCAATTCCCAGAACGTGCACAGCTGGAAGTCTGGCTGAGCAGTCTGGCAACGCCCCAGCTATAAGGTCTCAGGGTGATGCATCCTTTACTTTTAGAAGCACACAGATCTCTGACCTTAACTGTGGATTTCTACGGTCAGGGCTCATCACCCGTTGTGGCAGATACATGTCGCAGGAGTAGTTTTAGTGCCGCAGAACTTTTTCAGATACCGGTCTCTGTGGAGAAGTAATAAAGGCTGAGAGAAAGAATCCATGTGTCACACCCACCATCAAGACACCAGCAGTTCCTCCCTGCACAATCAGCCACCACCATCTACCCAATCTCCTGCATCGGGCTAGCGCTGACAGGCAAGGCCGGCACGGACGGGGGATGGGGGTCCCAGCTTGACCCTGCCTCACGCCTGTCTGCGGGAAAGCTCTGCCTCTTTCCACAGGGTGCAGGCCACGCCGCAGCGGTGCCCGCCCTGGGGCCTCTCGAGCCGCAAGCAAAAGGGCAGCAGCGAAAGACGCGGCTCCCGGCAGCGACGGCCGCCCGCAGCAGCCCCGCTCCGCCGGCACGGCGTCTCCCCGCGGCCCGGCCCGACACGGCTCCCGCGGACACAGCTCC
>VXAL01000456.1:0-19829 GCA_013399475.1 Chauna torquata | reverse complement strand
GGAGGGCCGGGCCTCCCGCCGCGGGCTGAGGCGAGCGGCCCCGGGCCACGGCGGCCTCGCCCCGGCCTCGGGTGGAGCCGGGCCCAGGAGGGCTCAGAGGTGCAGCGGGACCCCTCACACGGCCGCCCTCTGCCCGCCCCGCGCGGGGCGAGGCCGCAGCCCCCTCAGGGAGCCCCGTCCCTCCCAGCCCCGCAGCAGCTGGAGCCCGCTCGGTGCTGCCCCGCGCACCGGGGCGGCTTCGTTCCCCCAGCAGCTCCATCCACTGCCCTCAGGGCGGCCCGAGGCTGCCCCGAGTCGCTTTTTAACCAAAAGGCTTCTAACTATGAGGAGGCTGAAACGGAAACGAGGTTTTGCCGTTGTGTGGCCCTGAGGATCCCAAAGGATGCGGGTGGAATCCCCTCCTGCTCACACAGCAAGGGAGTCCTGGCAAGGACGTCATTTAGACGCTCTTATTGCAAAAGAACAGGGAAGTAGCAAATATATATATATATATATACACCTCCAGTGGGTACGAACACAGGTCCCAGAAAGCAGGTGGGTTCATGCAGCAGGGGATAGCAGCACACCTGCTTCTGTCCATTCCTCCTTGGAGCAAGGGGAGTGGTCTTCAGACAGCCCGCTCAGCACCCGTCACTGTACCTGGAGAACCAAATGGCCCAACAGAACCATAGGTGGTAGGAAAACTTCCAGCAAAAGCTTTGAAGCTCTGGTTTTTGTTTATGCAGAGGTCTTTGTATACTGCTCAGGCAATAAAGTTACACTCGTGCTCATTTTAAGTCCCTTTATCTTGCCAGACAGGTGTAAAGTGGCTCCTGTTTAGATGAAGAGCTGGTGCCAAATATAGTATTTAGAGAAATCATTTCACCCCATGTGCGGCACTTCCAAGGTGTCCCATCAGCAGGAGCCATTCCCAGCAGAGCAGAGCCAGCACAGTGGGCAGACACCCCCGGGAGCTCCAAAACCTGCAGCAGACAGAAGCAAGTATCTCATGAAAGCTGTAAATGACTTTTATTAATGAAAAAGCAATCAGTAGCTGTCCAAGACTGCCAATTCAAGCAGTGGTAAGGAGTATATAACAGTCCAGATGCTGCCAATTAACTTGCACAGCTCATCACAGGCAATTAGCCTCATCCAGCTCAGGTGTTCAGCATGAGCAGCCCCAGCCATCCATACCTGCCTGGGCTGGAGCTGCCTGTTAGCAAGGATCTGACCACATTTACAGTCCAGCCCCAGCAGCAGAGCACATCACAGCTATTGCCAGCTCTTTATCAGGACTCCTGTGGCAGTGACACAATTTACAAACAAATTTGGACTTTTTGTGTAATGCTGTTTCCTTAACACTCCCTCAAGTGTCAGGGAAGGACTCAACACCCCTCAGAAATCACCCATTTCTGCCCCTACACCACGCAGGCATCGCCCTCTGTCCTTCCTGCGAGGGCGGGTGGAGGAGCACCTCGGGTAATGACTACTTGCCAGAAAATCTGCTCGATTAAGATATTAACGAGAGTACATTGTAAGAGAGGAGATGTTTGCTAAGTCTCAGAGAACCGCCTCCACCCCACTGAACCTGATCCTCACCTACACCCTCTGTAGCAAGAGCATCACCTTACAAGCTTCCCACCCCGGGGAAAATGCAAATTCAGCTTCGAGTGCCCAGGGCAATGGCATAGAGATGTACACGTGTCCGTGACAAGTCCTACATCTTAGGAGGGATATAGGAGAGCAGAGTTACAGCATCAAAGATAACGTACGTCATCTGGGTTATCATTGCAGAGAGCTCAGACACAGCCTGCTTGATTGCCTCTTCATCAGGACATCACCTCCACTGACACCGTCACCGGTTTCACAGGAAAGCCTTTAGCAGCAAGTCTGGCTTAATAAATCGCTGGTCTTACCTTCGGACTATCCCACACTTTGTGCAGCCAAGCTCAGCTGAAGAATAACCCGGGAATAAGAGATGGCACAGAGCTGATCTGTCACCACGTCCTTGGATCACCAACATGAGCTGTCCAGGACAAGCGAGAATTCCAGACCACTGCAGCCAGCCTTGGCCAGGCTCCGGCAAGCTCTGCGACATGCCAGCACTGCACAGGAAGGATGTGATCAGCGAAGAGCCAGCAGCTCTGCTGATCTGAGGGTCCTGCAAAAAGCCAGGGGGATGCTGGGGTTAAGGATCACATCATCCTAAACCTGAAAGCAAAACAAGATCCTCCACAGGAAATTTGGAAAAGTAACAAGGCTCTGAAACATAAAAACCCAGGAGCCACCAGCTACTAAAAATAGCTGCCTATATGGGAAGCTGTTTTATTATTATTATTATTATCCAGTTTGTTTTAGTTACCACCACCCCCAAGCACAGCACATCCAATTGCTCTGCTCTTAAATCAGGCTCCTGCTTGCCTCCCAGAGCCAGCCAGCTCATTACTCCGTGGTAACGAGCCCCCCTCCTGGGTCCCAACCCTACCCATTTCCCCAGACTCCTGCATGAGAATTACAGTAAAATCATGGGGGAGGAGGGGGAACAAACATTAACAGAAATCCTGTATGGGATCTTCTGAGAGCACAGCAGCCTCCTTGACACCAGGCTTCAAACACCCAGGCTACCCAGCCACCTTCTGCCTCCTGTTCAAGCCCTGCGAGACTCCAAACTGGGGTAAACCCATCGCCTGGCTTTGCGCCAGCCTCACCTCCACTTCCTCGCAGGTTAAAACTGCCTCAACAGCACTTTTTTGGATCACTTTTTGAGAAACCAGCACCCAGCTCCTGCAGAGGACCCCCGGTGCTGGGTGCTATTTTGCACGGCTAAATTCAAAGGGAAGGCTGCTGGGAGAGGCCATCGGCAGCGGGTGAGCGATACCACCGCCCCAGCATTCCCCTCAGAGGGCAGCACCCCCGCACCTCACCTGCCACCTCTCGCCCTGGGGAATGCCGATCAGCCGCAATTCCACAGAAGAGTACCTGCAAGTCAGAGGAACACCCTTCAGACGCCAATGCCAGATACAAACAGAACTGGGGAACTTTAAAAGCCAAGCCAGTAGGGTTCCCTGGCCCCCATTTCCATTGCATCAAGCGCCTGTCTTCTCTTTCAGCGCTGTCGTAGCCATGCCTCCCCAGCCTGCCAGCTCTTCACCACCCGGCATCAGCTCCCGCCTGCAATCAGCCAGAGCCATCAGCTCCATCGCCTACTACCCAAGTGTTTCAAAACCAGCGCCTTCAGGCTGATTCTGCCCAGCTTCAGAGAAGCTCCCCACACACCAGCCACCAGGTCCTTCGCTATCCACGACCAGAGCTCACTGGAAACCTGCTCTGCCTCGATGTCCGCAGAAACAGCTGCAATCCCGACGCACACAGCCATCACCTCCCAGGAGAGATGTTCAGCTCCCACTGGGGACAGAAACACAAACTCCTGCTTAGTGCAAGCTCTGTCTTGTCCCCATTTGTGCTTTTCAAAAGGCTGAAGGTTGCTCCAGCCTGGAGCAGCCCAGTGGCCAGATCTGCTCCTGTCCCATCCTGCGTGCTTGAGTCGCTGAAACAAGTTCCTTCCAGCAAGCAGAGGCTCGCTTCAGAGATGAGAGCTCCCCAGCCTCAGCCACTCTGACCTGGGGACAGATGTTCTGGAGAAGCTGGAAGCACAAAGCCAGGCTCCTAGAGCAAGGAGGTTGGCACTGGGTTTTGCAGGATGCTGTGGAGCTGAAATGCCTCCCAAAATCAGGCGGGGCAGACCAGGACCTCTTTGCTCGCAGCAGTGAGGAGCATGTGCCATGCACGTGAAGAGGCAAACCATCACCGAGGTGCGGGGCAGCAGCCAGGTCCCAGCCGGACAAGCAGGGCAGCGCGCTGCTGGCACGCTCCCGGCCAGCTCAGCGGCTCCTTGCCTCACCGCTGCCACCCGGGCTCTGCTTTGCAGGATCTGTCGTTCCCACAAGCCACCCTCCACACGGGGAGCCAGGGCACCGCACGCCTTCGGTGCTTTGGGTTCACTTTCAGCAGAGTAAACACACGTGCGCACACGCAGTTATTGTACCAGCCTTGACAAAAAGCCTAGAAGCTGTTTCCCCCCCAGGTTGCGCTCGGTAATTCAGCACAACCCTCGCTGCTAATGATTCCAAGCACAAACTCATCCTCCAGCTGCTTTTCTAAATCTGTGCCAGATCTAACTATGGAAGCCAAGCCTCAAAGACTTGCTATAAATCCCGCCAGCGCTTCCCCCTCCCAAGGACATTATCCAGCATTACCCAAGCTGTGACTCTTCAGCCCAGAAATTTCTCGCTGGTAAATAGCCATCTCCACTGAAGAGGAACATTAAATAACATTCCACTGGAGCTCTCCCTGCTGCTGAGGCTGGTTAGCAACGCTCAGGGCCTTTTCCTGGCCGTCAGCTGCAGGTGGCCTCTCCATCAGAGAGGAGCTGGTGGGTGATCAAAGCAGTGCTGCAGGCTGTTGGTACGTGGGCCATCCTCCTCCCTTCTGGAGGAACCCCTTAACCTCAGCAAGCTTTTTTTTTTTTTTGCCCTGTGCTGAAGTTTGCCTTGGACTGTAAAGCCTCATGGCTTTGCGGGAAAAGGAAGCAGAAACAAACCCTGAAGGCTGGGAGGGGAGCAAATGCAAGCCCACCAGCTTCTCACCCTGGGGGCTGGACGCGTGATGCTGTGCTTACAGTGCTGGCAGCCCAGCAGAGGCCCTGGCTTCAGCACGGTGCTGCCTAATTCAGGTGCAACAACATGCTGCTTTCATCTGCTCGACCCCCTGCATTCCTACATGCTCTCATTCCTCCTCACCGCCCACCTCTCAAGTGCCCTTGGCTGCATCCTCCTTGCTGAAACCTCACTTGGAAGGAGAGCTCCAGCCCAGAAATGAATCAGGATTTCTAACAGGAGCTTCAGGGACGTGGGATGAACTCACCCCCACAAGCAGGAGAGCTGGCCTTTTCCCAGGGCTCTGCAGGACTCGGTCAGGTGGCATCAGCGCAGCTTCCCCGCAGAGCAACACCAGCCAAGGTGCCAAACCGTGGGAGCTTACCCCATGGGCTGACCTAGGATGAGCTCCCTCCCTGCTGCCGGTGGCTTGCAAAGCTCCTGCAAAGGCAACCACTGCAACAGGAGAGAGAAGTTTGCAGTTCAGCTGTGTTGTGCCTGTCAGTGCTAGAGAGAAGCGGTCGCAAGAGAGCACTGAGCCTGCCGCGTCCTCACCAAGCAGCTCCCGCAGCTCCCAGGAAGCAAGGGGGCTGCGAGCACCGCTGTCAGATGTAGGCACTGCACAGAGGATGCAGGCGCTGCACAGAGGATGCCACTGCTTCCCGGTTGCCTTGTCTGGCCATCGGTCAGATGCAATTAAAAAGCAGCAGCTGGAGCCAGGGCACTTGGATAATTTCATTAGGCCAAACGCTCTCCCGCCTCTGCTGGCTTGGGAACCTGTGCTGGTTTCTGTAGGCGATCGCTGGCAGGACTTAGGCAGCTGTACAGATCCAAGAGGTTTCACACCAGGGTTCCTCTCTGGCTCTGCTCCTGGCTCCTTTCCCACTCTCCGCACCAGGCTGCGGGGCCATCCCTCAGTTCTCCAGGACCTCAAAGACCTTTCTAACACACCTGGCTTCAGCCCAGCTCTGATGTGATGGAGAAGGAGTCTCTGCTCTCACCTGGAGAGTGCTTCCCAGCGAGAGCCTCATCCTCCCAGCAGTACCGGTGAGAGCACAGCTCCTTCACACAGCCACGCACAGAGGCTTCAGGGTCACAGCCCATCAGGCAGATGGGAGAGGGGCCTCGGAACGGAGCAGAGGGTGCTATGGAGAGTGATACCCCGGAATAATTCCCCCATGGAGAAATTCCCAGTTTTCCCTCACAGACAGCAGCTCCCATTCGTATGGGCAGCGCAGCATCGCATCCAGACTCCGTCAAACACAGGTTGCTCAGTACTTCCAGCAGCAGCAGAGCTGTCACACCTGGGCCTCAAGTCCCCACGACGGCCTTGGCTTTGGGGAGGGCAGCCTGCCTCTGGGGGTCTTCTCCTCCAGGAGGAATTTTTGGTTTTACGGTGCACCATCAGCCTTACCCTTGCCCCAGAGGCAAGGAACAGCCCAGCTGCAGCATTGCATCTGAGTGGCCTCCAGGAGCTGCCCTCACTGCCCAGAACCCATTTCTGATGGGAGAAGAGTGGCAAAACCCCAGCTGTTGCTTCCTCGGGCACTTTTGGGCTGAGCCACAGCCCGGGATGCCAGCAGAAAGAGATCACAAGCGGTGAGCAGCTGTGGTAAAACAGCAGGGCTGAGCCCCAGCTATGTACACGCACCTCGGCTGCTGTGATTTTGAGCTCTTCTCTCCTGGAAACAGCCAATTCAGTACCCACACCGTTAGTCGAAGCAGCAGCCATCAGATTAATGCGTGCCACAGCTCTGGTTCTGCCGCTCCAAAGCCACTTCCCTAGAAAAGTGTCCAAACTCCACCCTGCAGGAGGAGCAGGCAGATCAGGGCCCAGATGTGCTGCAGGGACACGAGTGGTGCTGGTCCCCATTCCCTGCACGGCCCAAAAACACAATGCAGGCTGAGGAAGCAGCACGTGGATCGGGACAAGGGAGCTGGAAAAGATCAGACTGGAAAGAAATAGCCAGCGTGCAGGCGGAGACACCAGCGCCCGCCCAGAACGTGAGCAAACACAGAGCTGTCACAACACGAGCAGGACGCATCCCCCGCATGGGACAGCATCATGCTTAGGTGAGGAGCCTGTGACAAATGAGAGCGACGATCCAGAGAGCCAAATGTGGGAGAAAAGGGAACCGAGAGAAGGTCTGACAGTCAGGATCTGCTTTAGGTACCTAATGAAGGAGAAAAGGACAAATGGTTGCTAAGGGAAATGGGACAGATGGCTGGCACAGAGAACTTGCTGACTCCTGGAGACTTAAAACTCTTTTTGGGGGGTGGCAGGGGAAAACAGGCAAATACACAGCGGCAAAAGCACGATGACCACTGCCTCCTTCCCCTCCGCCTCCGAGTGTCAGGACAGATCATTTCTTAATGAGAAAGGTCAGGCAAGCAGCAGGAGACGCCATGCGCTTGCACGTCAGCTCATCAAGAGCTCTGCCCCCGGCAGCACTCCGTCGCCCTCCTCGGCACCGGGGGCCAGGGACACCCACACCGCACCGCCAGCACACCACTGCCCTGCCACGGGACAGGGCAAAGTCACTGCTCCGAGAGAGGGGATGCTGGCTCTGGAGTTCAGGCTGTCTGTAAAATGCCATAGCTCCTGGACATGCTGTCTCTGAGATGCATTCACACCTCTCCCTGACATTTAAAACCATCTGAGCCTTTTGGCTTCTGCTGCTGTCATCCCAGTGCCAGGTCTTTTCTGGCTCTAGAAGTCTCCAACTCGATTTCCCTGCAGAGGCAGCCATCCCAACAGGTCCCAAACCACAGCGGCAGGGCAAGGAGAAGCGGGCGAGGGCGGGAGGCTCTGCTGCCATGTCATCTGCTGGGGGTGGGAGAGGTGCCAAGAGCCTGTCAGATCCTGACGGCCATAAACAAGTCTCTGAAGGGAAGAGCTGAGAAGGGGAAAAAAAAACCTTGGCAGCAAAGGCAGCAGAGCTCAGCCTGAGACACGCACCGCCGTAGCTCTGAGCAGCATCTCTGCACGGGGGCTGGAGGGAGCTGAGGTCCAGCAAGCAGAGCGCTGGGGACCCCAGACCAGGCTGCCCCCCATCCCCGCCACAGCGCAACACAAAACAGAGGGACCTGCAAAACACAGAAGGGCTCCGGGGGCAGCAAGCACGGCACCGCTGCCCAAACCTCTGCCACAGGCACCTCTTGGACTGGGGAGCACCTCGAAGGTCCACGAGGACCTGCAGAGCTCAACAGCCCGGTCAGCAGGCACCCAGACGGGACCTCAGCCAGGCTCGCAGTGAGCACCTGGGGACAGTCCCAGCAGCAGGGACACGTCCGGCTGCTCTGCGGGATGGCTGCTCCTGCTGCCGAGCAAGGGGAAGGATTTGCTCTGGCTGCCCCAGTGCCACACATCTCCTCCAGCCATGGGGCACCTCCGCTCCCACCCTCGGGCATCTCGAGGCAGCCGAAGCTCAGCAGGAGCAGGAGGCAGGACGTGCCACCATCGCTCCCTGTGCCTGGCGCGAGGCGGCTGCCGGCCACCACGGGTTACCAGGGAGGAGGAAGGTGAGGATGGGCGCGAGCACCAGCCCATCCCATCCCACTGCCTGTGTAGGCAGCTACATCTCAGAGCCACGCTCAAAGAAGCTGCACATATCAGCAGCTACCATATTGCGTGCCAAACTGCCATGGCTGCTGTTGAGATAAACCCACACAAACAAACAGACGCTTAGACAAGCCAGGAAAATATATCATATCAGTGCCATTCGCACGCCACGGGCTGTCCCCGGGCTGGCCGCTCTCCGGTTTGTCCCCCTCTGGGTGGTCCTGTCGGGGAGGAGAAGCCACTGACACATCTTGTCCCTGTCCATCAGGGCAGCAGGGGGGCTGCAGCAGGCACAGCCCCCTCCTTGCCAGCCCCTGCTGTGCCTGCGTGACAGCAGCTCGCGTTGAAGCTCGTGCGTGCAGCCCCATGTTGGTGGCAGAGCCTGGAGAGGGGTCACAGCTCTCCTCCGGCCTCGATCTGCCCACGATGCCTGCTGGATTCACCCAGCTGGAGACCCATGGAGGATCACTTCGCTCCCGCCGGCTGGGCCCTATGCCGCAGAGGGGCGAGATGCCATCTCCTTGCACACCTCCACCCGCCCACTTACACAGGGGGTGCAGAGTTCCTGGGGACCAGAGCAGCCTGCTGGCTCGTGGGACACGGCCACGCACCTCCCCTCCGGTGCAGTGCACTGCCACGGCAAGGGGACCCCCTCGTCTGGGGCAGATGCGCTCTGTCCATCTCTGGTGGCCTCAGGGCTGGAGACAAGTGGGCAGCGTGGCACGAAGGCTGCCAGCTGCCTGGAATTTGGCACAGCAGCTCCATCTGTGACAGAGCTGTCCTGCAAATGAGCCTGGCAAGAGGTTAAGAGCCTGATTTTCAAAATTATGCTGGTGTAATTACTCACATCCTAACAGCACCAGGCTCAGCTACTCACAGTGACAACAATTACATGCCCGTGGCCACACAGTTGCAGCCCGCTGATGCCAACGGGGCACCCCGGCATCCCGCTACCGCGGCCGTCCACCGACCACGGAGCCCAGCACAGCCACTGCCAGCTCCAATGATTCCCGGGGCTGGGTCAGCAGCAGCTCGTGCCACTGGCGCGAGGTGACACCCAGGGAGCTGGGAGGGCTCCTGCACGGTGCTGGGACATGAGCACGCTGGGGGTGCGAGCACCCCAGGGTCCGCGTCCCTGACAAGGGCTGGCAGCGCCTTGGGCCGTGCCGCTGACACAGCCTGCAGCCCTGCGAGGAAGCCAGGGCTTTAACAGAGCCTCCTCGAAGCGGTTTCTGCCTGGTCACCGTTATCAGTGGCACTGACTCACCCTCAGGAGGGCTCTTGCTGATGGTTGTGGCCAGATCTTACCAGCCAGCAAGCCCACCGCACCCCCTCCCCGCCCTCTGGGGAGCTGGGAGCACCGCTGGCTCTACCCGAGGCCGGCCCAGGCACCATCGGCGCGTCCCCGTGGCCATGCACGGCTGGAGCAAGGATGCTTCCTTCTGGTGGGAGGGACACAGCCCACGCACTGCGGTGACACTACAACAGGGCTCAAGCCAGCCCAGGGACACCGTTTGGGGGTTCAGCTACAAAAAGCAGCATCAAGTGGCAGCAAGAGCAGGCTTCATGGCCACGCAGCCGGGTCCAACCGCTCACCTGCCTCCAGCATGCCGCCTCCAAGCACCGCGGAGCCCGGCATGCAGCCATCCCTGCAGCCCCAGCAAGGAGCCAGACAGATCCAGCTCCAAAAACAAACACCACCACCAACAACAACAACAAAAAAACACATCTGCCCTGGTCTTGCTTTTATCAGGGCAGCCCCACCCCAGCACTCATCCTCTCCAGCTGTGAGGCTGATGCACCACACCTGGGGCCCATCCATCTGTCCGTCCCTCCTGGATGATGCTGTGCCTCTCCCCAGCATTACCCCCCACGTTTTTGCCCCGATCACCTCGCAGTAACAGCCCCATCAGTCTTTCTCTCCCCCTCAGAGGCTCCTAAGCCCCCTCTGCTTCCAGGCAGAGGCTGATTTCCATACCCCCGCCCCACATAGGTGCAGCGCGGAGGCAGCGGCAGCTAACGAGGGAGCTCATTTAGCCACTCGCGCCGGTGACCTAGATAAGGCACCGTGCTCTGCTCCCCCACCTCAGTGCCTCTGTAATCCAGGGGGGAAAGGGGCTGGCCCCCTCCATCCCCATGGGGACCCTAGCTCTCCCCCAGGGCTGCTCCTGCTCCCTGCTGCCTCCCTCCTGGAGACCATCCTGGGGAGGGGGGGCTTCCGTGTGAGGAACGTGGGCCAGGACAGCATGGGCAGCGGTGGAATATTCCAGCACAGCCAGCCTCACCTCCTCGGCTGCTGCTTTTTAAAGCCCGCTTCCCCCGGGACGAGGCGGCTAATTTAGCCAGAGGTCGGCCTCACTGGGTCGGGGCTGAGGAAGGATGCAAATGGGACAGCTTGCTATAAAAAGCGGCTCTCCGCTGCCTGTCCGTGCAGCCAGGTATTGATTTTTCCTTGCGCATCTATAACCGGAGGCTACGGCGTAGCGGGGGCAGCTCTGCTTGGGAGCCGGCTCCCCTTTCCCACGCGAGCTGCGGAGCAGAGTCGGGTACCAGCCCGTCAGCGCCACATCCCGCGTTTATCTGCTGGGCAGGGGCCTGGCCCCCGAAATCCCCGTCCCCTGCTCTCCCCGCTTGCTGCCAGCTGCGCCTGCGATGCTCCTGCTCTCTCCGCAGGGACCAGCGAGGAGGGATTCCGGGAACGGGCGCAGTGGGAGCACTTCTGCGGCTCCCTGGGAACCGCTGCACCCCAGTTTCAGCCTCCCACGGCGGAGCAGCCGGGGACCGCTGCCCGGCATCGGACTCCGTGCGCTGCCCCAGGGCCTTGCAGGAAGCCAGCGGGGGCTGCTGCGGGGTCCGGCCCGGGGTCCCGGCGCCCGTCTCGCAGCCGCCGCCTCGCAGCCCGGCCCCATCCGTGCCCCGGGGCGCTCCGACGGCGGGCCGGTATCGGTGCCCGGTTGTTCTCCGCGGGAGCCACCAGGAGGAGCTTTCAGACCGCGCCGGGTGCCCCAGGCGCATCCCGGTGCTGTCGGCGCATCCCGGGGTTCCCAGTGTTCCCACTGCTCCCAGTGCATCCCGGTGCTCCTGGGGTTCCCAGCGCATCCCTGTGCTCCCTCTGCTCCCTGGGTTCCCAGTGCTCCCACTGCTCCCAGTACATCCTGGTGCTCCCAGGGTTCCAGATGCTCCTGGAGCATCCCCGTGTTCCCAGTGTTCCCAATGCGCCTGGTGCTCCCAGTGCCTCCTGGTGCTCCTGGGGTTCCTCATGCTCCCAGCACATCCCTGTGCTGCTGGGGTTTGTGGTGTTCCCAGTGCTCCCAGCACTTCCCTGTGCTCTCTCTGCTCCTGGGTTCCTGGAGCATCCTGGTGCTCCCAGGGCTCCCAATACTCCTAGTGCTTCCTCGTGTTCTCGGGGTTCCTCATGGTCCCAGTGCATCCCAGTGCTTCCAGTGCTCCCAGTTCACTGCAGCCCTTTACACTAATCCCCAGGTCTGCCCTACTGGGGTGCTGGCAGGGCTGCAGCACCCAGCAGCACTCCATACCCAGCCCCACTCTCACCCCCCAGACCCCACGTGCCCCCCGGCTGTCCTGTGGGAAGCCACCAGGAAGGGCCAGATTCAGGCCAGGGCTTTCCCAGAGCCCTCCTGGGGTTCCCAGAGGACCTGGGGGGCTGCCGCTGTGGGGCCCCCACCCGAGGCTGGCTCCTGCGTGGCGGGACAGAGGTGGGATGCGGGGCGTCACCACTGGGAGGCTGGGCACGAGGGACACAGGAGCAGCCCCGAGGTGGGCACCCGCATCCGCTCTCACGTCCAGGAAGGGATGCGCAGGGCATCGGAGCCGGACATCGTGCTGCTGGGCAAGGCTGCGCGCAGGTGCTGGGCTTAGAGGCAGCGTGGACTTTTCCCCTGCTGTCGGGGTGAGTTATTCCAAGCAGCCCTGCACCATCCTCAGTGCCAGGGCTGAGGGCGTCCGATTCCTCCTGCCACCCTCCACAAAATCCTTCTAAATCCAGCACTGGCGCTGGGGGTGGGAGGATTTGCGTCAGCGGGTGACACTCAGCCGCGGAGGGAGACTCCGTCGGGGGAAGCAGCTGTGGTTGAGTCACGCAGGGAGAAGCTCCCTGGGGTGGGACGGGGCCCGCGGCAGCCCTGGGATGTGCAGAGAGGATGAGGATGGAGGGAGGGGGGAGAGGAGCCTCTTGCTGTGCTCCCCCTGCGGCAACCCTTTGCCAGTTTCCAGCTTCAGAGCTGCCGGGTTGGATCCACACGCGCGCGCGCTGCCGCCTGCGCCGAGCCACCGGCCCCTCCTGCCTCGTGGGGACCCTGCTGGCACCCCCGGCTGCTGGAGTCCCCTGGAGCCCAGGAGGGCTGAGGCTGGCCCCACTGCTCCCTCTGCACCACCCAGCAGGAATCGCCTGCCTTGAGGTGCATTTCTGCTGGCTGGGAGGGAGCATGGGCTCGCCCACATCCCAAAATATTGCAAACAGGGCCGGAGACACACCACTTAGATGTTCCTCAGGGGGGCACTTTAGGCATCCCATCCCACCCCGTCCCACCCCATTTCTTCCCCTCCCATCCCATCCCAGTCCCACCCTGTATCCTCTCCCATACCCACCCCATCCCCTGCCTGTCCTGGGGGCTTTCTCCTGAGTGGGTGGAGAAGACCGGCTCCAAGGTCCCGAGGGGGCAGAACCCCTTTGTCCCCGGGCCAAAGGGGTTGTTCTGCCTTTCCTCTCCCTTTGGGGACAGGCTGCCTCTAATGAGGGCAAGACATACCAGAGCCCAATTAAGCACTGGCACTGCCCCAGCTCATGCACATCAGAGCCTAAAATGCCTCCCTGGGACGGCATCGCGAGCCCATCGGTGAAGCGGAGGAGAGAGAAATCAGGGAGCAGCAAATCCTTGCGCCACTTGAATCTGTCTGCCAGTGCCTGCCTCTGCTGTATGATGCAGCCCCAAACTGCACGATCCTGCTGCCTGTGTCCCGGCCCCACGCTGCTGCTCCCCCGTGGGGATGCCCCAGGGCTGGGGAATGCCTGGGCCCCCCTCTACTCCCACCCAGTGCTCAGGGGGACGTGGGCGGAGCAGCAGGTGCTGCCCAGGTGCTGCAAACTCATGCTCGGGCTATTAAATGGCCCGATCTCACAAAGATGCTCGAGGCTCACACATCCAGGCGAAGCTGGCAGCTGCTCGACAGCCAGACGCTGTCTTTTAAAACACCTTTGGGAATTCAGGCTGTGAGCACTGGGAAGAGAGGGGGACAGCGTCAGGCGGCAGCGGGTGCCGATGGCATGTGACCAGCCCCAAAGCCCGCCGGCGAGCGGTGCAGCCGCTGGCATCCGCGGGAGCTGCTGGGAGCTCTCTGATGGGTCCTGTGTCTGGTGGCGGCAGGCGTGGGGCAGAGCTGCTCTGTCCCAGGAGCCTTTTCCGGTGTCCCCATCCCCAGAGGATGCAAATCCTCCCACCCTGCGAAATGAGGTGCCGGAAGCTTTATTGGTGCTGTTGGGGGGAAATCAGATGCCTGCTGGGCTTGCCCTCTGATGCCATCCCCACCGTGGAGGGTATGGGGTGAAGCCTCCATCCCCGTGCTGGCTTGGGGAGCAGCCAAGGATGGAGTCCTGTGGCCCAAGGGGTGGCAGGGAGTGGGACGCCTTGGGGACACAGTGGCATGGCCCCATCACGGTGTTGCAGGGTCTGCTGCGGATAGGACAGAGTGCATCCGTCCCCAGCCAGAGCTGCAGGACCGAGGGTCTCTGTGTGGCCCTGGTGCCGCTGCGAAGTCCCCCTGGCCACCGGTGTCCCCCTGGCCCCACGTGGGCAGGGGGCTGCAGGTGGGGGCTGCTGCCGGCCAGCACACGCAGAGGCATCTTCATCTGCTTGGGAGGGGTCCAACTTCTTAATGTACGCACCGTGGCATCGCTGAAAGGCGCAGAGCCGCTCTGCCCTCTGCTCCCTTATCTCTTTCATCAGTGATTACGTTTAAGGAGGCTATTAGAGGGGTTTGGCACAACCTGTTCTTAATAAACCCGTGTTGCTCACCGGCTATTAGAAACCTTTCTCCTAAGCACTTGCATTACCGAGCGCACTCCCCCAGCTCTTACCCGCTGGAACGGGATGCCCAGCTCATTTCCCACCCTCACTCTCCCCGTGCCTGGATTCCTCCCTGTCCCCGCTCCTCCCCACCTCAGGGCCAGGGCTTCTGCCTCCATCCCAGGCAGGCGCTGGGGGTTTTCCTACCAGACCTGCCCAAGCGCATCGGCAGTGGTGAAGGAAACCAAAGGTGTGACCCCTGCCCGGTGTGGGACGGAGCGGCCAGTCCTGCGCCCACCCTCGCAGCAGCGGGATCAGCAGGTGCAGGTCCCCCCCGTGCCCCCAACCACCTGCTGGCCGCCAGCGGCCATGGCAGAGACCCGTCCTTAATTGCACGGTTACTCGGCAGAGCCCCGCTGCCTCTCTACCCACCAACGAACCCGACGATGTACTGCAGGAACTCTTGATGGGACTAATAGCACGCCTAATAGAGGTCACCGTTCATCACGGTGCCGCGTACCGCAAATTACGTGAGTGCCAGGAGGCAGAGAGCTTTTGTTTGGTGCGCAGAGCGAGCTCGGGGCCCGGCTCGGCATCCAGGAGCACTTTGGGAGGGCAGGAAGGGCAGCATCTGTGCCTGCCCAAGGGCGGCATCTTCTTGCAGCGGTGCTTTTCCCAGCCATCGACCGCCAACGCCTTCCAGCGCTCATGAAAAAAACATGTCCCAGGGGCAGCCCTGAAGGGCTTGGCAAGCAGCAGGGGGAGGATGGGGTTCAACGGGCTTCGGGTGGGAGCCAAAGGGGAGAGCAGGGCGGACGCTGCTGCGAGCTGCTCCCAGGCTGTCAGCCCAGCGGCATTTGTCCCCCCGCAACAGCCGGGGACACCTCCATGGGCCACCTTCCACTCTGCCACCACCGTTGCCAGCTTCCCCAGGGTCAGTGTCTCCAGAGCTGGGAGCGCACATCACCCCCAAGCCCCTTGCCAGGGGACCCCGGTGCCAGCCCTCTTGGTCACGTCCTGTAGGCACAGCACCCCCCTTCCTGGGGGCTCCCGGAGCTGCCGGCGCCCGAGCACGACCGCGGTGCCTGGCTCTGCCGGCCGGTGGGGCAGCGGGGACCTGCTGAGTCAGGCCAGCGGGGCTGGAGCGAGCGCTTTCTAATTGATCGCAACCTGACTTCCAAACCACAGAAGCTGTCCTCCAGCGACTGCTGCTTGCTGCGTGGCCGCTGCGTCGCTGCCCAGCCCCGGACCCCCTGCCCGGGTGGGTGTAGGCGTCGGAGAGGCTCCTGAGATGCAACCACTTCCTTCGTGTCAGGCTGGGCACTGGAGCAACACCCATCCCTTGGTTTAATGGCAACTCAAAGAAGGGAAGGCACCGCCCGTGAGAGGGGCACAGCGCAGCCGTCAGCGCCAGTGGAAGGAGGGGGAGAGGTCCGGCTGCAGCAGGCAGCAGGGAAGGATGCCGGCACCAACCGGCTTTTGGCTTGGTGCTGCTGGAAAGGATGAACGTGGACACGGAATCTGGGGGGCAGCACTCACCAAAATGCACCACAGGGACCCCCGGGGCACCACTGAACCTGCGGGGTCCCCTTCGCCCTGTGGTTGTTGCGGGGGCAGCGGAGCCTCGGCGCCGTCCCACCTGCCGAGCAGCTGCTGCCGGCGCGGGCAAAGTCTGCAGCGCGACCTTCAGCCCCCACCTGCCGCCTTTCCTGCTGGCCCCGGTGCATGGCAGCCGCCCCGCCATGCCAGGTCCCGGTGCCAGCGCAGCCGGCTGAGCGTCGCCGCGCTGAGCATCGTCCCCGCAGCGCTGAGCGTTGTCCCCAGGCAAGGTGTCACAGCAGCACCGAGGATGCTCAGGGTGAGGCCAGCGAGGTTGGCCAGGTGCAGGCAGGGATTTAGGTGGCCCTGTGCACAACTGCTGCTCTCTCTCGCTCAGCCTCCCTCGCATCACATTCACCTGCTCTGGGCCAAAGCAGCATGAAAATGGGGTACAGCCCAGGGCGGGGAGCGCACATGGCGCTGGGGAGTGGCTTGGGGACAGCGAGGCTCCATGGTCTCCATGGCAGTGTCTCCTCTGCTTGAGGCTCAGCATGGAAGAAACTCCTGGGCCCATCCAGGTGGAGGAGAGGAGATGGGGGCTGTGCCGGGGAGTTCTTGGTGCCCCCAGCTCGGCCAGCCCCAGGCTGTGGGAACGGCGCCATGGCTGCCCCGGCTTGCGTCTCTCCAGCCACGCCGCTGTCTGCAGCATTTCACATTAATTATAATTCGTGGTTCTGGTTGCGTTTCTTTTGTCCTTTTAACAACATTTGCTGCCTGGGAGAGGAGAAGCAAGGAACTCCTCCGACAGGAGCTCGCACTGCACCGGGGCCGGAGGGACCCCAGTGCCCGCAGCCCCCCGCACCCCCTCCTGCCCCGGGGCTGCACTCACCTCCCAGCACCCGAACTGAGGAAAACCCTTCATGCCCCAGGCTCGTGCTGCAGCCGGCACGGTCCATTTCGGGGTCTCCCAGCTCACCACCCAGATCCCAGATGGCTTCAGCCACCCCAAAACCCCTGAGGTGCCTTCTTGGAGAGCCACCGCACTGTGGGCGTCAAAGCCTCGCCACCGCCTGCGCTGGCCTGTGCCCAGGGGCTTGCTGTCTCTTTGCACTGGTGTGGTTGGCGTGGCACGGCACGGCACGGCGTAGGAGCCCTGCCGGCGGCGTGCATCCCAAAGGGCTGGTCTCTCCGCGCCAGTCACGCAAAGCAAACAGGCAGGCTATGCCCACAGCAAACAGCGCACGGCAGAAATCTCCGAGCCCAGAGCAAATGTGGCGCCCAGCACCTGCACCACGGGAGTGGCCCACGACGGATGCTCTCCCGGTTATTCAAGTGCACGCCAGGGCGTTCGGCTGCCGCCAGCCCCGTTATTCACACGCCAACCTCCCCATGAGAGGCAGCGCTCATCCGCGCCTCCGGGGCCACGTGGGTCCGCGGGATGCAGGCAGAGCCTGCGGTGCCCACACAGGGCGCGCTCCTGCAGCTCGGCAGCGCTGAGCCCGCTCAGCTGCCTGACCGGTTCTGTCCCGCGCTGTTTGCACAGAAAGGCAAACACGGCGCCGTGCAGCCTGGCTCTGCTTCCACCTGGCCGGCGGATAAGGATGGGCAGGGGATGGACGAGACCTTGTCCCCTCCTGGCCACCTCCTAGGGCAGGGGCACAGTGCTCAGGTCCCCTTGCCCTGGGGTCCCCTTTCCTTGTCACCCCTGGGGACAACGTGAGCAGGGGCAACGGCAGAAAGCCAAGATGCCTGAAGGAGAAGGAAGGAGATGGGAGGAACAGGAGAGCCGCTTCGTTACTGCCGGTTCATTAACATTTTTATTAGCTGTAACAAGTGCCAGGTCACAGCCTGCTCTTGTTAAAGTTGCAAAATAGTTTGCTTTCTAACCCCCTGTAATTACCCCCGTTAGGCTCTGAAAAATTCGTCATTTTACATGAAATTTCCCCAGGCTTGGCCTCCGCCCAAAGATTAATTTGTATAAAAGGCCTGAGCGAGGGAAAGGAAAAGAAAAGATTCTTCCCTTTCAGTGCGAAGGGAGAATAAGAAATACCCATTTTCTCCCCATCGACAAAATAAAAGAGAAGGCGAGAAGAAAGGCATATAATGACCCTTTTCTGAACAGCGCAAGAGCCAAAGCGGCTGGGAACTGAAAACTGCAATTTGGCAGCGAAAGCCGCCTTTGCTGGGGAGCCCCGTGCTGGCGCCTCCTGCAGAAATTTGGGCTGGTTTGGCAGAGTCTTGGCCGGGCGGGAGTGTCCAAGGGGTCCTTGGATGGGCCCAAGGGTGGGGGGAGCAGGGCAGGACCAGGAGGCTGGAGAGCGGCCGCTGTGTCCCCACGCTGCTGGCGTCAGGAGCTGGAGCTGCTTCGCTCCCGGAGCCAAGCCCTGGCAAGCGGGAGGGAGCGAGCCAGCCCGGGGGACATCGCGGTCCCCGTGGTGCCACGAGGGGCATGGCCAGCACCATGCCAAAGCCGCAGGGGCATCGCCCTGCCCCGTGGCCCCAGGAGAACGCTGGGCTGCGCTTGGGGAGCATGGGGGTGGCAGAGCTCTGACTGCCCAGGGGCTTGGGGTGGCAGGAGTTTGGGATGCCCAGGGGATTGGGGTGGCAAAGCTCTGATTGCCCGGGGGAATGGGGTGGCAGGAGTTTTGGTTGCCCAGGGGTTCAGGCTGGCAGAGCTTTGATTGCCCAGGGGTTTGGGACGCCCTGGGGTTTAGGGTGGCAAAGCTCTGATTGCCCAGGGGTCTGGGATGCGCAGGGGTTTGGGATGCCCACAGACTTGGGGTGGCCAAGGCGCGCAGGTCATATACCAGGAGAAGGGCTGGAGGGGCTGGGGCTGGGGTTCGTATCTCCACCACGGGGAGGCAGGGAGGGGCTCCCAGGTACGAATCGGGGTCCACCTGCAACCCCTTGGGTGAGCCGAGCCTTTGGCCAACCTTCTTGCTCCCCCATGGCTGGACGGGGAAGGGAAAAGCTCCCCGGCGCTGCTCAGCACCCAGCCGGTGCCGCGAGGTGCTGGGCCTGGCCCTGCTGTGAGTCAGCAGCGCTGCACACCCACCCGGCCCCGGTGGAAGTGACGGCGCGCGGCAGCAGCGCGCGGCTGCGTGGGTGCGGGAGGTTACGGCGCTGCCGGGACGTCTGCGTGCGGGGACGGGGATTTCAGCGCTCGCTGAAGAGTGTGTGGGAAGCGAGCGGAGAAAAGCAGAGTGAAAGCAGGGGTTTGTGCCAAGGGTTTAATGAGAAGGTTCCCACAAGGGGCGGGGGGGAATAATAAAAATCAAAATAAAGCTGCACTTCCCCGTGAAGAAGCTTTGGCAGCCCTCGAGCAGAGGGGGCAGAGGGTCGTGCCGGCCGCTCCCCACTCCCCAGCCTGCCCCACGGCCCCAGGGCTCACACCCACCCGTTCCCCTCCCCGGGCTGCACACGCAGAAGCCTGCCCGGCACGCAGCCCCCGGCGAGGGGGTGCACGTGGGCACCCGCTTTCCTGGCACCCACCCCGCGTGGGGCCAGGACAGGCTGCGAGGAGCCCATTGTGTGAGTCGGGCGCACAAGACCGGGTGCCTCGTCGTCCCCGCGCCCCTCTGCCTGCCCCCCACTCAGCGCCATCCCCAAATACAGCCCTGCTGCTTCAGGGGTTCCTCCACAGCCTCTTACCAGAAAGAGGCATTTCCTGCTTCCTTCCCTGCTCGAAACCCAGCCTGGGGGCAAGGAAAGTCGGCGTTTGGTCCCCAGACCTTCTGAACCACCACGGGGGGGTGGTTCTGGCTCTGCCCAGCCCAGGATGTCTCCGGAGAGCTCCCACTTGAGCCCCTCCATCCCACGAGGCCAGCTTGGGATCTGCCCCTCGGGGCTCCCACGAGACGTGGGCCATCCAGGCGAGCGTCCCACCGCCACCGCCCCGTGCTGGGGTGCGTCTCTGCCCCCGCTCCCAGCAAAAGGGGGACAGCCCCCATCCTGCCAGCACAGCCTGCATGCGAGAACAAAGCCCCCATCCTCCTCTGCCCTGCTGCCTCCATCCTGGAGGCACCTCCTGCTCCAGGTGGTAGGGACCCCTCCTCGGCCGTGCTCCCCCCC
>VXAL01000452.1:74302-97067 GCA_013399475.1 Chauna torquata | reverse complement strand
CTGTCTCAGCCAAAACCATGACGTTCATACAAATAAAAATGTCGTCTATTGCAAACAACATCTGGTCCACTCATATTTCTGATGAATATTTGCACAGGCAGTGGAAGCAGGGACATGTGGCCTGTGAAGAGTACGAGGATGCTGTAAGGATGTGCAGTGATGGGATCAGGAAAGCCAAGGCACGAATAGAACTGAGCTTTGCAAAGGATGCAAAGAATAACAAGAAGGGATTCTACAGGTAGATTGGCCAGAAAACAAAGGCCAAGAAGAGTGTACCCCCTCTAATAAATGGGAAGGGAGAACTGGTAATGACAGACATGGAGAAGGCTGAGGTACTCAACAATTTCTTTGCCTCAGTCTTCTCTGGCAGTCAGGCTTCCCATGTCTTTCAAGTCCCTGAACCTCTAGGCAGGGGATGGGGGAGCAAAATCCCTCCCACCGTAAGTGAAGAGCAGGTTCAAAACCACCTGCTGAAACTGAAGAGGCACAAGTCTATGGGGCCCGATGACATGCATCCTGAGAGTCTTGAGGGATCAGGCTGATGTATTTGCCAAGCCACTCTCCATCATATTGAAAAGTCACATCAGTCAGGCGAAGTCCTCAGTGACTGGAAAAAGGAAACATCACTCCCATTTTTATAAAAGGTAGACAGGAAGATCTGGGGAACTACAGACCAGTGAGCCTCACCTCTGTGCTGGGAAGATCATGGAGCAGATGCTCCTGTGTTAAGGCACATGGAGGACAAGGAGGTGATCTGAGACAGCCAGCATGTCTTCACCAAGGGTAAGTCGTGCCTGACCAATCTGGTGGCCTTCTGTGATGGAATGATGTGGTGGTTTTACCCTGCTGGGCAGCTGAACTCCACAACAGTTGCTCTCTCACTCCCCCTCCTCAAAGGAATAGGGGGAGAAAATACGATGGACAAGGGCTCAAGGGTTGAGATAACGACAAGGAGGTTGCTCACTAATTACCGTCATGGGCAAAACAGACTCAAAAGAGGGAGATTAATATAATTTATTGCTATCACTAGCAGACTAGAGCAGTGAGAAACTAAAAGCAAACTAAAAACACCTTCCCCCCCTGCCTTCTTCTACCTCCTCCCCCCGAGCAGCACAGGGGAACGGGGAATGGGGACTGCGGTCAGCCCATATTGCTGTGTCTGTGCCGCTCCTTCATGGTCACTCTCTGCCCCTGCTCCAGCGTGGGGTCCCTCCCATGGGATGCCGTCCTNCATGGGCTGCAGCATGGAGATCTGCTCCATCAGGGTACACCACAGGCTGCAGGGGGACAGCCTGCTCCACCATGGTCCTCACCACGGGCCCCAGTAGAACTTCTGCTCCAGCACCTGGAGCACCTCCTCCCCCTCCTTCTTCACTGACCTTGGTGTCTGCAGGGCTGTTCCTCACTCCTCTCTCCCTGCTGCTGTTGCACAGCAGTTTTTTCCCTTTCTTAAATCTGCTCTCGCAGAGGCGCAACCAGTGTCAATGATGGGCTCAGCTTTGGCCATCAGAGGATCCCTTTTGGAGCCAGCTCGAACGAACTATTTTCTAATATGGGGCTGCTTCTAGACTGTTCTCACAGAATGATGTAGACCTGTTACAGCTGGTCCAGAGGAGGGCCACAAAGATGATCAAAAGGCTGGAGCACCTCTCCTGTGAAGAAAGACAGAGAGCTGATGTTTTTCAGCCTGAAGAAGAGAAAGCTCCGGGAAGACCTCATTGCAACCTTTCAGTACTTAAAGAGAGCTTATAAAAAAGGTGGAGAGTGACTCTTTACACAGGCAGATAGTGATAAGACAAGGGGGAAAGGTTTTAAACTAAAAGAGGACAGATTTAAATTGGATGTTAGGAGGAAGCTCTTTACTCAGAGGGTGGTGAGGCACTCGAACAGGTTGTCTGGGGAAATTGTGGATGCCCCATCCCTGGAGGTGTACAAGGCCAGTTTGGATGGGGCCCTGGGCAACCTGATCTAGTGGGTGGCATCCCTGCCCATGGCAGTGGGTTGGAACTAGATGGTCTTTAAGGTCCCTTTCAACCCAAGCCATTCTATGATTCTATGATTTAGATGGCCAGGAATGCATGGCTGAGATAAGGCAGAAAATGGAGATTAATGCTTATATAATATGGACATTATTTCATAAAACTACAGAAAATAATTCTTAAATTCCTCCTGCACTGAAATACTCTGCTTTTTGGAAGAAAAAAAAAAAAAAGTTTAAAGGTCTGTAAGAATTTAATTTAATTTTATCTGTCTATTACAACAATATGTTAGAAATGGTTAAAGGAATGAGTTGCAAAACTGGTCATGAGATATTTATTCTCATGTATATCTGCTTACAAATTCAATTATGTTGTTGTTCTTCACTTTTTATCAATGTGGGGGATTTGGAGGAGTTGCAACGCTGATTCTCTGTGTTCACCTGTCCTGCTGTAACTCTTATGTTCTCAGCTCTTATGAGTTTAAGTCCCAAGCTCCTATGCAAAATCAAACTCTGTGTGTATTTTGGGGCCTGATCACATATAAATCCCTTACATATAACGTGTTGGAAAAATTCTGTTTTTAACATGCTGATTGACTCCAAATCTTTCAGCAGCAGTATAAATATCAGAGCTGTACTGTCACACTCAGTTCTGGGGCTGTAAGGAAGAAGCAGAGTAGAAAAAACTGCCAGCTAGCTGGACTTATGGTCCCTCCTTTAATTTCCTGAATTAACCTGTGTTACATTTTACAATCCAGGGGACAGCAAGTGGAGGAAAGAAAAATAAGACAAATAAAAAGAGCTTTACACATCTAGTTTTTCTTACTAGAACACAATTCAAAACTACTCAAGAATGCTCAAGTTTGAAACTGTTCTCCAGTCATTACTTCCTGTCAGCATACAAGTAGTTCAAAAGTCAGAAGGAATTACCTCTTTTTTCCCCTTGATGTTAATAGAACAGAAAATGAAGTTTAATGACTCGTAGAAAGTTCTACAACAAAAAGGCAAAAGGAAGAGGAATTAACCAGCTATATATTTCTGGGCAACTAATGTGCGACATTGCATCTTGGTTTTCAAAAATGACAGACCCTTGAAGTTCTCACCAACCTCACGTGAAGTTGTGGTTGTTTAGCTGTTCTACAGACTTGGATCATGGTATCTCCAGTTTGTAGCTTAAATGTAAAAGCATCTAGAACAGTGGCCATTTGGGAAATTTTTGCTTTTACATGCAAACTGCAAAGCAACCCTTAACCCATCTGCTTGAGAGCCTCATATTTTACAAACATTCGTGTTTCTACTCAGATGGTGTTTCAGAGAACTTATGCTCATTGATTTACTGTACTTAAAAGGCAATGTTCGAGCAATTGAGTTTTTATGTATTTTTATCCATTGCTGTCAATGTTGTGTAAATGCTTCTACAGCTGGCATTATTTATACAGTTATGTAAACTGTGGCTAGGCTTCATTTCCCAAGCTGAAGTTCTGAACCAGATTATAAAACTGGTGCATAAAGAAAAGGAACAAATAAGAAAGAACAAACCCCTCCTTCCTGCTATACATCACTGTGATTTTCTGAATACCATACAACATTCTTATACAGATCTTCTGATGCAAGCTGGAGTCTCCATAGAAACCAGTTCCACGCCATCATTTTCTACAGATGACAACCTATGCAGCTTCTAGGTACAAACTTAGCTGTACACCAAAAACTCTACTACTTGTCCCATGAGTGAGATCCTGTAGGTGGGAAAAGGAAAAACAGAGCTTGGATTTCCTATTGCAGGAATTTATTTATTTATTTATTTATTTTCCAGAAAGAAACTTTCCTTTAGGAAGGTTAAAGATATAATGCCCCTACTAATAACCCTACAATCTGTTGTATGTCAAATACATCTCAGTTTATCTATTTTCCACCTGTAGTCCACCAGTTCGTAGCGTCTGTCTACATAGACACGCAGAGATCTTGAAGGAATTTTTCATAATTTGCTATCACATTTGAACTTTTTTGACATTTGAACTACAGAATAATTAATAAGGTCATCACGTAAAATAACAACATTGTCATTTGAGTTAGGCAACCTTTTCAATTACATTCTTTTAGACTCTTGCAGACTTCAACATATACCCTTGCATTTGTTATACTTATCTTGTGTATACATTGATTTTTGTACAATCATGCAAACACAACAAGAAATACTATCTTTGAGGGATGAAAGCTGAGCTTAAACAACATTTGCACTGCACTAAAAGGTTCACAACATTGGTCGGCTCTTTTCAGTCTCATATCCTAATAGCTTGTAAATATACGACCATCTTCTCCTTAACTCTGCTCCAAAAATTTCTGTTTATTATTAAGAAGCCAGTTACAACTTTTACCGTTGACTTAACCGGTTCTGTTGCATGATAATAGTGAAAGCTTGAAAAATGGAATCACAGTAAATAGAGAAGCACGTGTCCACTACTGGTTTATATTTCAGCTTCTCCAGAACTGTGTATCAACGTAAGCAGAAAAGTAATGACAAAAAGGTGGTGAGAAAAGTTACTGGTGAGATCTAGTCCTATCTCACAGGAAGGATTAGGTAGACACACACATTTAACATCAAGCTTTTGAAAATCTCTATTTTCCATGTCCTCGTTTTCTTCAAGTGTCTGGAGCCTTCAGCACACACAGTCCCCTGCAGCAGGGAGGAAAATGGGCTTGGGTTGGGCCACACAAGTCTCTCTACTGATTTCCTCAAGACTCCTGAACAGGGACAAGTTCTCATTGTGAACTGTGGTGGGAATAGAAGCAGGTAATATTTAGCAGCTACATCCTGCCCTGTAAAGCCACCATTGTCTACTGCATTAGTTATCTTAAATTGTATCGATTTGATCTTTTAAGAGCACATAATTACAGCTGTGGTGATAGCGCAAGGTGTGCAAGTAGCCTAACTTTTTCTGTTACAACTCTTTATTTTCAGTTATTTCATGATGCTGATAAACTAATAACTTGAACTGAAAGTTCCCATTCTAGTGTTCACTGCAGACTGAAATTTCTTAAGAAAAGTTTCAACAACAACAAAAAAATCCCTTTCCCATATGCAAATACAGGAGAATGGAAATGAAAAGGGGTTTTGTTAACATTAAGTGCTGGGGGACTTCTGAAATTTTCACCAGGTGTTGCATTCGCTGAATAATATCTGTTGTGTGCACTGCTGAAGTTGGGGGTCTAGTGGAAAAATAAGTGATCGTTTTCTTAAACACTCTTTCAAACTATTCCCAAGGGAATAGAAGTTAAAGTTGACAGACTAATTTTAGCACTCACTAATTTCTGGACATGTGATTTTGCAGTCTTAAAATATTGTTGATAGACACTATTTGACATGGGTATGAAAAAAAAATGTAACATATTTTGCGTCAGTAACCATATGAAAATGAAGAATCCTTTTTTTTTTTTTTTTTTTCCCTAAAACACATTTGATGGGGTGACCTAAAACTCTAATGTAAGCTTATGCTTATTCTTGTTAGGACAGAATAAATTTAAAAAATTCTTGTCAAATATACAATCACAATCATTTCAAAACCTCTCTCTGTTTATTTAGACACATTCATTTTTGTAAACTCAAATAAATAGATGAATGTACCAAATAGATACTGGGATATAGATATAACTAGAAATGAGTCATCAGAAAAGAGGTAGCTTGTTAAAAATAATTTCATGCCCAAACAGCTGAAAACTGGTAGTTACAGTAATTTTAGTCTAAAAGTGAGCAGTAGACATGCATTTCTTGCCTGGAATTTTAGAAATTATCAATAGGAACACAAAGTGTTTTTTATGGTCATACACTATTTAACTCTCAGGACTATTTGCAACCAAAATTGCAAGAAAGGAAAATGCAGAAAGATAAATTTGTCCTTAGGGACATGAGTACAATGAGCTCAGCGTATATTGTACTTTACTGGGTCCCAAAGGAATTCTGTAGTTAATCTGTTTTATACATGCTTCTTTCAAGATGATTATGGTTCATGCACTTTTTGTGTATAGACCTGCTACCCATTTTCCAGCTCAGTCAATCGTACTGAAAACATGTTCTGGAAATATTTTGATAAAATAAACTGCATAGACCTGTTGTTTAATTCCTCTTAAAAGAATATGCATTGTATATGGAAGAGGGCTCACTGTATTTAAAACCCCAGACTAGAGCATATGTTCTTCTTCTAGAAGTTATGAATGCACACTAAACGGGAGGGGGACCTGGGCAGATACAGATGTGCCGGCAGGTAATCCAGTGATGGATGGACCAGTGCAAGACTTCACTATCTGTATAATATCCTCTCTATACTTCTTCTTTGCCCTTTTCAATTATAAAGGCTATTCTAATGGCTGTTGAAATCTAAGATATGCATCTCTATTGTGGCTGTAGGGCTGATAGCAAGAATTGAAAGCATTTTAATTGATAGCAAGAACTGAAAGCATTTTAAATTACAGAAAGCTATAGGTCTTTACTCTGGTTAAAGGACCTTATACTAGTGAGTAATAATTTAGAAGATTTTATCTTTGGTTTGAACCATTCTTGATCAGAGATTATGAATCACAACTCTTTATTCTTGTGTTACTAATATGAAAATCTGAGTATTTATTGGAATAGAGGAATTTTCATCCTGAATCAGATAGTTTTCTGCCTCTAAAGGTGGATATTTCTAATTTAGTAAGAATTTGCAAAGGATATCCTAGAGGATATTTCCATGATAAAACTGCAGAAGGGTTTATTCCTCCCTGCAAAGAAAACTGAACAACTGTTCCTCTCCTAACCCAGGAGAATATAACATTAGCTTGATCCTAAATTATCTCTGGACAGCCAACTTATTCCAGCAAGGTTTGCTGCTAAATCTCTAAAGGTGGAGTAGTATATGGGACAAAAATAACCACTCCTGCCTTAGACAACATACTACTCTCCCAGCCTTACTAAGAAACCAAAGTTATCCTAGAATATTGTACAGTTATGGAATGTCACAGTATTTAAACGTGTAGAATTAAAAAATATTTTGTGATTTACTTTGAGTAAGTTTTGTTCTTAAATGTAGGTATTGATTATTCTGAACTTCTAACCCTTCAATAAAGCTGTTTACAGTCCAGGAAGACTCCAGCTGCAGCTAAGGCAATACACAACAACTGAGGCTTATAATCTAAATTTGAGATTTTTTCAATGCCTTCGTATGTGGTCAATGGCCTTACAAATCAAGAGACCACACACGCACAAACAGAGGCTCTCATAATTGCCTAACATTTTCATCACCTGTTCTGAAGCCATGTTATCAGATGTGAACAAACCAGTAAAGAGCAGTTTATAAGCTATAAATGGAAGCAGCTATGTCAGAGAGCTGATAAACATTTCAGTGCAAATTATTTGTGTAGCAGACTCTGTAATTTACACTACACTAAACTGCTTTAAAGTATAGGTTTCAAGTTACAGGATGTCACAATTACTGTTTTGGGAAGGGGGGCAGGGGGGATAAGGGAGAATACAGGCTCGTGATATTTCTTCTTTAGCAGATTATGTCAAAGATAATGGTTTTTTTTTTCCTTGCATTTTCTGCTTCATCTTTACCCTAGTCTGTTGCCCAGGTGTGAAAACTTGGTTCAGTTCAGAAAAAAAATGTAAGGGTACCCACCACATTTGGTCATTTCATAGCCTTCAGAGGTATTGTGGAAATGCTGGTATGTGTCAATCTCCAGTGACATCAATAAAATGAATCTAAAAAAAAAAAAAAAAGAGATAACTTGGTAACCTTACACATGCTACTAGTTTAAATGGACTATAATTGAGTGGAAAAAAGTATTTTGTATGGATGTTTTGGGTGAATATGAAGGTATCACCAGGTTCAAATACAGCTCTTTAATTTCTACATTGTTCATTAAAGGCATTCACTTTATAATTTTTTTAGTGGTAGCTACTCTGTCGTGGCTGATCTAAAAGAAAAGTATTTATGGTTATCCTCTTCTAGAACTGGACATTTCGTATGATATGTGACATTTTAACTTAAATACTCTTGTATTTGTTACATAAACCTAAAGATAAGCACTCTTTGGCTTTCAAGAGAGGAGGAAAAGAGAAGCAATTGTGTGCATGCAATTAGCCATATTAGCTTTGCATATCCCATTCAGGAAAAATTGATGGAAATTTACGTTGTCATTCCAGTGAACTTATCCTTGAAATTGTATTCTTATGTACTGACCTCTTCTTAGTTTAGGTTAAAATTGACAAGGCTATGAATTTTTGCCTGTAATACTCTTTTACTAGTAAGATTATCTTTCAAGAAATAGAGAGAGTCTATTATAAATATGCTAGTAAAATCTTGTTTGTGAAATACAGGCATGTACAAAAAACCTTGACAATTCTAATGGGCAAAAAAAAAAACCTTGAAGAGTTTTCCATGAATTGCTTACCACATTGGATTTGCAATTTCAGCACCTCCAAGGTCATACTTCTGTATGTGACAAAACTATTCTCACCTGGACATCTTGTGAAATATGTAATCTGTAGTTACATAACTCTGCAGACATCTAGGGACAAATTGTCAGGTTTGGTGCTATTTAGCACTGGAAGTATTCCTCACTGTTGCCTGTTACTGGCTATGATAGCTTGTTTCTCATCCCTTAGGCAGAGCATGAGTACTGGTACTAATGTTTAGCAAATAGCCACTCATTTGTGGAACACTTGGACGGTGTTTGAACTGCACATTTATTCGTGATGACTGCTTGAAAACTTAATTAGGAATTAATGTCTCAAGTTCAACTCTCAGATCATCATCTAGAAGACCTAGCAAGTGTTATGCTATGGAAATCTATTATGTGTCCAGATTTGACATTTTTGGGTGGTTTTGTTATTGCTATCTCAGAACAGCTATCACAGAATAAGTGAAAAACAGACAAGGGTAACAGGAATGAGGAGAGGTGTGAAACAGTGATCATATGGTAAAAGATAAGTGAGAATTATTCTTCAGTTTGAGATGGTCTGACTGAGGCAGGATAAAAGAATGGGAAAGAAATGACAGAGGTCAAGGAAGTAATTACTATAGCGAAGAGGCCTAAATCTAATGAAATTAGTAACAAGAACATCCAGCAAAATTATCACTTAACACTGACAAAAGAAGTAGTGACTTCCTCCATACCTGGAAGTTGTGGAAATTAGAGGTTTGAGATACGAATGTCTCAGATGTTGACTACTGGAGGCTGGGCAACGTGTAGTAGGACTAGTCTTCCATCCTTACCATAAATGCACCTGACAATTTTCAAGTCTGTCTGCAGGGCTAGGTGGACTTAGATCCAATCTGTTGCAGCAATTCTGTAAGTTAAATTGCTTTGCAATGGTGGCAACATTGCTTTTCCATGTGGAAAATTTCTGTTTTGCTCTGATTAGCTGAGGAATGAAAGTTTGGGACTCTGTGCCTGCAGAGATCACAAGAGGCTCTTGCTACTTCTCCCAATTAAAGCTCTTGCGCTATTCTAACCTTTCTAATTTCAGCAGTACTTTCTGTTCAGATGAACTTCAGTTTTCCTGGAAAGCAGATATTTTTCCATTAGCAAAGCCCTTTTTTAAAACATTCACAAAACAAAACAATGTTTTTGGCAACCTAGGCTCATTTAAGAGCTAGAAATGAAGTGTGAAAATGGTTAAAAAGTGTTACTTTTTATTGCAAATATTTCATATGATTCTAACAACATGCTTTCAGGTGTACTAGGCAATATATTTTGAGGAAACAACCTGAAAATTTTCAGAACTTTTAAACAAATGCTTGGCAAACAATTTTGTTAAAGGTGACTCTTATCTGAACTTTGACTGATACTCTGTTTTCTTGCATCCATTGCCTCTCTCTTGTTGGCTCTTTGTGAATTCCACTGGCTTCAACCCCATGACCCTTGCTAAGAAGGGTATCTTCTACTTTCTCTGATGGCTGGCTGCATTTTCAAAGTGTTTATCTAGTTTGGTCATGAATCATGTAACCTCCAGAATGCATTGCACCATTTTGTCATTTGTAAAGAATCAACAAATTTAACATTTTTTCTTATTTTACTAAACAAGAGGCTTTATCACTCAGGCTACAGCTACACTAGCTGTCTGCTTCCTTGCGAATCTCTAGCAAAGAATCTTCTCCTACTACTTAGTATCCCTGATTAATTGCAGTAACTTTAAGTATCCAGTATCAAATATTTATGGTGATTATATCCTCTGTGGCTCTGGTGAAGCTCTGGAATTGTGCTTCAAAGCTGTAAGAGCTCAAACAGCAAGTACTGGACCTAATGAGGCCCCACATAGATTTCAGTATAACCTGGCAGAGTCAGGTGGCAGGGAGCTTGGAAAATGAATTAAGTTTCTGAAACCTAAGGAAAGCTTTGCATTTATTTTATTAAACAGTCAGGCAGATTCTTATTTTTCAAACAATTTCTCACCAGTGTGTACAGCAGAAGATAAAGCAAGGAAAAACAACAACAACAATAATCAAAACTGAACAACTATCCCCTGGAATTATTTAGTGTAATGTCTAGAATTTTTCGTATGCAAGTCCGTGTCCTTGAGCATGCAGTGGTAGAAAAGAACTGATAACAAACGCTAACTTTTATAGCTGTGAACTGGAAATAGACAGATGCAGATCATCAGCTTGAATCCAGGCCAGGATAATAGTGGCTGAATGTCACCATGTCATGGAAACGATTTACTCTCTTAAAGATGGGTCAAGATGTACAGAAAGCTTTTCATTACCCAAAGTTAGGTGGGCTTTACAGTGGAAGAGGAGTATTGTGATTTAATTCCTCTTTCAGTCCTGCCTGGGATCCACCTCTGCAGGGGAGGAGTTAGGTGGAGAGACTAGCTCTACCATTACCTGTGATGGATCACTGCAAACAAAGAGGCTAACATCCGCCCTTACTAGCTGAAAAGAAACATAGTTATATTGGCAGTGTATCCACCCGCTACTCATATCCCACTCTAAATAAGTGTTACATGGCTTCCATTCAAGGAGACACTCCATTGGTTTCAGTGAGAGAGTATAACGTGCTAAAGGAAACCAAATAATGGAGTAGTGCCTTGTGTACACTGGGGCATTAATCATACTCAGAAAGAAAACAGACATCATGAACTTCACAAAAGATGAACTGTTCGTGCGTTTTCCTTTTTCCTTCAGGTGGCTGGGAACAGCCAACCACTGTCAGGCTTGGAGCTCTCTGGTCATCTGAGCAACCAGGCAGAACGGACGCTTCACTAGTAGATTACCCAGCAGGACTGAGCAGGGCGGCAGCAGACTGCTTGCTGCAGCCAGCTGGACTGGCCATTGCAAACCGCTGGGTAACTGGCTGAAGGTGTCAGAGGCACTACTTTCGCTATGGGTTACTGCAGCGTGCTAGCGACACTTTCTTGTACAGTCTATTCTTGTCTCTAACACTTTTTCTTTGTTGATTATAGTTTCACAAAATTTGCAAAAAAAAATTAAGTACACATATTTATAATTGGGTTATGTGTGCTGCAGTGACTAGCAATTTTTGAACACATGAACATTAACTTGAAACATAGAATATTGATTCTTTCCAAATTCAGAGTCTATAACTCATACAAATAGGTTATTCTAAAATATAATTAAGGAACAGTAATTTTAAGAAATATAATCTCCTATAACCCTCTAAAACTCACACATCTTTCAGGAATTTCAATTTGAATATTCTTTCATTTCCTTTGTAAAATGCATATGAACCGAACAGCAGCACAACCTTATTTGCATAGACAATATGTAAGACATTTATAAGACTAATTCTTCCTGTACCTAGAGCAGAGGGAGGAGATACAGAAAGTAAGTCTGGCCTTTGACATCCACAGGGTAGCTGTGAACCAGTCACAGGGTGCTTCTTTATCTCAAACAGAAGTAGTTTTTTATTTGCTTATCACAAGCAGCTACACAAACTACAGTTTTCCCTGTCTTCTCTCAGTGGACAATGCTCTGACTTGCAGATTTTCCCAGTATTCAAACCTTTCCCCAAATAGCTAAAGCTCTGTAAGGAACTGTCTGCTTTACTGAGCTTTGTTTTAACCTCCTGATCACCTTTCAGCCATCAGAGGGCTCCATAACCACTGGGGAGCGGGAAACATCACTAACCCCCGGCTGGCCAGGGCCGTGGAGGCCAGGCACTGAGCCCTCACTTAGTGACCACATTGCCATACAGTCATTGATTCGTTCTGCAGCACCAGCAACAACAATTCATTGCCATGGAAAGATAAGACCCTTAAACTGTTTACTTCAGCAAAATTTCCACAGTTGATGTTTTCTTCAAAGAATGATATAGATTTGATTTAAATTAAATAATGATAAAAGGAAAAAATAGTGCAAGACTTCATCCCCAGAAGTTGTGGCGTTAGACCGAAGTGTGGAAACAAGATTAAAGTGCTGGTGTTACAAATACCCTCTGCTTATTAACTGCAGCAGCCTCACCTTGAAGAACCAGTAGGTCTTGGTTAAAGCATTCACTTGGAAGGTGGGAAACTCAGGTGGATGCCACTGCGTCAAGTACTCTGCGACGTTGTCTCCAGCAAGGCTGCAGGCTGCTCTGGGATGGAAAGGGCTCTCTGCTCCAGACATGAAATCCCACATGGGCCAGAACAGGGTGTGGATTCTCAGGAAGGATGTTCTGGAAAAGAAAAAGATGATCACAAAGCTCTGAGCAGTTTTCTGTAAGTGAAACATGAGGCCACAGATTCCAATCTATGAGAAGGCAGAGGGACCATACAAGGGGAGGACTGATACGTGTGGAAGACACAGAAAGCATCGTTCCCACTCTATCTAGTTATTGACTTCGAGATTTTATGAGAAGTACAACACAGATTAATGCATTCTTGCCTCTCTTATTTCAGGCAACTCTGGCAAAGTGCTGAGTCACAAGAGCCAAAAAGAAAAACTCATTTTGCAAATAAAAGTGACTGGGATCCCACATAAAACCTTAAAATGTTTTGGGACTTTCCTTCTTGCAGTTTATTTGCCTCATAGGCAACTGACGTAGCAGTGGGCTATACAGCTTTATTTCATTTGCTAGCTGTAGCGTGCATACACACACACAAACACAGACAAAGGCATGCCTAGCTTAAGGCCTCCAGGAAAGAGTTAATGATTACACATTGTTACATCTGCATGGAAAAACTGAAATCAACAAAGGTATATTTCCCTCATCTTGAAATGCCTGGAAGCCCACCTGTCCCATGAACATTTTGCATACACAGCAAGCTTGTGCTATGTTTATTTCTAATGTGAAGTTTATACTTTTTTTTTTGTTGTCTCTCTCTGTTTTGCATGCTGTGTTTCTTGACATCTGCGGTGCTTCCTGAATAAGAGTAAGAAGGGTTTTAAGGAGTCCTTTGGCACTGTGAGTGCAGTGGAGATTTTAAAGATGTTTGCTAAGAGACAGGCTGTGCAAAGGATTTGTTTTTGCAAGTATCTGTGTGCATACGTGTGCATCATCCCTGTGTGTGGCCTGTGTGAATACAGAGTGCCATTTACCCTGAGGGCTCTCTAAACCACCCTCTCTGCCTGTGTAGAAAACATCTCTCTTCTGTAACTAAGCAGAATAGCTATTTGTCCATTATTTCTTTTATATGTGCCCACTCTGACCCCCAGTGAGCTTCCTCTCCAATTTTGCTGCATATTCTTCTTAGCAGTAGCCAGAAGTCCTCTAATGTTACAGCGCAGGCACAGCAGAGTTGAGAAGAGAGGGTCAAGACACTGGAAGTACACTGTTGCTCTTTGTCTCACAAAGCAACTGCTTCAAACTCTTTTCACTCTATGACCACTTGCTGAGGCCTTTCCTGCACGCATATTCCCACCTCCTGCACTCTACTACCAGTCCATTTGTTACATCTCCCTCACTTGCGGTGCTCTTTTCCTAGCACTTTTCACCGATTTAAGTTTCTGATTCTTCAGAAGTTGCATGGATGAACTTTTTACGGAATTACGTAAGAGCTCTGCTTCATGGACCATGGAAACACCATATTTCCCTATCCTATTAAATTGTTTCTTCTAAGCAAATAAATAAGACACAAAATAAAACCATCACAAACCAATAGGTCAAAGAAACTAGCTCTTGAAATTATTGCTATAAAACTTTGGAATTGATTTGTTTAACGTCTTCCATTCTCATTCATACTCACTGCGCATACTCACTGCTAGCAATCTACAGAGTTCACTTAACTATCTGTGCAAGCAGTTCTAAAAGTCCTACAGCTGTTTTTAAAATTCCCTTTTTCTTTTATAATCAAAATGTTGTTGTCGTATAAAGTTGACTATCAAAAACAAGGAAGCATAAAACACTTCATTACTAGAACATTTAAAGTTAAACTGATCCATGCTGGAATCTGAGATAAATGTTATCTACTTTATTGTGAATAGTTGAAAAATCTAATTCCTGTTCCAGAGCACAATACATATTATTTGAACGCAGTTTTTCATTTAATTTCTTTATCACAAAAGTGGCAAGTGTTTTATCTCCTTTTTTTCTGCTAGGGAAACTGTGGTTGAGGGAGGATAAATGACCTTCACAATGGTTTGAGAGTCTTGCTGGTCTAATGACTTTCTCTTAGCCAATATTGCTTCCAGTGCAGGAAGGCAGATTGCTCAGATTCTTTTAATGTATTTCTATTACCCACCTCAAAGCTGCTCTGAAACGATTAAGCATTTGGCCAGGAACCACAAGCTCTTCTCTTCCAAAGCTGAACTGGATGAGGAAAAAGGTGCCCAAAAGCTTAAAGAATTCACAGTTATCTATGAAACCAGTACCAGTACTTACATCTGCTAACACAATAATGAGTGCAGCAGACCGCAGTACCTGCTGGAGAAACCTCATCAATGTTTATGGTAGAATCCTGGGGTCCTTCACCATTTACCTCAATGGATCCCAACCTTCCCATTTTCTCTTATTTTTTTTTTTTGTAACACAGGATGTACTTATACATCTCTATGTAAAATGGTCTACGTGTGTGACTTCAGCCTGATGACGCTTTTATTTCAGGCATTTCTTTCCAGTTTACAAAGATGGACAACGATTCACCAGAGGGCATCAAGAATGTATGCCTGTGAGAGGAGAGGCCTCTGCACAGAGCAGCAGACCAGGACTGAACATTTTTACACTTGCTTCTGGCAAGTTGAATATATCCTACTACTGGGGAAATTGTGAAAGAAGGCACCCCAGTAATTAATTCCCAGTTATTTCTTCCTCATAAATGTGAAAAAATACATAGGTTGACAAAAGTAGAGTTTGGTTATATGGAAACTGTGAAACTGTTCTCAATCTAATTTTTTTTTCAGTATGGATATAAGAAGTAAATTCTTGTGCTAGTTATCTCGATTGTTTATCCAAAAGTAGTTATATGGCATTAGCAAGGAAGAAGAAATCTGTAATGGGTTTTCACTGAAAACCACGCTTAGTTTTCTAACAACAGGGACCTAACTGGGATCCACTGTTTTCAAAATAGGCATGTAGGCATTTCTGACAGGCATTCTGTTGCATGCGGCTATATGGTGCTGCATTTTGTATTTGTGTTCAAAATGGTATTGATAACACACCAGTACTTTTGCTGTTGCTGAGCAGTGCTTGCACAGAGTAAAGGATTTCTCTTTTTGCCACTCAGCTCTCCCAGCACATATGCTGGGGGAGGGGGCACAAACTGCAGTGTTGACCCACATTGAAAGACACTTAGCTTAGCTGCTGGCTGGGGACAACTCTGTCCAGCATGCAATTATTTAAAGGAAAAGTTAACTCTTCAAATTGGCAGAGATTTAGAATAGAATGTTCCACTTTTGATGAATCTGAAGTGGTCGCTGATGTAAGCACAGCAAGGCCTATTTCACAGAAGAAATTAATGCACCATTTAATCCAGCAGATACCAGCAACATACTTAATGGATGCTTTAGAGAGCTCTGAATAATCAAAACATATGCTAGTTTGTTTTGAATCAATGCATTATGCTTGCACTTTGTGTTTTTCTCTATAGTTTTCAGAGAGTGGTTACTATACTACTCCAGGGTATTTTTACTCCCTGTATTAATGGCTCTTGAGCAGATCTGATTTGTAACCTCACCCTCTAGCTCCATCGGCTCACTTACTTATTATCACTACTATTACTCTAGGCTTCTCTAGTGTTTTATCTGTTTTCAGCTGAAGAGCTCCAAAGTGCACAAGCATAGCTCATCTGATGTGTGTTCTAGAAGGCAGCCACTCAAGAACTCAGAAAAAGACAGATATGCCATTCTTACATGTAAAGTACTCACCAAAACTTCAAGGTTATTTTTAATAATTTGTTTTTAGTTTTATCCCATACCTTTTAATGTTTTATGAACCTTAGCCTGGATAAACAGATATTACACATTATTTAGAAAAGAAAAAGAGATGGAAGATTTTCATACTAGAAAGCTGGCATTTAGCAAAATACTTCAAAGGGATGCTATTATGTCAAAAATATCAAGATGTTTTTAACAGAAAGACTGAGGCAAGTTTTGGTAGCACGTTAAGTTAGAAGTCCTTTAGTACCTTCTGATCACTTATCAACGAATGATGCAAAGCTCAAAGATAAGTTTGTATTGCTGATTGGGAATCTGAAGAAGGAGAGACTCAGAGCTAGATGGATATGATTCCTCTGACTGCTTATAAAAACCTTAAAATTTAGACTTCCCAGAGGACAAGGGCATAGACACTACTGAGGGTAACATCTTTGGAAAGAAAAGTTTGCATTCATTTGTACTCAGCTCTGCCCTTTCTGAGAACAGACAGGCACTCATGGTTCCGGAGTATCCCCTTCTTCATTCATAAATCTTAAGACCGTAAAACAGTTTGTTAAAGCCCATGAGAAGTTCTCATGAAATATACTTGCAACAGTACTAGTGGCAGAAATGATGAAGTAATTGTCTCATTCAATAAGGTCCAACTTTTACTGCAGTTAATTTCTAAATAGTCAGAAGCAAGTTCAGCAAAAGATTGTATTTCTAGCTGCAATTTCTGCATAAATGACATAGGAAATTGGCTTATTTATTTAAATGGATGTCAGATGTTGCTAAAAGGACAAGAAAACTCAGTCATGGGAAACAACTTCTTAGTACAGCAAGGTACTCATAACTGCTGAATAAAAGTGTAGGTAGTCAATTTTCCTTCTAGAGATATGTGTTATACCTCTAAGTGATTCATGGCATTCTGCACCATAAGGGTCAATGCACCAGGAGTAATCACCTGGCTTAATACCCCTGAGCAGTTAGGACAACAGGGTCAGTAAAAAAAGCAATATTTAATGATAAAAGTATATAAACAAGTTATACTTCTGGTAACTTATTACACAAAAATATTTTTTGTTACAAAGATCTATACAAAAAACATTTTAAAACTTGACTAATTCTTAAAACTACTATCTCTCTGGAACACATTTTTTCCAGAAAAAGCTGGAAATACCCCTATGCCAGAAATGCCCAATTTTCAGTGGCAAAGAGCATATTTTCTTTCACAGGTTACAAACATAGCCCCATGCAGAGTTCAGTTAGGGCAATTTAAGGAAGCAGAACATAGAGGGAACCTAAAAATGGGCTCAGGTGGGCTAAATTCATTTGAGTATCAAAGAGATAGGAATTCTAATTCAAAGCAAGCATTCTGGTTCAGCTTTCAGGGGCATGCAGCAAGACAGGGGCCACAAAGAGCATCCTATTCACTTTGCTACACACCAAAATCTGGATTTTAAAAGCCTGGAGAGCCTGAGCCAAACTTGTTTCTGTCACTTTTAACACCTTAGAACTATTCTATAGGCCTCTTCTCTTCTCATATTCATTTTAAACAGACCCATCTCTGTTTAATTTAACTGTTATGTCTACTTTTGGTTCTTTGTCAGGATCAACTGTCACATGTCTTGAAGTTTCAACCAAATCATTTTGGTCCTGACACTGGCAAGAATTTACACACATGCAGAACTTCCCTGAAAAGTATTCTCCCATGAATAATCCTGCTGGCAGAGAGACCGCTTTTGCAGTTCAATGTATACTTCAGCACTTGCAGATTCAGGGCCCTTGAACACTACCAAACACAGCCCGTTGTTTGTGTTTAGAGGTGTCTAGCTTAACTAACATTAGTTTATACGTAAGGAGACTTTAGGCCATGTGACATTAACTCAGTTTTTATCTTTTAATGAGAAAGCCATAATTTCTAAAGTACAAAGGGTGGTAGATCTAATTTGCCTGGATTAAGTAAGACGTGGTATGACAGTATATTATGTGGAGTATGATTAACTCAAGAACTGTAAAAGCCAGAAAACACCAACTCACTAACAGGATAATGCAATTGGTCATGCTGAAAAGTACTCAGCTAAAAGTAAATTGTTCTTTCTGGAAATACATTCCAAGGATAAATTCATTATTTTTTAAAATTCATTACAAGATAGTAAGTGTAAAGACAATATAATTTGCCGTTGCCCAAGGCGGGGGATGCCAATGATCCAGAAGAGAACCCAAATGCTACTTAAGAGATAGGGAAGTTTGAGGACAGGAACCATGGGAAGAACTCAACAGTACAAAAATATAAATTCATGCTTTTAGCATTTGTTAATAAGAACTTCCACTCTTCTGAACGGTCACCACCTGGAAAAAGAACAGAAGAGAAGTCTACTACCTGTTGTGCTGTAAGACATTAAAACATTAAGATGAACTTACATTTTAAGAAATATTCCTGTGTTTGTGAATACAAACCAGGTACAGTACTCACTGCAGCTCCTCTCCCCCATGGTTCCCAGTAGCCAATACCAAAACATTGGTATGGGGAAGGAGAAAGGGGGAAAGAGGACAACAACAAAGGAACATTACATTTTTAAATTAGCAATTCATGGGTGGTTTTCTATCAGCTTGACCTCTGGAATAAGCTGAGCATAGCGTGTCTGAGTCCAGCAGACTCCTGTGTGGGATCTTCACTCCCATCCATGGAATTCTACCCAGCTTCAGCTGCTGCTCTGTCGTGGCGGCAGCCAAAGGAGACTCAAAAGCCTTTCATGCACAGGCAGATGAAACAGGCAGTTATACTCTCTGGCTGGCATGTTCACTTTGTCTTTGCTGCTAAACAAAAGGTCTCTATATGAGGTCACTGTATAATGAGCCACAGTTCAGTTGTAAATACTTTTTCGATGTTTCCATCCCAGTGCAGAACAAAGCGGAGTGTCCCAATTCAGGTCAACACTTTACAACATCATCATTTGAGGAGAAAAATAATTTTTGGCATTGGTTGTCTAAGCATGCCTGTTTCATGGGAAGCAGGCTTCCTGATACGTTTGACACTGGCCGCGATGTCAAATGCCTGCCATTGCCCTCTTTAATCTTAATTGGTGATCTCTGCTTTGAGCTTTGTTGCATTTCTGCACGTTCAATATTATGTGAATGAATACTGTTGTGTTTGTCCTTCAAAACTACACTCCTTTGGTTTTCAAAGACTTGCTCTTCTGGGGTGCTTGCAAGTAAATAAAATTTGAGGTGCAAAACACAACAAAAGACAAGCTAGGCTAGGAAAAGGAAGGTTGGCTAGTTTGCTTTTCAGCAAGAAGGCAATTTTTCAAATTGGTCTACATAGTTCGGTTCTGCTCCAGAATGCAAAGTCAACTTCCAGGTCTGCAGGCTCATAACACCGTGTATTTTCACTGATATTTTCTCTGTGGACTTTATATTTTGATTCTGAAACTGGCTCAAAATTCTGTATTTATTCTAATTTCTGGGTTGAATTTTAGGACTTGAACTACTTCATGCTAACTTTTTGAATAGAATAGAATAGAATAGAATAGAATAGAATAGAATAGAACAGAATAGAATAGAATAGTTCAGTTGGAAGAGACCTTCGAAGATCATCTAGTTCAACTGCTTGACCACTCCAGAGCTAACCAAAAGTTAAAGCATGTTATTGAGGGCATTATCTAAATTTTTAGATTTTAGATGGTTAATGTAATATACTCAGATGGTACTGGTAAATATAAGGGTGCAGAATATTTCAGGGTTCCAAAATTAGTTTTTCTTTCAAAAACAACACCAAACAAACAAACAAACAAACAAAATGGAAAGGCACTTATTTTTTTGAACTGAAGATTATAGGAGATTTCCTACTAATCAGCTAATTAAAGTTGTGAAATAGCATGAACAAAATTCTCTTTTCAGCTTCAAAGAAGTTTACATCTGTCTCACTATAACTTACAGACAAAGCAAAATTAAAAGTTAATTTTAAATTATCCAGTCTTCTTTCAATATTTCTTCAGCACAATGAGATTTAAAGAAGCCTGTTGTATTAAAAAATATTAACTTAAAATCTTTGGCAGTCTCTTCTCTTTGAATAAATTCCATCTCTTCAGCACATCTCAGTTCTGCCTTTGCTCTCCTGTATTTTTGTTGATGTGTGTACATTGCTCCCCAAGGTTACATGTAGATGCACAGAGACCAATGATTAGAGATTGCAGTAAGTATTCCAGAAATTCTTAGTCGTGTTTATTTTGTTCCTGAAAGTGATTACTGAGTGCTTTATGTGATGTTGGTCTAAGCATGCAGTAGAAACAAAAAATATTTTCATGTGCCACATTTCCAGTATCAGCTCAGTCTTTGCAACTACATTGCTAAAATAGAGCACTTGGAAAATATACCCTACTGAGTTCTTAAGTAAGGAAACATACAGACAGATTTTCTTGGCAAATTCTAACACTAACATAACAGCACATTAACAAGGTACTTTATAGCAATATAGGGCAAGGTTACTGTGCAAAATTTTGTTTTAGAAACACCAATACCTTTCGGTATAACCCTCATGCTTCCTCTGTTCTGAGTGTTTTGCATGCTTTCAATTACTCTATTCCTGGACTTCCAGAACATGTCTATATCTTCCCATGGCTATGATGATCCAACGCCTTTTCCACCTCTGGTTGGAAATTCCTAATGCCTTATTACTAGTTTCTTTGGAATTAATTAGAATTTTCTTCCTTTCAACACAGACCCGTATTTGTAATACACTGTTTTGACCCAGGCATAATGGTATGGTTTCAAACCTCTCACAAGGAGCTACTTCAAAAATGTGTCACCAAGTGAGGCAGGACATGAAATATTTCCTGAGCAAACAACTCACTAACCTCCAACCCTGCTCACTCCTCACAAATGCAGCAAGTCTAGATGCTCCCCACTTCTGCTTCTTCTGAACTGGTGATTTCTGACCCACCAGAGCTTCTTCTAGTTATGCAAAAGCTTATCAGCTGGCATGATTTCAAAGATAAAAGGTTGTTTGAAAAAGACTCCAGTCTGGCTCTTCTATAGCAGAGTATGTGCTTGTATTGGAAAATGGAGGTGAGGAGATTTAGAGAGTAGGTCTTCCTCCCTTCCTCCTTTCCTTTTCCTCCCTCCCTACCTTCTTTCCTTCCTTCCTTCCTTCCTCGCTCCCTTCCTTCCTTCTTTCCTACCTCCCTTCCTTACTTCCTACCTTCCTTCCTCTCACCCTCCCTTCCTTGGCTGGTCACAGTAGGAAAGCTTCCGGCTTCTGTTTTCAATTGCAATTTTATTTTGTTTGACTATTGTTAAAAACAAATAGATTCCATGAGGAAAAAAGCTTTTAAAAGAAGTGGGTGTTGCTTTTTCTTCTTGTCTCTTGCTGGTGACACAGCCTACATGACTGTACTTCGAAAATGCATTTCTTGCTGGGGAGGCGGGAGGGGCAGGGGTTGGAGCCTGGATGTCTCCTTCAGTGTAAAAGATTCTCTCTCCATAATCGCAGCAACAAAGACAAGGTCAAATTAAAGGATTTCAGAGATTTGTCAGGATGATTTATCATGATACACATGATGGGTGGTTTCTCTAATCCCGTACTACTGGAAGGAAAACTCCTCTAAGCATCTCTTTTCCATTTATGAATCTACACCCCTTTATTATCCCTACCAAAGAAATCACAAAAGCTTTAATATTTAAGAATAATCAAAGAGATATTAAAGAAGAACTTCAGCTTATCCAGTTTAAAGGGTCTGTTTACAAGGGGCTTGTGAACTTCAGTCTTTTCATTCACTGATTAAAAAAATCTTTATGGAACAATATATACAATTCAATCTCTCTCTTCACGGCACAGTAATACCACAGATGTAGAAGTCTTATACCTGTTCTATTTCTTTTGAGTATTGCTTGTTTCCTAATGTGGCTGAAATAGAGAAAACAGCATAACGACCAAAAAAGCTCTAAACTTTTTTTGTATTTCTATATCTCTTTGAGGCACAATGTTGATGTGCAAATAGATTGGACTAATGTCTGTTTGATAGGTTCTTTTGACAGGCAGTTATGTTTATTATTCAAGTTTATCCAAAGCCTATTTTCAACAGATTTCTTACTTTACAGACCAAAAAACAGCTGGCAAGAAATATAGATGGGCAAAACTGAGCATTTGAAGCACAATCAGAAAGTTACACTAGTGCCAAAGCAAATAAACAAACACAATACCAAAGGCTTTGTTTTTGTCCTACTAAATCATAACCTTATTTTGAAAGTTGGTATGTGTTTTGTAATTTTTTTTTTTCTTGTTATGACAAAGAAAAGCATTCATTGGAGATTTAATTCACTTTAACATACTCTTTGGGGAGTTTTTTGGAAGCTGATAGTAAGAAAATATCCTCTGCTTTTTATCATAATATTTTCCTTTAACTCTGTGGATTTCTACAGCATTTTATTTAGTATGCTTTCATAAAGAGGAAGGAGAAAGAGAAAGGGAGGATACATAAACTTGTATGGTTTCTAACATAGATGTATTATATTTATA
>VXAL01000452.1:52745-71037 GCA_013399475.1 Chauna torquata | reverse complement strand
TCTTTTGATACAAGACTTGGGAAGAAAAAGAAGGATGGTAGGTGATGCATGTTAGAGTTGTTGGAGGGCCTGTTGCCAGCTAAAAACTCTACATATGACAGGGTCTTGTTCTTGTCTTGACATCTACCCATCTCTTCTCCTTGTGTCCCTCATGGGTTCTACAATGCATTGGGGTCCAAAAAAATTGCAACTATACAATAATGCTTTTAAGAATACAAAAATAAAGGTAATGACTCACCTAGATGAAGGAATTTTACAGCAGTCTCATAGTTGCATTATAATAATTGCATTTGTATTTCATAACATTAGCAACATAGCAATATTTGGGCTACATTTCTGGTATACGTGTATGTAAAGTCTTAAGTATTAAAAACCGCATGTCAGGAAGTTTGGGAAATACTAAGACATGCAGTGTCAAATTTGGCTACCCTATACATGCACTGTCAACAGTTTTTTCTGCAGTGAATGATTTAGGGTGAACATCCACCTCTCCCATGTGTGTAGCACTGTAGCAGAGTGCCATGATTAATATAGTACATACATAATCACGTGATATTTCCATTAGTAACATGCAGCACAAATATAGAATGAACACCCCTAAATTTTTTTCCAAGCAGTAAAATCTGAATATCTGTCTCATAAATTCCTTTTGTTTCTATGCAGTTCTCTGAGTGCTTTATTCCATAGATTTTATTTTTAAAGGTATTAATATATATTTAAAGGTGTTTATATAACATCATAATTTTACTTGCACTGCCATAAGTTACTACAAAAATGGAAAAAAGATCTCATTTCATAAACTGCAAGAGTACAACAAATATACTACTTGTTTAGTGCAAAAGGAGTCTTTTTTTATGTATTTAAAGATTTAATTACAACTGTTCATGGAAATCAGGTTGATTATTATTGATATTACAACTTCATTGACGTACTGTTTACATATTTTTTGAAGTTAAAATCAGACTACAATACTTAGTTAGACTATTGGCTTTTAACATACAATATTTTGGTTTTGTATGTATAAGCGGAAAAAATTAATTCTGCAGTCTTCATTAACAAAACTTATATTTCTCTTCTTAGTTCAATACTTCAAAATCTTTGTATTTCATTCTCAATTTCCTGGAGAAAAGCAAGATCAAAACATCTGTTTAGCAGATCCTCATGGAAGTCACATGAAATTTTATTAACCTAGCAAATATTATTAATTAATAAGTTAATATTTTAAAACTCCTGGAAATTATTAATATTATCCCTGTATTAACATATAAGTAAAAATGCAATTTTGTCTTAGAACAGTTCTCATCTTAGAATAATGTTTGAAATTTCGTTCTCGGGAAAATATTAAACATGATTTCAAACATAATGAACAGTTTTCCTGTTCTTATTCATAATTTAATGATAAATTAATAAAACTGGAAAACAAAAGCTCTGAAAAATGATTGTTGGGTGAGCTCTACAATGGCAGATGAATTATTGAGAAAAAAAGTCAGACAAGGGAGCTTTCCCTCTTCTACTAAATTATACTTGAGATCTTTATCCTTCCACTACCTTTGTCCCCATACACTACTACTTTCCTGCAAAACCAGTGCACTGTAAACTGTTGCAGCTCTTAAACTGACTTGTCCTATTTGGCATTAATTTAATTAGTTTTGGCAAATGCTTTTTGGTGACTCATGGGAGAGTTCTTTTGGTCTCTTTACTACCAGATGTACCATTTCCTGTGCTAAAAGCAATGACAACAATGTCACATGGCTATAAAATTGTAGGAATTTGCTACTCACAGGCCAATAAAAACAACTTCCCTGAAGAAAAGGAAAAGAAAAGAAAAGAAAAGAAAAGAAAAGAAAAGAAAAGAAAAGAAAAAAGAAAAGAGAAAAGGATTAGATAAGATGGAGAATACATATTAGCAGAAATGTTTGGCCATAAAAGATTGGATTCTTTGTCACTTATCTAAACTTGTTGAAGTCGAATTTTGTGCCACACAAAATATTAACTTGGTGACTTCTGAAAGTAAAAATTATTTTGTGTGGGAAAAACAAAACAAACAAATTGCATTGCACAAAGCTACCTCTTGATGTTGCTTGCATTGAATAAATTGAACACACACATAAGCTGCTATCGCTTTATCATCTCAAGTACAATTCCCTAGATGTTCCCTTGTTTGTCCTGCTATCATTCTCCAGGTAAAGGAGAATACTCACTAGTAGTGAGTATTAGTGTGTTGGTAGTATTGCATTGTGGAGTAATACTAGATGTCCAGGAGACACTCCACAACTGTTTCTAAATCATGATTTATTCATTCACATGTGCTTACTCTACTTCTATGCTTAGTTTATTCAGCAGAGAAACCCCTAAGAGACAGACAAATAAGATGAAGTCTAGCGATTAGAATATAGCAGTTTCTTTTAATGATCCCCAATATTCCCTCCCCATTTGGAAGCAGAGGAGAGCTGCACCTCTCCTGGCACGTGTGAGAAAAGGGCAGAGGCACCCTGCCTGCAGTGCCATCTTTTTGTTCCACAGAGGGCCCTGGAGTAGTCTACCAGGTCTCTGCTAGACTCTCCTGTTCTCAAGCCCTCAGGGGAAAGCAATTTAAACTATCAGCGACTGTAGAGTTTTCTGCCGAACAGCACTCACAACTACAGATTCGGGTACAGCCTTACAAACACAGGTATATAAAGTCTATTCATTTCAATGTGCTTTTGTAAACAGTCTGAGATTTTTCTCTCTTTTAACAAAGAACAGGAAAATCCTGTGAATCCTCAGGAGGAGAGATTTCCATATGAATATGTCTGGCCATTCTGAAATATTTCTGAGGTGCCTGTTCTTCTGATGAGCACAGAAAAAAACATGTGGCTTTTGCCTGGCTGTACTACACAAATAACATTTCAAGGTGTCGTACAGATATCTGGGTGCAGGTAGAAGGGAAGGACTCTCCTGCTGTTAAGAAGCTGTGATTTTTTAGATCTAGTTGAAACATTTTTTAGGTAATTCGGAAAAAAAAAAGTTAATGAAATATTTTTTGAACCATTTCTCAACCCGCTTCAATTACTTCATTCCCCAGTGCAATTAATCTGTCACCTTTATCAGAACTGAATTCACCAAAACAAAACAAAAATGAGCGGAATGTATTCATCACTTAATTGCAATTAAAGGTTCGGTTTTAGACAAGCTGCCACAAGGAGATGTAATTTACACTTCCTAACATCAGCCAACCCTCCTATGCCAGAGGGGGCAATTCATCACTGTGGAGGGGTACATGGTGTTTGACGGGAGCGCTGCAGGCAGTAGGCTCCGAGTCAACACCTTTGTTAACCATCCTGGTTATGCCCCCTTCTGGACAACGCTACCCACTCCTCCAGCTCCTCCGTCAGCAGCTTGGACTACACAGGACCCTATATTGATATTATTTATACCGATCCAGCAGTTTGCAGCTGCAGCTTCACCAGACATCACAAAGTGGGGAGTAGAGAATTCCTCAGCATTAGAAGTAAGTTTTCAGCCCACAAATAAAAGATCACATACACTTATTTTTTTTTAATCCTAAATCTCTGCATACATTAGAACAAGGAAGAAAAGTTCAAACAAAGTGGACATGAAGGTGGGGACTGTAATTAAACCTGGAGTTGGAATGATCTCAGATGTATTGCTCAAACCACCTTATTTTATGTTTCCATGCTGTTTACCACAGCTTCCTTCTTTCCACTTCCCTTTTGTTTTAAGCAAAAAAATAAATGATTTTAAGAACCTACCTGTTATGTATAGGCCCTCATTCTGTAACATTAACCCAGGCTTCAGTTAATCAGTTTTGTAGTTCTCACCCAATTCTTGACTATTTTGATGGCTTATGTTAAAAACCTTTGCGTTCAATTTTGATGAAATAGTTCTAGCTACATCAAACTCTGTAATGTGGAAGATCTTTTCAAAATAGAATCACAGAAATTGTGTGTTCATCATTACTGACTTGTAAGCACGTCCAAGAGTCTCTTTTTTATGGAATTAAGGCTAACTTTGACTTCCTCCTTTTGACTCTGGACAATGTTTAACACATCGGAAGTTATGTTGCTAATAAAGAAAGCCTACTGTGACTTTTATATTGTCTGCGATACAAAAACCTCCCACCACAGCAGAAAGCAATGTCAGATTTAATTTAAATCCTTACAATTTGACCTGTCATCAATGGTAAGTTCCTCCCCATCAGCAACCGGGTGAAATATGCCCAGTCCTTTGGAAAAGCATGAAAACATTTTGTGTTAATGAAAACAAGTTGAGTATTGATTTCCAGGTTAAAAATTTGTTTATGCAAACTGAAGATGACTAAGCAAGATGTCAATAATGTAATAATATCTCAGGTTGAAAGATTTCAGAACACTTTAGGAGAACAAAAACTTCAGCTGGTAGTGATTTAATTTCACATGCTAATGTTTACCAGTATAATTGCCTCCTTTTGGAGACAGATAAACTGAATGAAGTTATGATGCTCTTTCTGAGAGACATTCCNAGACCTGAGCGCGTCATGTGAGTGTTAGTGGACACTTCAATTAGTATCTAGTGTAATGAGTTAAATCTCTAACAATAATTTAGTGTCTGTTCGTGTTATTCCTCTGTTATCTTCTCAAGGATTGGTAGCTAGGGAGTTGGGAAGATCTTTATTTACAAAATTTCTGCCGTACCACATAGTTCATATTGTCTCTAGCAGACTTTTACGAATATTCATTTCAATATTGTCTTTTCACCACTGAGCTGACAAAAAAAATATAAAGGGTTTTATCTTTTCCTCATTAAAAATCTAGACTACACTTTTTACAACTAAAGGTTCAGCTTTTAAAATCACATACTTCATGAATGCATGGTCATATAACTGAATGCTATTGCTTTCCTTTCTTCTCTCTTCCAGATCCACTCAGTAGATACCAATCAAGGGAAAACAATGTGCAACTCTAATTCAAATTAAAGAAAGAATATAATTTATATGTTCATTACTCTTTTAATAACAATAGATTGAATATAAGTACATAATAAACTTTGCATCTTACCAAATATTAGTATTTGTATAACCTATATCTTTTACAGTTTTCCTCATGAAAATTGTTTCCACAATGTTTGTGCTCCTGACAGTATTGAAACTTGTTCAGGATCGCCACCTAATTTTTGCATAAATACTAAAAATAATCATACGACATCACTCTGGGAGTCTGAATTACCACCCAACGTGTATGTTATTTTTAGATTTCATTACTCATGCATTTACATTTTTTAGATATGTTTTTGGCTTTGCTTTCTACTTCATAATTAAGCTTGACTTGCCTGCCATTTTTGTATATAAACTGAACCCAATTGCAGTGCTCTCCTCTGATAGAGCAACATCTTTCTTGAAGCCTTAGTTCTTCTGATATGGAGAAGTAAGGTGTTGTTGTTTGTTTGTTTGTTTGTTTGTTTGTTTGTTAGGCAACATACCCTTCCTGGAGCATTGGGCAGGTGCTAGCAACTAAGATCAGTTTTCCAACTCTGCTATCTCAGGGAAACTGCACCACTGTTGATAAAACATTTCGGATTTTGTGTGACAGCCTAGCTTGAGAAAGGCAGAACAAGGGTAACAGGGGCAACAAGGGCAACAGTTGTAATTCAGTGCTATAACATTACTCACCAATGTAGCTGAAAACAGAATTCAATTCAGTTTCATTCTCCAAGTGGCAGGAGATCTGCAATGAGGATGAGGACTGTGCTGACAATATTACAGTATTAGGCACCAGGAGTACTACTGAGACAGCAGGCTTAATAATGATTTAAAAATTAAACTTCAAAGCACAGGACAAGTCACCATTCATCATGAATATAAAGCACAAATATTTCTACTGTATATTAACTTAACAATGGCAGATTTTATTTCTGCAAAATTTTGAAAAGTAAATGTTGTTCCCCATTTCATGGTTCTCAATAAGTGGGAAGGATTTTAATGTGAATAGTCACAGAAGACCATTTTGCCCATTTTGTTGGATGATCAAATAACATATAGTTTATAAAGAATAATGAATTTGGGAGTGTGTATTTTAACACACGGACACATACACAGGATATACGATGCAGAGAAATTCTTCATGGCGTATTACTGTACCCAAGAGTTTAGATGTCTTCTATGTTTATCAGATCCACATGGTGAAAAGAAAAAAGAAAAAATCACCTTGATGATCCTTTTCATTATATGTCACTCATGCAACTGGGATAGGTATGCACAGCACTCTAAAATGACTCTGAAGAACAGTGCAAAATATTTGTCTGTACTCTCACTCTTGACAGGGCACAGTAAGTACTTTTTTTTCCCTTCTTGCCCTTTCAGCTGATACTTCGGGCCTCCAGAGCAGCTCTCTTACAGGGCCATACAAAAATCTGTTCTTTCTTGTATATTCTGTGTCCAGAATAAACACTAAAAAAGAACAAATTCTTTCACCACTTTTGGGACTAGACTTTCATTAGACTCTTCACCACTGCTAGACTCTACAAACATTTCTATCCTGCCCAGGTTCAGGCAAGCTGAAGTTGTTTTTTGGCAGCAATCATCTCCTATCAAGCTCTACCTTTCCACAGAGAGCAATCTTCCTTAGGTCCTGGCACTCAGCCAGTGCTTTTACTCCCACGGTAACAGATGAAAAGAAAAGAAAAGAAAAGAAAAGAAAAGAAAAGAAAAGAAAAGAAAAGAAAAGAAAAGAAAAGAAAAGAAAAGAAAAGAAAAGAAAAGAAAAGAAAAGAAAAGAAAAGAAAAGAAAAGAAAAGAAAAGAAAAGAAAAGAAAAGAAAAGAAAAGAAGAGTGTCTTAAAGTGTATAGGTTGCATTTATAGCACATATACAAACATACCAGGGGAATATGCAAGGAGGGACGGGCAAATAAATATTCCAAATGTTTTATTGTACCAAGGAAATTATGAAGATAGACATGTGGCAGTAATCAGACTGAACAGCTTTCATCCTGGTGTTAGCTGAGGTATAAGCAGGAAAGCTCTGACAAGTAACAGTACAGGTTCACAGGGGTAAGTGAGCAAAGAGGACAATCTGATAAGATTTTCTGATGCTGCAATTGTTGCTTTTTGATCCAATCTTATCTTAAATTAGGACTAATATATAAAGATGATTTGGTAAGCTCCAACTATATGCTAAAACTCTGGCAGCATAGAACGCCGCATGTCACTTCTATCGCACAGTAAGATACACCCATACTGGGATTTGTTGACAGCAAGGTGTTGATTTGCCCTAACAACTCAAGTTTTAGTATCAAGGTTTATTATGTAAAACAGTGCTTCAGGCTATTGGTACCTTCCATAGCCAACTTACTATATATGTTGCAAACAAAAATCTCCATTGTTTATATCCGTTTGTTTGTTTGTTTTGTGGTTTACTGAAAGACATACTACATATTGGCTGTGCCAGATCCACTGCAGATCACAGAATTATGTCACTGTTGATTCTTATACATAATTGAATGCCCCATGTGCTTGGTCCTGTTGGTGGACAGCTCAGTAGCTACAGGTACAGAAGCTGAAAGTATTGCAATAGCAAGAACAAGTTCTGAGAAGCCAGGAACATTACTATTAAAATAGTAATATGTCAAGCTATCCTAGTTCCACTCATGACACACATCTTTCAAATAACAGAACACAGCCAGACATTTAAGTAATGGCCCTCCAGTATTGGTTGGCTGCTTCCTATACATGATGTAATTGTGAATCATAATATATCATGAAGTTACTCAGTCTTAGTAATAGTACAGCTTTTTTTTTTTTTTCCATGCATTTTGTTAATCTGTATAGAAAAAAGAAATATAAGCCAAACTTTTATAGTGAATGAGGTGTTTGGCATGTTCTTAGACAAAGAATGATTTCGTACAGATCAAAGTAGGTCCTCACCAGCACTTGGAGTGTAAACCCCTATTGCAATTCATATTTACAACACCCTGCATATATATTTCAAATATTGTGACATAGCAGACTCCATTTTTCGACTGAGACTAAAACATACATTATGTCTAGTTATAATAATTAAAGGACTCATGAACTTCTTTTTTTCAGAAGTTAGGATAGCTGCTACTGCCTTCTGACCAAAATCCAGCCCAGGGTATCTAATTACCTGATACTGAATATTTTGTTAAATTTAATTAGCTGGATGCAGTATGGACTTAACAACCTATGTACTTGTTTACAGTAAGGAAGTTCTAATCACTGTTGAGGAAAGGCATATATATGAAGACTTTGCTTTCTGTGATCTGGTACTTATGCAGTGTACTGAATATGTTTCTCAGAAGTTTATGTTTGCTTTTAGTTTGTGATCCCAAGAAACATCCTGGAAATTAGTACATCAAAATAATCCTGATTTGTGCTCTCTTTTCCTCAGTTCTGCATCCCTCCTGGAAGCAGATCCTGCCTTCAGCCTTCCATTCTTTCTATGGCTAACAATGCTATCTTTGCAATCCATATGTGATATCCTGCAAATGGATATTCTGTACCAAATGATCCAAACTCTTTTCTAACCTAGAATTAATGGTTGCAAATCCAAATAAGAAGAGACAGACAGCATGTTCAGTTGATAGCCCAAACGACACTAAAGTTTGTGGAGTCTGAAATCAGTAAACATTTTAAATGTGGAAGTTCCCTCCTTCCAAGAAGCAGGAAGGAACAGAAAATATCAGAAGAGTACATTGAAACTGAAATTATGCCCATGACAAAGGTAGGGGTCTTATCCAGAGACAGAAGAAAATAAAACTTAATAAAATTATGCAATTATTAATCCTTTTTGTTCTGTTTGGTTCATGGTTTAAAATATGATTAATATAAAATTGATCCTTTTATTTCTGTTAGACCAAAAGGAAAGTAAGTTGGAAGAAATATTCATGCCTGAGTGATCTCTACATCTTCCATTGCATGTAGCTTCTATTCCTGATAAAGCTTTTGGTTTTTGCTCCCACTTCTCTCTTCCCTTCCACCCATTTTCATCATTTGTTTATCATCCAGTAACATTCACAAGACTAGTGTGTCGTGGATCCATTGGAGGATTGCTTTCAAGCCTTGACTCCTTACCTTCCTGTATTTGGATGCTCTCCGTGTTTACTGGCTGAGGATAGGAAGGCTTTCTTCTTGAGGCTAGGCTTGTGCTTTATCACTCCACCTTCCAAGTGGGAGTTGTTTATTAAGGAAAAGCAGCAGACATTTCAAACCAAAATTGAGAACTTGCTTGACAAGAAGCAGAAAAGAGACATAAAATCAGATGGTGCACTCTAGCTAAATGGGGTGTTGCCGTTTCCTCTCACTCGACACCTAGGTTGCCCTCCTACGTGTTGGTGTTAAATATCAGGCAAGTGCAGAGTGATTTCTTTTGGCTGCTGAGCAGGATTCTTCTGGAGGCTATGTGGCACAGAGCATGAAAGATGAGTTATTTGATGCAGAAATAAACTCCATAGCGTAAGTTTCTAATCTGATACCAAATCTTTATCTGTAACACTTGAATGCACATCTTTATAAACTTGTAGAGCCAAAAGGATTTTAACAGTATATATAAAGTTCAGGTCCAGGGCCTCATAAGGTTTCTAATGAAACACACCTAATTGATATCAGTAGGAGTTGGCTCTATGACTCTCAATAAACTTCAGATAAGAATCCTCCTCAGCTACTGAAGCCATGAAGAACTTAGACAGTGCTGATACCAAATGTTTAATAATTATCATGTCTTCTTAGGGTGCTTTTTTTTATTTTTTATTATTATTTTTTATTTTAATACCACAGAGCAGCTTCAAGCTCTCTGTACTTGACTGATAAGCATAGAGATAAGGTGTTAGACCAAAATAATTTAGGGAACAGAATGCAAAGTGAGAGACAAAAGTCTGTGGAGATTAGAACTGAAGAATTAATAGTCAGAGTGTGGTAGGTTGTATAAATGACAATAGACAACATATTAGTCTCTCTAGTAAAACAGCAAACTCTTTAATAGATTGCAGGTGCCGCAGGTATGCTATTATTTTAAGAAGTCAGTGTGGAGGAGAATAATTAATCCATGAGGCTGAATCTGGCACAGTAGATCCTCATCCTTCTTCTGACAGCTACAGTTTTGTGGCAGTCTACCTTTCCACAGCACTCAGCCTTCCAGTTAGTTTATACAGTGTGAATTTTACAAGTAGTACAGTAAGAGACTCACACAGCATTGTCAGTATCCTGATGAAAGTTGCAGACCTTTTCCTCAGCAAAAGCAAGAAACGATTAGAAAGTTGATAGAAGTTGCATGCAATCTGCTCCTCTTCTATTGTCCAGTTTAGTATCCTCTCTTTGGATAGCCTGCTTGTACTGTTGAAGGAGCTTACAATCTGTAACACATTTCCTACTGGCATTCAGAAATGCCAGTCCACTATGTATTCCAATGTCAAGGCAGGACTTACAGTCTCACTGCTAAGCCTTATTTGCTAGCCCTCACAAGATCAAGGTTGTATGGCCTTCCTATGAACTTCAAAGTCACAATGCGGAAATGATAAATAACACTGCTTCAGGCAGCAAGGAGAAGGAAAGGCAGATTGTTTCCTTCATCATATTCAAGCATTACTGTAACACGGAAAAAGTATTCCTTAAATAAAATACAAGGATCTGTAAAGCCAACACCTCAACTGAATTCTATACCTTCTTTTCCAGGCAGCTTTCAGTTGAGCTGGGAGATAGCATCAATTTTTGTTTTCTGAAAATGCCCTCAGTGCTATATTAGGAGCATATCCCTGGGAGATAAAATTTTAGTAACATTTATATGGAAAATGACTAGTTTATCAACAAGCTGCTTTTCAAGAAGTAAAGCACTTTCTTCTACCATAGAATTACTTTTGTATAATACTCAATAATACCTGTCAGAGAAGGTTCCCTAGTGCTGTCAACAAGTGCAAACTTTAGTGTGTGGTCAAAAGGAAGAACTGTCTTCACTCAAGATACATAGGATGGAATACGTGAAAGAGAAGTTATCTTCTCAGAGCCTGAAATTTCCTAAAGTCAGCATTATACAAAGTTTGAATATCAACTGAATCACTCAGTTAAGGACCACTTGCGATTCAGATATTCAGATCTTTAGTGATTCACATCTTGAAGAGTTTGTTTCCAGTAGAAAATAATTTCCATGTTCTGTAATACTTCTCTGAGTTACTCTATTTAGACCCATGAACACAAGACTAGCAGGCCCATAGGTCCAATTGGTTCATATACAGCTACTTGGAAGGCATTTTTGTGATTTATAATCACAGCAGGCACATTGTGGGGTTACCTTTCTAGACAAAAGCATTTCCATTGTTTGGAGCATGTCAGATGAATAAAAGTTGGCTGCAAATAGATCACCTTGTACAGTATGAAGTATTTGCTATAAACACTAGGCAGACTGCAGCGTAATATTACCACCACTATGGATCATAAGTTCAGCTAGAAATGATTGCCTCTGTTATTCTGGAGGCCTCATGCATATATTCTGAACAGCAATAACCTCCTATTCATTCCAGAATCTCTCCTCAAGCCCTAAGGCTTTAGGCAAAACTAGCAGCCCACCTAAAATGGACTCCTAGAGACCCTGGCAGAGAAATCTTTTTTTGTATCTGGCATATGATTAACAAAATACAACTTTGTAAAAGCCAACATTAAGAAAACGGAGACTAACTTCATATGCAAAGAGCTTTGATGAGTGGTACTGGGTTAGGATGCAACGCTTTGTTTCAGGGCTGAGTAGTACCTTATCTCTATCTAGTCTTGTGAACGCACAAGTCCTGTGGGCGTGGCAGATGTAAAGCTGTCTGTGACCAAAAAGTTTCAGTGTAAAGGAGAGTTCTTTAATCCCTTTGTATCAGCAAGGAGTCTATGTCTACAGACTGTGTGACAAACCGCCAAAATTGAAATGAATGATAATAGTATTTTTAGGACAACACCCCCTTAACCCCCAACACACATGCAAACACACGTATATTCTATTTTTTCTTGTCAGTGGGAGTGGCAAATTACAGTGCAGTGCTGAAATTCCAGACATTGTGTTCGAATTATCGTGTCTTTTAGGAACAGCAAAAGTCTTCCATCTCCTTTCCATTTTTCATGATGAAAATAAAAATTGCCCCTACTTGTTTCATGAAATATGTCTGGATTTAAGGGAGGTCGCAAAAAGGATGCAGCCATTTTTTTTTCCAGTGGTGCCCAGTGACAAAACAAGAGGTAATGGGCACAAACTGAAACACAGGAGGTTCCTCCTGATCAGGAAGCACTTCTGTAGTGTGCAGGTGACTAAGCACTGGCACAGGTTGCCCAGAGAGTCTCCCTGTCTGGTTGTGGAGTCTCCCTCCTTGGAGATCTTCAAAAGCTGCCTGGACATGGTCCTGTGCAACCTGCTCTGGGTGTCCCTACTTGAGCAGGCAAGTTAGACCAGATGACCTCCAGAGGTTCCTTACAACCTCAACGATTCTATGATTCTGTGGACTGTGTGAATCCTTGGGCTGGAGCTGTATGTAGTTATTAGATGTAGCAATGGAGGACATTGCAGTGGATTGAAAATATATTTTGGAGGGCAAAGGACCACTACCAAAAAATGAAGTCTGCTGATTCATGCTAAAAGTTTGGACTATGGATTCATGACGGTGTTTACTATTATTCTCACATTACTTGGTAGGGGATATGACTGCAGATTCTTTCAGTTACACTTTGACAATTTGAACCCCTCTCCTCCCCTCATACTAAAGATATTTCATAAGAAGAGGAATTGTTATTTTTGTCCAATTTGGGGGAAAGAATTATTTGCCTTCAAAATCTCCCAATGCAGGTAATTCAGTTAGTCTAACAAAATAGTTTAGGTCTTCTGCTTATACACATGAGTAAGATTTGTCATGAGCGTACCGTCTACAACTCCATCCACTTCACAGGGGGCCTCTGTCCATGGTGCCAGCTGAGGCATTTTCTTACTTGCTGTCTGCTAGGTAAGTGGCACAACAGAAGACTAGAAGGGGTGAATACTTAGTGATACAGTATATGAAGGATCTGAAAGACATCATTTAATATGTCTCTCTAGTCTTCTGGAAGAATCCAAGAAAAATCAAATTACAGCTGTTGTCCTTTTTTCTAAACCGAAGGCTTTAAAATAATATTCATATAACTCCACTTGTGGAGAAAATGGTTTTGGTCCAAAAAGCCTATAATATAGACAGATAATAGAAAAGGCAAAACAGCAGAAGGCATGCAACTATAGTAAAATGATATACCAACGGCACTAAGCTTGCATCTTTGTCTGTTTTCTTCAAATAAGTTCTTTTTTTCTTTCTTCTTCCGCATTAGGTGCCATATTGAGGAAGGGGTTCAAGGAAGTAATAAGATAAATGCATTAGCGTTAAATGGGAAGAAAATGAATATTAGCAACCTCAAAAGCCACCTTTCTGCATAAACTGTACCTAACAAAATGTTTAAAACTAACCTTGTTTGAAAAATACTTACTCAATTAAAACAAGTAAATTGGAAACACAACAAAAGGCATCTAAACAACGATCCCATTTGTGGAGATGTCATCCTTTTATCTACTGTGAAAGAAAACAGGCCCTTACAAACTGCATTATAGCTCCATCTGTAGGAAGCTTGGACATAAATAATTTTGTGAGTCAGCAGATATATATATAGATATGTCTCTCATGGATATGTTTCTTGTACCTCTTTTTGAAAGCTTGGAGTTCACACACTAGGTCTCTAATTCCAGCTCCCCTCTGGCCCTTCAAATCGTTCCTGCAGTCAGAAGGAAAACGGGAAAAGGAACTTGAGAAGGAAATAAAAGCAAGACCATATTTTATGTCTTTCTCACAGTTATCTGAACTGTTTTACATATATTTTACATATATATGCATCAGAAGTTAGAATAAGGCTTTTTATGAAATAAAATTATGATGTAGCTAGAACACTTTTCAAGGTTTGGTTCCTGCACCTTAAGCCTTCTTCTTTGTCAATTCCAATGCTAAGGCAATGTTTTAAAGTGGTAGCCTGTTATAATTGTTGTTAGAATAAATCTTTTAACTCAGGAAAAAATAGGAGTTATGTATGAACTAGCCATATTGACAAATCTATTCTCTCTGTCTAAATGTCTGTGCTATCTGTCATGCTAAGAGGCCACAGCTATGACATATCTGAAAGTATGCATTATAGACTAGGTAGGTATTACCATACACATCTAAGTGTTTCAGCTATCATTGGATACTAAATAAACTAAGCTACCTTTAAACTGGCTTGCTTGCACGCGGTTATTGGCTTCATCTCAAAAAGACAGAGCACAATGCAGACTGCAAAGCCCACCTGAAATAATACAAAAGCCCACACTTGCTGAGGTAGTGTGGCTGAACGGCTACTTGATATCCAAATTAGCTAATATAAAGCTATGTCTCTGTAGACAAGCTCAAGGGCACATTCCCTGGTGCAATTATCTTTATAGCTATACTTGGGGACTGCTCTAATTTAGATACAGACTGCACTGGCAACAGAAGACTTGTTTTGAATAACTTACCCTACTTACCTAAACAAATTATTTCAGTAATTTTTAGTCTGAATATATTGTTAGATATCATACTACTTATATTACAATACTGGGAGAAGTTTTCAGTATAGTTGTAGACCAACTGTTTCTGCCAGATGAAATTGCCTTTGTTAAATGACAGTGGCTACTTTTGGTAGCATATTTTAATTGAAAGTGGTATGCAAACTGAAATAGTACTCCATTTTCTCAGCTTAGAGACACATTCATTCCAAAACAAAGAGCACAGAGTCAATTACTGTGCAATACAGTCTCCTCTGATTATCTTATGCAAATGACCACATCCACTTTAAATGATATAGGAAAATGACTTCTGTGCTTACATAAAATCATTTTAATCAGTCTTGGCATGAATGATGCTATTTCATTGCAGATTTATATATTTTGTATTCCTGCAGCTAAACTTGCAGTTGAGTTTGGGGTTCATTGACTTCTGTACGAAGCTTAAATTTTTAGTAGAAAACAATACACAACAGTAAAAGTTTATCTTAGAATTTGAGCTTAGCAATGTGAATCTGGAGTTTTGAAATGAGAAATTAAGAATCAAAGGGTTTTTTTCCTGGTTGCTGTGAGTATTCTTTTTTCTCTGAGGCAATTCTTTCACTCAATCTCCCCACATTTGGTTGCCTACCTGTAAAATGCTTTGCTACCGTCAGTGTATGCTGCAATATGTTACTGATTAGGTATCAGAGACACTGAAGAAAGATATTGTTAATATTAAACAAAGTATCTGAAGAAAATTAATTAACAACTTCCTGCAGCTTACGCTGTATTTGGTTTTCAGTTACAGGTTTATCCTATCACCTATTTTGCACCAATATATTTCAAAGTTGGTAATACAGCAGCTATTTAATCAGAGTTGTTTCTACAATGTACTGTAGTTCATTTGGCATTTCTAAACTATGGTATTTGCCAACAAGTTGAAAACTCCTCTAGGCATTTTCCACAGTGGCTAGGTTTGTTTCTGGTGAGCAATTCAAAGGCACAGGATCTATTTGCCTTCTTACTGCAATGTGGATGGCACATTAGCATCAGTCATTATCTCTGAGAAAAATAATCTAGATTTACCCCACAGGACATTTCCTCTAGTGGATGAGACAAAAGCAGTTCATTTCTTGGGTATAATCACTTCTCGCCATTTATAAAGTAGAACCAGTGTGCCAAATATGATGTATGAAACAAATTATACAACAGGAGATTTTGACTGACTTCTCCAGACCATAGCCCTTAAAGGACCTCTGATTGCAATGAATTCTGCTTGTTCCAGAGTGTGCTGTACAGTGGTTCACAAGACAAAACACTATTTGGTTATGTGCACTGTGCACTTTGGATTTGTCCTTTATATTGAACTGTATGTATTGTAATCTTCCACACAACTGCAAAGTGACATGAGGTAATTGCACCATCTACTAGTCTCCCCTGCTAATCTTCAAATCTTTGGGCCAATTTCACGCAAAGGAGAGTCACAAAATCTTTGACAAGGTTAGTTAGAAGAGGTTTGGGGTGATCCTACATCCAACCTCTTGCTGAAAGCAGGCCTAATTTCAAGTTAGACTACGCTGCTCAGGACTTTGTGCAGTCAAGTTTTAAAAATCACTAAAAATTGATTCTTTCTATCCCAAAAAATCTCTATGAAAGCTACGTATCTAAGATCTAATGAAATTTACCACCTGGATAGGGAGGCCAGCGTGAGTGGCTTTGTCAAAGAAAAGGCAGAAGGGGGGCAGTTAATAAACATTTAGTTTCACTTCCAATAATTAGTCAGTCAGCTGATAGCTAAGATTGTTATTATGCCCTATGGAGGAAATGGCAAGAAAGAACCTGGTGGACAATACCAAGGGAAAAAAATTAAAGCTTTGTTAGGTCTCCTGTTTCCTGAATATCTTTTGTTGTTGTTGTTGTTGTTTTCTTCAGTTTATTTTTGAAGGCAGAATGCATCAATTGCTTTAGAATGGATTTTAACCTCCCTAATTAGGTTGTAACACACAAATAATTCTGTGGATTCTTATAGATGGGGACTACTAACAAACAGCACTGACGTACTCAGACCTTTCTAAACCAACCTATCTAAACCTAGATTTAAGAGCTAGAGCTAGGATTACAAGACACCACCATATTCATGACTAAAGCACCCTATTACAAGTTCAATTTAAATTCTTACAGAAATTCTCTGACCTCTTCAGATAATTTTAGATGTTACCAAATTTAATACAAAGATAATATTTTTCTAGTTTAAATATGGAACACTACCAAATGTATTTTTTTCTACTGTTGAATTTTACTGTCTATACATATGTCCGTAATTGTTTTATTACTGGTAAAAGAACAAAAGTGTAAGAGCTGTCATTACAGAGGTGGAAGGGATATAACTAAGGCATGTGAGAACATACAGAAGCACTTGAGATTTTTGGGAATATGCCAGATGACAGTTAAGATCAGTAGAATAAACAGTAAGCATTGTTAATATGAAAATTTACATTCATAACTTTTTCATGATGGTTCAGAAATGTCAAAAGAACATCTATGCCAAGTGCTGACAGACCTTATGGAAGAGGCAAAAAATGACCTTTTGCTCTGTTAAAGGTTTTCATCAGAAATAAAAATGCTATAACTGTAATATATTCCTATCCTATCTTAGAGACTGTAGGTTTGTGGATTTCAGAATGTCCATTGTAGTAAGAGAACATACACAGGTTCATTGAGTGGGCAGCTGTCATGCCAGTTGCCTAGCAATGAAAGACAAAAATCTTTCTACATTCACAGTTTATTGCACATCTGTCAATAAAATCTCCTTAAATTCTTTGATACAACTGCATCAGAGGCATTACCACAGTAAAAGATCTCTCCAAAACAGGTATCTTAAACAAAACCTGTTTTTCAGACTAAGTTCATTGTGATTTAAATTGGTACCTAACATCTGAGTTTTAAAGAAAAATATCATAAAAAGATACAACTAAATCTCAGTATAGAGGTAAAGGCTAACATTAGAACCACCCCAAAAAATCAGGTATATATAACCATGGTAACTGTGGTTTTCTGCATACCAGCAATACTCATCAATCCAGCACTGTATATTCTTGAAAGCAAGAGTGAAATCAAAATCACTAATCATTTCAGGGATCCAGTAATGCAGACTGATTTCTTCTTATTTCAGATGTAGAGGACGTTTGTTTAACTGACAAATTGGATTTTATTTCCCAGTCAACTATATCTTTCAATGACCGATCATCATCCAGTCCTGAAATAAATGTTACCTGATTAAAGTAGTAAAGGTTAAAACATTTAAAACACATGCTGTAGATCTCAGAAATCAAGTCAAGATGTGGAAGGGTAAGAATTATTAGAGGATTTATGAAATCCGCCCTGAACAAATTAATTCATCAGTTTAGCCAAAGGCCTGTCAATGAATTCAAGAGCTTTACAAAAAATGGAACATCTGTTGCATATTTAAAGGTTCTGTTTATATGTGAATGTAGTGGATTATTCTTTCTGAGACAGCATACACAGTTTACATAAATGTATTTGGAAGTTAATTTGGAATTGTTCTCATGTCTTTGAGGATCAGGGGTAATCCATGGAGGACTCCAACAATTACTAGTCCTCAAGCCTTCAGAGTGACTGAAGAGAATTATATCTTGAGTGAAGCTGAAAGATACATATGTAAATCTGGATAATGACATTGTCAAAACAAAAGAAGACCCTATTACCTCATAAGAGTTAATAGCAGCCTTCCTTTTTTTTTTTTTTT
>VXAL01000452.1:42475-52703 GCA_013399475.1 Chauna torquata | reverse complement strand
TTTTTTTTTTTTTTAAACAAATCAAGATTATGTGTCTTTCTAGAAACAAAGTAGAAGTATCTCTGCCTTTTGTGGTCTTTCTGAGATGACGTAATAATTTAGGCTCTAATTTGTCCCAGCATTAAGTACTTACTAATCTCATTCTGTTTTAGAAAATCACTTAAGCTGAAGCTTAAGTCCCACTCAGCTAAAAGAATTTAAGTATCTTGTTGTGAAAGGATGGTACTGATCAGAAAATCTGCATTAAGCAGAAGCCTAGGCACTTAGTTTGTTTCTTCTACATATCTATACAACTAATTTTTTTTACAAATACACAACAGACTCTGTAGAGAGCTGTGCTTCTTTGTATTAGTTACATTAGCTTAATATATTTACAAATATAAATGAATACAGCCATTTACTGAGATTTTTTAACCTTTCTGTATTTCACCTAATGTATTCTAAGAATACATCACACCAATGCAAATGTTTTTCATACCACACAGAAGACACAGAATATCGAGACAACAATTTGGCTCTGCTTCATTTCTTATGGTGGCTGTGGCCACTCACTTTATTTTTATGGCTCCTATAGCTGTAGAAGTTAGGTGATAAACATCACTGAAGGCAGAACAACTACACATCTCTCAAACACAGAATTATTCCTTCACATCTACACATGTGGAGCTTGGTACAAGTGACAAGTTAATCTCTTCTTTAAGATAAAAAAGCGGCATGCAGTATGAGTAGTGGCTGTGATAAGAATGCTCTTGAAGCACTTTTTCTGCTATTTTTGCCCTTTTCATTATACCCATAACTGGATTTTCTCCATGTTCTTTTTATTTGGGTGAAGGTCAATGGGCTACACTTGACAATTGGCCAAGGTAGCCAGGGATGTCTGACCCACACTTACGTGTGGCTAGAATCAGCTGTCAGCACTGACAGAGAAGAACAGGAGAATTTGAAATGGGGCTGGCAAGCTTGGGGCTTTCTGTCATCTTGCATGTTGTAGGAAGACGCTGGTCTGTACAGAAAGCAGAAGAAATTCAGTACTGTATATTTTTGTCTTTATCTGTGGCTGTTCTTTTCCTTTTGGCTTGCTTTACTTACCATACTTTATGCATGTATCTTTGTTTATAGAGAGAGAAATGAAGTATTCAGCGCAAGAGAGCAGTGTGCAGGGGAAGGCAGGTCCGCCACGTGGTGCTGCCTTGTGGCAGAGTGACTAACTTGACTGCAAGTCTATTTTGGGTCAGCAAGCCATCATCATCAGAAAACAATTATTCTTCCAAAATCCAGCAAATGCTCCTCTTCTTCGGTCCTGGTCTGTTCCTTAAAATGTGCTAGCAAAACCAGGAATTCTAAACTAATAGCGAATGTTATATATATAAAAAAAGAGAAGCTTATTCTATTTAAAAACAAGAAAAAAATGTTAAGGTTGAGATCCGATCCCTAAGTAAGACTGAAGTTTTTCATTAGGTTTCCTTTTCTTTTGTATGGAAGCCTATTACATCTTCTTGAGGTAAATTAAAGGTAAAAAACAAAAACAAAAACAAGGTGTGTTTTTAACAGTAAAAATAATTACTTTTGTAAGTCATAGATTCTTTCTGTGATTTTTGTTGGCTTATTCTATACATCCTGAAAAAATCTGGTATCAACGGTATCAACATGGTGTTCACTGGATAAAGTGATTCACAGAAAATAAAACAATGGTACAGTTCAAAGTAACTGAGAATTTGCTTATGGCTGAGGAAGGTACATGTTTGCTTTGGACAGTAAGACTTAGCTACCACGGTATATGAATTACATTCACTATTTTGTGGCATGGGGCATTTAATCGTTGATACGTGCATTTGGACAGCCTTAATTATAAACAAGGAATGGGTTTCAGTTTTGGGGGGGCAGTGCCACAGCATATGCATGTACATATATGTGCACAAACTTGCAGATGACATCTTGCTTTGAATAAACCTAACAGAAATGTGACATATCACATTGATCAGTTACCTGACAACAATTGTATGTGGTATTAACTCAAGAAGAGACATTCATGGCAACTTACTTTTTCACATAAAATATAAAGTATTTTTGATTATTTCTTTAAATTAAATTAACTGGCACAATAATTCACTTTGTGCTTTAGAAATCATATCACAGTATTTCTCCAATTATACTTTCATATGCAATTTTATACATAACTGAAGACTTGAAAAAATCCACCAGTAGTTTTACTAGTTTTGAAATCTGTTGCTGGTGTCACAAAAAGTTTCATCTTTTTTATGTAACAGTGACTATTGGAAAGGGGCTCAGAATATGTCTATATCAAAGGTACACTTTGCAGTGCAATTCCCGTCATGTTATGAAATGTCTCTGTGCTTGGATTACTGGTTTAATATATTTGTTATATTAAGAGCTGATTCGGCAGAAATAATCTCTAACATACTGGACCCAGACGTTTGTGGTTTCTGGCAGCAGTGGCAGTCTGATCCTCATGGTAAAAGAGGTTAAGTGACTTCAGTATTGGGGAAAAACTCCCCGAGAACAAAAATATCCCTGACTTCTACATGAACACACAGCATTCCTACATGCTTTAGGGGACCTGACTAGTGAATTGTTTGTCAGGCCTCCAGTTTAGCTTGTCTAGCTGAGTTTGCATTTTTAACTTATTTGTACACAGCTATAATGTTCCTCTAAAAACTGTCACTTTGTTCAAGCTACCCCATTTTGCTAGATGTGCTGTATGAGTAATACAGAGAAGAAACACAGGAAATAACCTGTATAAAGCACAGCATCCTACTTACAGTATTGAAACTGGACTTTTTGTTTAAACAGGAGTTGTAACTTTTAATGGACCTTCAGAGCTGCTTTCCAATGTTTTGTTGTTGTTGTTTGCTTGTTTAGTATGAGTGTATGTCTCTGCACATTTCCTTAAAAGTATAACACATCAGGTCGTGGTTCACACAATTGAGGCATATTGCCTAAGACAAGTCAGAAAGAAAAAAATATGCTGACAGCTATATGCAGTTTTTCTTCATTTTTGATCATCACAGGAACCTACAAATTCACAACTGGCATCACATTTCCAAGGCAACTCTACAGTTTTATTTGATTAGCAATACTTCGGCTAGGTTTGACCTGATGATTGATGAAGTCAGATGCCTGTTTACATGGGTTGTGCATTCTCAGTTTTGTGATTTTAGTTATGAAAGCTGCATGTCCAGCCTCCTTTACCACACTGCATTTACATCTATCTGCTTAGGAGGCTTTAAATGTTGACTTTCTTATCATTTGAGGACAACTTGCTATGTACCCCTTTCTTCCCCTTCCCCCCCGAAAAAGAAAGAAAAAAGGTTGTGCCCTTCCGGTTCTAGTCTTTTTTACTCTCTTTTTGTGTGTGCACTGCTTTAAAGTCTTTCCCTTCATGATTTGGTGTCAATAAAAACTCAGAAAACTGAAATCAAGCTTGAGGAGGCAAACACTTTTTATTTTCCCTGAAGGAAAAAAAGGGATTACGGGAATGAAACTCAACTGTAATCTCCATAAACCATTTCTATGACTACTGCTCCTAATGGAAAGCTCTGTTCCATTTCTGAAATAATTTTTATTTGTAAAGTGAAATGTGTAACACATAATAAAAGATCCTCTGAAGAACAATTATGCTGATTTGGTTTAACCAGGCCCAGAGCAAAACTGAGACTGTTCCACAAGTCTTTTGAATGTTCGCATATTTTTCTGAAACATTCAGAACTGCTCTACACAAATATCTGCTACAAATCCAGTGGAGCTGACAAGTCTCATTAGCCAGTTCCCACTCCAGGCAATCATGAAATCTGAGTGTTGCTGACATGATCCATTTATATACAACATTTATTTAAAGACAAAACTTTACATTTTCCTCAAGTTACCCTTTAACCAGACACTTGAAGGAAATGAATCAATACTTTGTAACACTTGTGGAATCAGTCTCTCAGGTTTATTCAAGCTGAATAACACATCATCTGGCACACAAACTTTAAAGGACAATTTTGCAGCATGTTATAAGAATTATACTGCCCTGGCTTCTAAGAGTTAGGAAGATTTAGGACTCTCTGGTCGGTTTTTGAGAGACAGTGAGTTACCAGTACAAGCTATATCTGATTTATTGAGTTAAACTCTCAAGGTGTTATCTATTTTTATGTGTTGTGTGTTCATTTTAAGCATTGTGCAGCATTTCCAGACATGTTTAGTTAGCACTTTCAGGCTTTCATTTTATAACTGAGGGCAAGAAAGAGAAGAATCACTTGAAGATCTTGCGAGTTAATAGGAAGAGGAGATTGGAAATATGCATATAGTTAGGTAAGCATTACTGCCATGTGTTTTGGCACTGGCTACAGAACATACTGGGCTCTGGCTAATCAATCTACTTGGTATCTAAAGCTCTTCATTTTTAAGTGATAGACAGCACAAGCAGTTAGCTAGAACCCAGTTTGTCTTACATACTTCTTTAAGGAATTACAGAATGGTTGAGGTTGGAAGGCTCTAGAGATCATCTAGTCCAACCTCCCCTTCTCAAAGTTAAGTCACCTAGAGTAGGTTGCTCAGACCTATGTCCAGTTGGGATTTGAGTATCTNGATTAGCAATACTTCGGCTAGGTTTGACCTGATGATTGATGAAGTCAGATGCCTGTTTACATGGGTTGTGCATTCTCAGTTTTGTGATTTTAGTTATGAAAGCTGCATGTCCAGCCTCCTTTACCACACTGCATTTACATCTATCTGCTTAGGAGGCTTTAAATGTTGACTTTCTTATCAGTTGAGGACAACTTGCTATGTACCCCTTTCTTCCCCTTCCCCCCCGAAAAAGAAAGAAAAAAGGTTGTGCCCTTCCGGTTCTAGTCTTTTTTACTCTCTTTTTGTGTGTGCACTGCTTTAAAGTCTTTCCCTTCATGATTTGGTGTCAATAAAAACTCAGAAAACTGAAATCAAGCTTGAGGAGGCAAACACTTTTTATTTTCCCTGAAGGAAAAAAAGGGATTACGGGAATGAAACTCAACTGTAATCTCCATAAACCATTTCTATGACTACTGCTCCTAATGGAAAGCTCTGTTCCATTTCTGAAATAATTTTTATTTGTAAAGTGAAATGTGTAACACATAATAAAAGATCCTCTGAAGAACAATTATGCTGATTTGGTTTAACCAGGCCCAGAGCAAAACTGAGACTGTTCCACAAGTCTTTTGAATGTTCGCATATTTTTCTGAAACATTCAGAACTGCTCTACACAAATATCTGCTACAAATCCAGTGGAGCTGACAAGTCTCATTAGCCAGTTCCCACTCCAGGCAATCATGAAATCTGAGTGTTGCTGACATGATCCATTTATATACAACATTTATTTAAAGACAAAACTTTACATTTTCCTCAAGTTACCCTTTAACCAGACACTTGAAGGAAATGAATCAATACTTTGTAACACTTGTGGAATCAGTCTCTCAGGTTTATTCAAGCTGAATAACACATCATCTGGCACACAAACTTTAAAGGACAATTTTGCAGCATGTTATAAGAATTATACTGCCCTGGCTTCTAAGAGTTAGGAAGATTTAGGACTCTCTGGTCGGTTTTTGAGAGACAGTGAGTTACCAGTACAAGCTATATCTGATTTATTGAGTTAAACTCTCAAGGTGTTATCTATTTTTATGTGTTGTGCGTTCATTTTAAGCATTGTGCAGCATTTCCAGACATGTTTAGTTAGCACTTTCAGGCTTTCATTTTATAACTGAGGGCAAGAAAGAGAAGAATCACTTGAAGATCTTGCGAGTTAATAGGAAGAGGAGATTGGAAATATGCATATAGTTAGGTAAGCATTACTGCCATGTGTTTTGGCACTGGCTACAGAACATACTGGGCTCTGGCTAATCAATCTACTTGGTATCTAAAGCTCTTCATTTTTAAGTGATAGACAGCACAAGCAGTTAGCTAGAACCCAGTTTGTCTTACATACTTCTTTAAGGAATTACAGAATGGTTGAGGTTGGAAGGCTCTAGAGATCATCTAGTCCAACCTCCCCTTCTCAAAGTTAAGTCACCTAGAGTAGTTTGCTCAGACCTATGTACANAGACCTATGTCCAGCTGGGATTTGAGTATCTCCAAAGACGGAGATTCCACAATCTCTCTGAGCAACCTGTGGCACAGGGGAAGGATCACCACCCTTGTTCACCTGGCAATGCTCTTTCTAGTGCAGCCCAGCATGCTGTTGGCCTCCTGTGCTGCAAGGCTATATTGCTAGCTCATGGCCAACTTGCTGTCCACCAGGACCATAGGTCCTTTTCTACCAAGTTGCATTCCAGTTGGTTGGCCTTCAGACTATACTACTGCATAGGGTTACTCCTTCCCTGGTGCAAGAATTTGTTGATCTTCATAAGACTCCTATGTGCTCATTTCTTCAGCCTATTGAAGTCCTTCTTGGATGGCAGCACAACTATCTGGTCTGTCAGCCACTCCTCCCAGTTGTGTATCATCTGTAAATTTGCTGAGAATGCACACTGTTCCACCATCTGCATCATTAATTAAAATGTTTTGGCCAGTACTGGCCCCAGTATTGATCCCAACATATACTACTAGTAATGGGACTGCAGCTGGGCATTGTGCTGCTAACAATCCTTCGAGCCATGAAGTTCAGCTAGTTTTCAATCTACCTTACTGCCCATTTATCTTGTCCATACTTCATCAGTCTATCTATAAAGGATGCTATGGCAGAAAGTGCCCAAAACCTTGCTGAAGATAAATAACATACACAGCTCTCCCCTAGTCCACCAAGCCAGTCATTTCAGAAGGCTAACAGGTTGGTCAAGCATGAGTCTAATCTGCTGAAGTACAGGGCTGTGATCCTGGTATTTGCCTTCTTCCCTTCTCTTAAGAACCTTGACTCCACCATCTCACGGCTGCTACAGGCAGTGCTGTCCCCAACCTTCCCATTCCCAACCAGTTCTTTGTAGGTATGAAACTCCACATGACATCTCCATCTGTTGGTTCTTCAAACACATGTGTCAGGAAGGTATCATCAACACGCTCCAGAAACCTCTGGACTGCTTACGCCCTACTGCATTACTCTTCTGAATATTACTGGGGAGGCTGAAGTTCCCATGAGGACAGTGGCCTGCAAACAGGAGGCTTCCTCCAGTTATCCAGAAAAGGCCTCACCTATTTCTGATCTGGTGGTCTGTCGCAGACATCCACCACAATGTTGGCCCCTTTGGTTTGCTCTCCAATCCTAACCTATAAACTCGCAGTTGGTTTGGGATCTGTCCACAAGCAGAGCTTTCCATAGCAAATGGCCGATCCCACTCCTCACTGTCCTGGTCCGTCCATCCTAAACAGCCCTTACCTGTCCACGCCAGCACTCCAGTCATACGAGCTATCCCGCCCCACCTCTGTGATCCCGACCAGACTGTGGCCCTGCAGCTGCACACAAGGGCTCTAACTTGGTTTTGTTCCCTGTGGTGTGTGTGTTGGTGCACAGACACTTCAGAGTGTCCTGCCAGGCTGATTTCCATCAAGAACTGAGAGCTTCTTGAATACTATTAATGTGGAACATGTAAAACAGTGTGGCAAACAAACAACTGGGAGAGAAAAAAGGCCTTCCAAAATGTTAATTCAGTGCTTATCACATTACCAAGCTCCTCTTATAGCACTTTCAGTGCTGTCTTGCTTAATTAATATCACTAAATTGAACCACCTTTTTTCTTCTAATATAAACAAATGACTTATATTTTCAAAAATTCCAGGTTCTTATAGTTTCCATGAATTTCAGTTAGATTTGCAAATGCTCAGTGCATCTGAGAACCACTAACCTGCTTTGTTTTCAGACATGCTGACTTAGCTCAGCATAGCTCTAAGCTCCCCTTTTTAGATGCACATCTCTTAATTTATCTCCTCTCTGTCAAAGCAAAGTGAACAGGGAAGCCACAAGTTATACGTGAAATGCTTTCAGGGATACAGCACATCTTTTAAAAGTGCTTATCTCCACTATCCTATTCATTTTGGTTGTTATCTAACACTCCTCTTATGAAATCTAATGTTAAATATGAGCAAAGTTCCAATTTTCATATGGAGTTTGGATATATTGAACTTTTCAGTAATGGCAACAGAATTTCAAAATATTTTTACATATCTTTTCCTGCAGAAACATGGTGAGAGATATTTTCAACATCCCAGCAAATAGCCAAATAGCTTCTAACTTGAGCTAGAAAGATTTCCTGAAAGGAATTCTATATTCTAAAACCTGTAAAAGACACATTACAGAAGTAATTCACTGACTTCTGAAAACTTTTTTGTTATGGGCCTGGTCCTATACCGAAAGAATGTCCTAGTGAAAGAAGTTCTGATCTCACTGGGCCAGCTTCCATTTTCTAGCTTCCCCCCCGCCCCTCCCATATACACCCCCAGCACCCCCCAGCAGCATAAAGAAACTGCTTGTAATTTGTGAGAGGAATTTTAACAGCAGAGGAAAGCTATCTGCTGACATAAAAGCTAACCAACTGTTCCTGTTAAGAGTGTGTTTCTCCCTTTGTCACCCCTCTTGAAAGGAAGAGTTACAAGAGGGTACCTAACTGTAATGGAGACTCATGCTAGCAACATCAGTTGGATTTTCACGCACAGTCCTGTCTCCAACTAATCCACTGAGGTCTTACACTGACTTCAAAGCAGAATCGGACCATTGGAGTGTAGGCAGAAAGTTAGTCTCTGTTTGTTAGAAAAGTTAAAGTGTTTCAGCAAGAGTTTAATCTGTTTCTCTTTTCCTTCTATTGTGAAGTTGTAATATTGTATTTATGACTGTAAAGTGACAGTTGTACTCGGCAGAAAAGAATCCTTATTAAGCACAAATATCTCTGTAAGAATCAAATGCAACATAATATTAAATAAATACCTTCTGGTATAAACAAACCTTTATCTTCAAACATGATCCTGTCTAAAAGTTTGCCTTAGAATCACAGTTGATTTTTCTAAGTTGCTTTGAAGGCTGAGGTTCATTAAGTATCAGAGGTCACAGTGGGGTTACATTGTAATTATTCTGCCAAATTTTCAAATTCTGAAAGGTCATGCTGTTTTCATCTTTGTTTTTATGATGGTATGGTTCTTGTCACATTCTGTTAGAATCAATGCAGCTAAGTACATGACTACATTTATATTTTTAAAACAATGTAATTTATTAGCACTATATTTTTGAACAACCTCCCGCAACATATGTGGTGCCTGATATTCATGTAGTTCATTGTTGCAGCAACTGTATCAGTGCTTTCATGCCCGCTATTCTCTTCTCAGTCTAATACCATTGGCTTATAAAACACCACACATCTTTTATTAACTTTGTTAGAACAAAGTTCCTGCTAACAGCGAAGATGACTTACAGAAGCAACTTAATCTTGCTTCAGGTTCTGCAACTCCACTGCTCTTAGAGCAGGCAGGTAGATGCCTGCACGTCAGCTGCATGCAGAAACAGCACATACACCTGCGTATTAGAAAATTCGTTCATTGCCTTGCCTTGCTTCTGAAAATGTTCTATTTGGAGTAGCAGTTACACATGCCATCCCATCAACTAGTTCTCCTGCTTGCTTGCTGACACGATTTCTTCTCACAGAAGAACTTTAGATCCCTTTCTCTTTCCCTATGGATTTGGCTACAAATAACAGCAGCATTAGGAGAAAATTCGGTTAAAATGTATTTAGCATGTATAAAGATACCCAATCATTCCAGTTTGGGTGGTTACGCTCCATTCAGTGGCTACGCCGGGGCAATGCCGCATTTTTCACCTGTCAATCTGTACAGTAGTGCTACAGGTACCACACGCCACCTCTGTGCATTCCTCCACAAAGGGGCATTAGTTCCGTGCGCGCAACACGGCCCCGCCGCGCACAGGGCGGACACAAGACACTTCCACACAGGCCGCGCCGGCCTTTCCCGAGGACTCGCCTCACCACCACCACAGCCCCATGGCCGCCCTCAGGCCGAGCGCCCCCGAAGGGCCCCCGGGCCGCTGCACCACCTCTAGCTGAGAAACCCTAAAGGCAGCCGGAGCGCCGGCTGGGGAAGACCCAGGCCCAAGGCCAAGCCCCAGCCCCAGCCTCGGCCCCAGGCGCTGCGCCGGGAACCTGCCCCGCCGAGGGCCGCAGCCGGCCCCTCCCCGCCCACCTCTCGCGAGATGGGCAGCAAGCCTCGCGATGCTTAGGGACGAGGTCCCGCCGGCACCACTCTTCTCGCGGTATCGCCC
>VXAL01000452.1:1281-28848 GCA_013399475.1 Chauna torquata | reverse complement strand
GGACTTTTGGGTAGTAGAATGCATTTCAAGAAGAAATTTTCTGATCCAGTGGAGCATGGCCAGAGGCACACTGCGACTAAAAGAGAGCTAGCAACAGGTCGTAAGGCCATGGCGAAGCTAGCAGGAAAAATGTCTGGCTGGTTTCTGAGACGTACTAAAGTGCTTATCAGTGATCAGTTGCCAAAAAAGGAAGACAGAGTAAGAGCACCTGCACATGTCAAATATAATGCTAATGAATATATCTCTTCTTTGTTGTTGTTGTTGTTGTTGTTTTGTTCTCTTTCTTTCATCATGACTCTACTAGTTTATGGTTTTCTTTTGGACTTATGAATTTAAGAAGAATCCAGAGCCTTGAAAAAAAAATGCACATGCAGTAGTGTGCCTTGTTCGCACAATTACTATGATTTCGTGTTGAAATGGAGTTAATCTAGCATGAAAATGCTCAGCTAGACTTCTGACTAGTGATTTACACATCTATTTTATGTGCACTTTTGTACTTATCTTTGCAAATCCAATGCAATGTGTGTAAATCTCTTGAAATTTGATATAGGACTTCTGAATTTGCAACTTGATATATTGTGCATAAATCAATTTGCTTTAATCGTTTTTTAACTCTCTCATTTTCAATCATTAAGTAGAAGAAAAACTGACAAACTAAAGATGATTATTGATATGTCTTTAATTCCGTTCATCTAATGCTATTGCCAACATCATATAAAGTGATAATACTTCATAGCTCGGAGTTCTGAGTAATTCTTCTTAGATATATTTCCTTCTAAGTAGATGAACACTTGAATTTGCATGTTTTTGTTTTCAAAATATGGTATTTGTTCTTCATCCTTAGATTATAATATTGTCATCTAAACTGTCTTCTAAAGGAAAGATTAGCACGAATGTCAGTCAGTTGCTTTTCTAAATCTAGTAGGTTTTATTCTTTTTATTCTCTTGTTAATGTGAGTATATGTTCAAGTTACTGCTGCATTATTATAGCTCAGCGTGGTGCTGTTGCTGTGTGGGTGGCCTGCGTTAAGGAATGACCTTGGGATTTCTGTCTCCTGCTGTTTAAGACTAAAGATGTCATGGAGATGCCACCCATGGTCTCTGAGAGGAGGGATAAGAGTTTTGGCCATAGCACTGTATACCTTGCCTTCTCAGTGCTTATTCTGTTTGTGCTGCCTGTGGTAGTCCCCTACAAACAGCTAGTGCCTAAAAAGAGTGGAAAAAAGGCCAAATTGAGCAACTGGCAAAGCAGAGAGGAATCCTTAATTACAATTACGCATTTATCTCTCTCACTCCTCCCTCCTCCTCCTATCCCTCTACGAAAACCCTACTGAAAGATTTATAGAAACCTAACAGCATGTTATTGTAGCTTGACGTTAATACCCTTTGTAGAATTTCAGGGGGGGATAAAACAATTTTACGTATGTTTCGGATACAGTTTCATACTTTTTTTGTGTCAAAATGCAATTTTTTTCATTTAGAGTAGAATAACTTCCTCTAACTAGTTGAACAAATATATTTTTTTCTACTTTACTTGCAGTGTTCTGTGCTTTATGTTTTTTGATGCAGTGCTCTTTGTTTAATTTTATGTTAGACATAATTGTCTTTTTGGGGGTTTCACTTTCGCAGATCGTGTACTGTTCCCTGACAGAATTCCAGAAAGCGATATATCAGGCTGTGCTGGAGACAGAGGACGTAAGCTTAGTATTACAAGCAGGAGAGCCCTGTAGCTGCAACAGCGGTCGTAAAAGGAAGAACTGTTGCTACAAAGTAAGAACTTCTAGTCTGAATTTTAGAACAGAAGTCTTTCTGGTTTGAGCAGTAGATGAATTCTCAACAGGCTATCTGCTGCTGATGAGCAGATTGAAGTTGCTGTCTCGTCATAGGCCATCAGTTTGGGAAATTCTAACTAGAAACATTGGAGATTGCATCATGGTAAAGTTAGGTACATGAGGATTACAGGAAAGCTGCTTTGCATACCCTAAGCAGGTGGTCATTTTTAATACAGTAAATTTGGGCTGCATTGTATTAAGTGCATCTGTGATACAGTTGATGTTGGAAAGTGTATTACGTTCAGGTGTTCAACATGTGTCAGTTACGCTGCTCCCATGCACCTCAGCTGGTCAGTGCAGAAGCTGCAAATCAGAGTCATCCTGGACCCAGCAGATTGTCTGGGCTTTGGTTGTGCTATGAGTGCAGTTAGATTGTGTCTTTCTTTGCAACTATAGATGTGCTTCAATTTACTTTTTCACTTTTGATTTTACTTCCTTCTCTTGAAGGGAGAACTGTGACATCTTAAAATGCAAGCAGAATATTATTCACTAGGAACAGCTCTGCAGATTCCTTCCTTCTTCCATGCACTTCTTTAACTTTGATTAATCAAATTTTGTATTTGTTTTCTCCATATCTCTCAGCAGACTCACATTAAGCGTGTCTTTTAAACATCTAGAAGCATAGATCTCACACTTGCTTCTCCCCATTTTACTTTTGGCCTGTTTTGGTTCTTGTGTACAGTTTTTTTGTTTGTTTTTTGTTTCCTAGATAATGTAGGTTATTTAGTCTTCTGCATCTTTATTTAAAAACAATCTATCAGACTATTTAAATATGCCATGAATACTACCATTAGTTCTTTGCAAACTTTTGTTTATCATGATGTTTTGTAGTAGAAAGTAAAATGCTGTTGTACTTGATTCACAGAGGGCACTAGGCCTGCCTGTGGATACTTGAGTGCTCTTGTGGACTGTCTTATTCCAAAGTTAACAGTGAAATTTAGTAACCTGAGCAGGGAAAGGAAAACCAGTATTGGTCAAATCAGCCAACTATAACCAGAAAAAGAGCTGCTGCTGTTGCTGCTGCTGCATTATAGAATGTTATAAGTTGTTTGAATTATGTTATTTGAGTCATTTATGAAACTTTATAAATTTTTGCAGTAAAGTTAGCAGTTGTAGGGAAAGAAGTCATTATAACAGCTCTACTTTGATTTACATTTAAATCAGTTGTAGAGTTACTGTCTTTTTGCCTACCAAGGAGTTCTTCGTTCTACTAATTTCTGTAGATATCATGCTATCTGAAGTATTTTGCAAACAATGAACGTAGCTGGTTTTTTTCCTTTTGAGAAGATGTTTCCTATTAAAAGGATCACAAAGCTGAGAAGAAAAACTTGCTTTATTTTTGTTAGAAATACAGCATGCATCTGTTTGGAATCAATTCTAGTACTATTTAGAATTGCTAATGCATTAAACCTTGCTAGAATAGTATTTTAGCTTATTTCTTATTTTCAGAAGTATTTGTTTGCATAGGCATTGGTGTGGTTTTTGCTGTTGTTTTTTTGTAGGCCAATGCTCATGGTGAAACAATTAAGTCACTGCGCTTCAGTTACCTGACAATCCTACAGAAAGTTGCAAATCACGCTGCACTGCTGCAGACAGACAACACTAGCAAGCAGCAGGTAGGTCAGTTTCAGAAGTATCGAAAAGGTGGACCTTTGGAAAATGAAGTGAAAACTCTTGAATAAAAATTGCTGCTGGTCTCTTTTTTGATCTTAACTGACTGAAATTCAGATGTTTTGCAAAATTCTTTTTCTGTTCAGTAATTCAGAATGCAGTACTTACTTAATAGATAGAGATGTTACACAACAGTATGTTTGTTTAGTTGATGACTATCTGAAGACAGGATCTATATTAACATTGAAGAGCTTTAGGAGAGTCATATTTAGTGATTTCTAATAATGCCATTTCTGTTGCATTTATGAGAAGTGTTTACTAAGGGGTAGGTCTTTGTGCAAAGAGATGATGAACAGAATGTGTTTTTCTTTTTTTCTCTAGAATTTAATATTCAGAGCCGAGCTTCTCTAAATAATATGAGAAATGTTTTGTCAGAACAAGGAGAGAACAGTATCAGTTTCTCTTGTTACTGTGGCAAGTAACCACAAAAGGCAGAGTTTTTAAAAAATACTTGTATGTGAACCTTAATATCCAAAAGTGACCAAAGGTCGTAGGGATGTTATCACTTCCTTTTTACTCAGGCAGATAATGATAAGAAAAGGGGGAATGGTTTTAAAATAAAAGAGAGGAGAGTTAGATTAGATGTTCGGAGGATATTCTTCACTCAGAGGGTGGTGATGCACTGGAACAAGTTGCCCAGAGACGTTGTGGATGCCCCATTCTTGAAGCTGTTCAAGGTTGGAGGCCCTGGTTGGATGGGGCCCTGGGCAACCTGATCTAGGGGGTGGCATCCCTGCCCATGGCAGGGGGGTTGGAACTAGATGATCTTTAAGGTCCCTTCCAACCCAAACCATTCTATGAATCCTCTCAGAAGCCACAACAGAAAGGAAATGAGAAAATCCTAGGAAATTTTGCATGTTTGTTCTGTTAAAGCAGTTTTGTTTTTTAGGAAGTGTTAACTTCTAGTGTGCAGGGCCATATGCAGTAAATGCCCAAATGTTTTTTTGTGTGTTGTTTATGTAGCTTTTGCTGTACAAACATTTCAAAGTGATTCTTACGTGACAGATGAGATGTTTTCTGTTCCTCTGGAAAAGGAGACTTAGGGTGTGTGGTCATATTCTAGTTCAGAGCTACCCAAATTCTAGCAGTAGAGTTCTATTTGTCTTTCAAGTTGTTTAAATGTAATTCCCATATTGTTTTCTGTCATATCAACGGGACTGTAGAAATGCAATTCCCAGAAATGCAATTATCGTGCCAGAGAATCAAGAGAAATTCTGGTACGCAACTGTTGGGTCATGCAAATGTCAAGCCAAGAGTTCTTGAAACTGACAGTTCTGGCCAGTCTTATTGCAGTCTCTGCCCAGGAGAAGAAATCTTGGCCATCTCTTACTCTAGTAACTGGAATCCTTCCTTTCACATTAGGATCCTCTGTCTTTTAAATGAAGCAAACCAAAACACACTGGAGATATTTTATCCAATACTTCTGTACCGAACTGAATAAAAATACATAACTCTTTCTGTTTGAGTTACTTCAGCAGATTACTTGTTTCAGCCTCTTTGACTGCTTTTATGGCTTGCTGTTAGCCAGTGTAGCTCTGATTTCTAATGCCTATTCAAACTTTCTGCTTTTCCTTCAGGAAGCACATATCAAACGGGTATGCAGTGAGGTGTTTTCCAGTTTTCCAGATTTTGTGCAGTTAAGCAAAGATGCAGCCTTTGAAACAATTTCGGATCCAAAGTACAGTGGAAAAATGAAGGTAAACCTATTCTTCAGAGGAAAAATAAGCATTAGTGATAGTAATAGATCTGCTGTAGTATATGGATGTAAGAAAATGTACACCTAGTATGTTTTTTGTTTTAATCATTCTATTTATTCTGGTGGTGTCACTGCAGAGATCACCTGTCTTGAATCGGGGTTCCACTATGCAAAGACTGGAAAAGAGTAATTTGTGATGCTAAGACTGATGACCTGAAGTATTAGCTTCACATATTTAGTGATGGACACTGAAGTGACCCTTACACTCAAGGATGTTGGGGTTATGACAGATAGTTCCATGAAACTGTCAATTCAGTGGTAGTCAGGAACGCTTAGGAAAGGAAAAGAGAGCAAAAGTAAATCATTATGAATTGAAGAACTTGTGCCACCTTCAGTATTGTGTGTTAGCTCCAGTCTCTTCTCTCAAAAAGCGTGTTAGACCTTGAAAAGGTTCAGAGAAGGGTGACAAAGGTGGTCAGTGCTATTGGGCAGAAGCAACCAGGTAGGCTGGGACTCTCCAGCTTGGAAAAAATGTCTTAGGATGACAAAGAGAGAGATCTACACAATCATGAGTGGCATGGAGCTAGTGAAGAAGTACTGAGTGCTTACTATCTTTTCTAATCCTTGGGGCATCAAATGAAGCTTGTAGGAGCCAGGCTGAAGATGAACAAAATAAACATGTTAAGTGTAAACCTGTAAAACTGTTTGTTTCAGGAACTGTGGTTTTCCCTAGTTGGTTTCAGAGGGGAACAGGGTGAATAACTAAAAAAGATGTCCAGTGTAGCCAACTAAAAAGAAAACCATACCAGGTTTAGGAATATTCCTGAGCTGACAGTAACTAGAGGATAAGAAGCTATGCAGGGTGAAGTATACTGTATGTTTGCTCTCTCTCTATAAACCAGGATATTCACAATTGCTGGCTGGGGCTGGAAGGAGGCAGTGGCAAGGTCACTTTTTTTAATTTTTTTTAACAGTGGTGATTACTGATTTCATGAGACCTTTCTCAATTATTTTTCAATCGTCTTGGGAATCTGGCGAGGTCCCAGTCAACTGGAAGCTGGTAAATGTCCCAGTTTTCAAGAAGGGCAAGGAAGAAGACTGTGGTGATTACAGGCCTGTCAATCTCACTGCAGTGCCTAGTAAAATCGTGGAGAAAATTATTCTGGGAGATATTGAAAAACACATGAAGGACAGTGTGGTCATTGGTCATAGCCAACATTGGTTCACAAAGGGAAGGTCCTGCTTAACACTTAATTTCCTTTTATGACAAGGTCATCCATCTAGTTGACCAAGGGAAGCCATTCAATATAATCTTTTTGGATTTCAGTAAAGCCTTCGATATGGTTTCTCACAGCATCCTCCTAGACAAAATGTCCAGCTTACAGCTAGACAGATATATAACACGATGGGTGAACAATTGGCTGACAAGTTGGACTGAAAGGGTTATAGTAAATGGGGTCACATCAGGCTGGCAGCCAGTCACTAGTGGGGTTCCCTAGGGCTCTGTTTTAGGGCCAGTTCTTTTCAACGTTTTCGTAAATGACTCAGATGTAGGACTAGAAGGTGTTTTGAGTAAGTTTGCAAATAATACTAAACTGGGAGGAGCTGTTGACTCTGTCGAGGGTAGAGAGGCCTTGCAGAGAGATCTCGACAAATTAGCTGGGCAATCACCAACTACATGAAGTTCAACAAGAGCAAGTGCTGAATTCTGTCTGTACCTGGGATGGGACAACCCTGGCTATAGGTACAGACTGGGGGACGAGAGGCTGGAGAGCAGCCCCGTGGAAAGGGATCTGGGGTTCTGGTCAGCAGCAAGTTGAACACAAGCCAGCAGCGTGCCCCGGCAGCCAGGAGGGCCAGCCGTGCCCTGGGAGCATCAGGCACGGCACTGCTGGCCGGGCAAGGGGAGGGATTGTCCCGCTCTGCTCTGCCTGGTGCGGCCTCACCTCCAGTGCTGCTGTACAGTTTTGGGCACCACAATATAAAAAGGACATGAAACTATCAGAGAGTGTCCAAAGGAGGCTGCAAAGATGGTGAAGGGTCCAGAGGGGAAGATGTATGAGGAGCAGCTGAGGTCACTTGGGTTGTTCAGCCCAGAGAAGAGGAGGCTGAGGGGAGGCCTCATGGCGGCCTGCAGCTTCCTCACGAGGGGATCGGAGGGGCAGGCGCTGATCTCTGCTCTCTGGTGACAGCGACAGGACCCGAGGGAACAGCATGGAGCTGTGACGGGAGGTTCAGGCTGGGTGTTAGGAAAAGGCTTTTCACCGAGAGGGTGGTCGGGCACTGGAACAGGCTCCCCAGGGAAGTGGTCATGGCACTGAGCCTGCCGGAGTTCAAGAAGCGTTTGGACAATGCTCTCAGACATACGGTCTGCTTTTTGGGTGGTCCTGTGCGGAGCCAGGAGTTGGACTCAATGATCCTGGTGGGTCCCTTCCAACTCAGTATATTCTATGATTCTATGCTATTACTTTATTTATTTGTTGTTATGCAAGCACCATCTGTTATTATGTACGAGAGAGAGACGTGTGTTGTCTGTTAGGTACACTTAATAATCTCATGAAAGCCAACTTCATTGTTAGCTTAGCTACCAGGAAATATTTAATACATACCTGTAAAAACCAAGTCAGTGATCTTCAGTGGTGCGTATGAAGCTCTTCTTTTATTGGTTGAATGAATTTTCGTAACTACATTATGACATTTTCATCATGTGGTTTTTGACACAGTAGTGAACAACTCAGGCAAGCAAAAACACTTGAGTTAAGACAGGTTCTGTTAAATGCCTTGAAAGTCTGCAGCTTCCAGGGCTGCCTGCTGGGAAGAATCTGTTCCAAAAGGTGGCTGTTAAGTCTGAGTTGCTTCTGGAACAGCACAGACTGTGGTGTCTTTCCAGGGTTGCAGCTGGGCTTTGTGGGTTGGGTAAAAGCTTGGCTGACAGCAGTAAGGTTCTTATGGTTATGTGGAGTGGCCTCAGATGATAAGGAATAAGGTTCTGCTGTTGCAGTGCAAGAGTAAGCACATAACAGATGGCAAGAGAGAAGAGACCGTGATCTTTTTAAGTATACTGAGCTTTTGCTGGTGGCTTGGTACTGTTGAGATGTCAGTCTGTTTACTTTGACATTTAGGAGATCCGCAAGGTTAGAAAAATTATTCTCTAAGCTTAAGCTATCAGTACAGATGTGACAATTTGATTTACTTTTTTGGATTACCCCAACATAAATATGAAATGAGAAAAAAATATTAAAAATAGTGAGCTACTGGCATAATGATTTAGTGAGTAGTCTAAAGTTGATCTTCATTCTGTCTCACTAGAGACTTTTCTCACGTGCTATATTGTGCTTTTTATTTCATTTTTGATCTTCTAGGTTGTAATCAGTTTATACTGATAAATATTCATATATTTCAAGCTAAATAGACTGTAGGTAACTGCTGAAAACAAAACAAAAAAAAACAAGAAAGCATGGGTTCTCAAGATGAGCCTTAGTATGGAGAATTTCCATTTTAAAAAAGGGCAGTGTATATTAAGTATATTATAGAAATCTAGATTTTAAAAACTGTTGTTTGCTTTTGAAATAATATTTTTATTGAAGAATGTTTTTTCAGTATTTTTGGTAGATGAGAAGTGCAATACAAAATGCTGTAGAAAAATAGGGAAGAAATTAAGAAAAAAATAAACCGTTTTTCACAGATCATTTTATTGCCCTATGACCTTTTTAAAATAAAGTCAGATTAGACTTTTTGTACTAGTAGCAGACGTTGTACTAGTAGTAGGCAGAGGTGCAAAGCAATGTGGACTTTTCTTTCCTCCAACATAAGAAACTATGATCTTCTGTTATTATACGGGTTTCTTGCATATTCGTTTTGGTTTTTTACTTTATGAATTATAAAATGGAGGCATTTTCAAATGTTGCATTTATGACAGCCCAGTAGATTTATAGGGTATCTTTCCATTGTTGATGACCTCTGGTTTTGTATGTATGGTACTTCATTTTAGAAATCCATAGTGCCTATTTTGGTGCATTGCAAACTGTATAGAATTTGTCACAGAATTATTGAAAGAATTGCTTATTTTGATGGAAATAGGCCTGATTTCTTTTCCAAGGGGTATTTTAATATGTGTCAATTCAGGAAATATATCTTAATATAGACAGGATATTCTGAAGTGTGTGGTAGTACCTCTGTACCTGGAAGGAGAAGTTTTATGTAGTGGGCCAAGTAGCCATCATTTGGAAAAATAAGATTTTTTTGAGGCCATTGAATTTGACTTCAGAATAATTGTAATGCGAAAAATTGGTTCGTGTGTGTCTGGTACTGTGGTGGCTTTTACGTTTTTTCATACTGCTGCTGTTTGCACTGGAGGTTTGTCTTCTGAGAAAAGGTTTTCTGGCTTTTTTCTATTCTGAATTTTTTTTAAGCAGAAGCTGTTTGGGATGGTTTTGTTTTTTAGACTCTCTGAGCGAAGTCATTCAGAGGATATTTCATCTTACCATCAAAAAGTGCAGAGAGGAGAGTCATCAGATATTAGAGCTTGAAAACTACGTATTTTTAACATGCTTATTGGGAAATAGAATACTTGCTAATTATAGTAAAATGTCTTGTTCTACTGTAATAATTTCTAGAATTTATTTATAAAACAGAAAATGTAAACTAGTTGGAATGCTATTGTAACTTTCGTCTGGTAGTATAGACTAAGTAGGTATTATTTAGTCCTTTTAATTAAAATTTAGTATGGACTCCCCAGAAATTTTGGCACAGGTGATTCATCTTTTGTGGGTGAGCGTATTTGACAGGAGAGATTTGTTGCATCTATTTAAATTTATTACAGAGAGGAAGGGGAAAAGGCAGGGATTTTTCATTGAAGTTCATCAGCTAAGTAGCTGTAGCTGTTTTGCAGAGTCAAAAAGGTTAATGTATCTGCTAAAATACCTTGGTTACTTGTGTTCTATCTGTGCTTGGTGGGAGAGCAGGGTTTTTTGTGCTGTGGGGAGTGCTTGCTGCCACAAGTCAAACTAGAATTGCTTAAACACAAGAGTGAGAGTAGTGTATTGGTGTTTGTGTCCTATCTTGTGCTGCAGCTGCAGTCATTTCTGTGTGTTTTGCAAGCTGTAGCATTGCCCGTATGCCACTCTGGGTCTGCTGCTCTGAGTTTAAGATTATAACTATAGCCTTGAAAAAAACAGTCCCTATAATCTGGATTACAGATACAAGTGTGGATAGTATACCTATGATTCTAGTAAGTCCTCATTGTGGTGGGATACTGTAGAGTGAGGTGATCTGAGCTTCAGCTATTTTTGTGGAATTATTCCCTCATTTTCAATCAGACTGTAGAACATAAGCTTTTTGGAAGACTTTGCCTGCACTTTCTATTGCAAGGTGAATTTCATGCCTAGATTTTTAAGTCGAAATAGTTGCATATATGAGAATGAAAGTAAAAGGGGTGTGTGGGACCTAGAAAGTGTAAGGGCAAATGGCACTGTTACTTCTGAAGAATAAAGATTGCAAATTGCAATTTGTCCACATGAAAGTTATCAGGGGCTATTTGGAAAAAGAAATAAGATAAATGAAACAAAAGATAGTTTTAAAGCCTGCAGTGATTCTAATGACTATCTTGTCTGATTATTTCTACAATTTTGCTAAAATTCTGGCTAAGAGACTATATGCTTTTGAAGTGCAAGGGACTATTAAATGTCTGAGCACTTGAAATGGCACTGTTTTAAAGCTACACATGTAGTATTTCCACAGGCATCCATTTGTGGAGTTTTGGAATACTGTTCTTAATAGGAAACTCTTAAATTAATCCAATATAGTTACTTGTATTTATTGCGTTGTCGTTGTTTTAGTGGAAAGGTGGAAATCTGTAGGGAGTACCTTGCAAATAGCAGTAACTTCCACCATTAAATGTCAAAGTAACCCAGGTAGACATACTTTTGAAGGCTTAAAAATCCTGTAAGCTAGTATGGACATCTGTAAACGAATAAGGTATTCTCAGATGTGATAGGCAAAATTTCATTGTAGTCAAACAACTCGCAGTGTACAGTAATGTAAATCCACGTGGACTCTTACAAAAAACACTTTACTTTTGTGAGTGATTATTATTTTTCATGAACAATTTTTTACTTTTTCAGACTACCAGATTTCAGGATAATACTATGGTGTACAAGCATTGTACATATATTTCTCTTTGTATATTTCTCTTTGGCACAAAATCATTCATTACTTTTCCATGTTCATCAGAGCTGTTCTTTATGCTCAGAATACCTAAAATCCCAATGGACATGACATTAGTCCATTTTATTTAAACAAACTGGGTGGATTTGTTTTCATGCTCTCCCATAGGAAATTACTTGACCTATGCTTTAGTCTGATAATAATGGTAGTACAGTAGCCAAATTCCTCCTGCTTTAAAAGCAAGTCATTATTTTTTTGTTGTTGTTTTCTTAATATGACTAAGCAAAATGCAAATGTAAGTCATTTAACTCTTGCTAAATTACCTGATGTGTGTTTTTTTCCCAATAAAGTAAGTTCTGTTTTACATGTTAATTTTTGCCTGGTTTCACTGTGTAAAACATCTTGTTCTACATTGTTTTCACTTGTAACTGGTTGGCTACTGTATACAAATGGGTCTATAAGTGATGTGGAGTGGATATTTTATATTCTAGATATTATCCAGAGCTGTAAAAATAGTATAAACATTCCACATTATTTGTTTGTCAAAGATTTGTGAGACTTTTCGTGAATTCAGTGTCAATTAAAAGTTTAAGTATTTATCACTGAAAAAAAAAAACAAAAACAAACAAACAAAAACCACAGGGTTTTAAGTATTTATTGCCCAGTGGGAGAAACTACAGACAGGGTGTAGAAAATTCCTTTTTCCCCTTTGTGTATTGCTTCTGTGCAGTACTCTGGAGCTGCCATTGCCAGACGTGGACATGCTTCTTTTGAAAATAACAGTATCGCTGTTATACACAAGGCTCTAGATTATTTGCTTCCCTACCAGAAGAACATTGTGTGTGGGCGGATTATTGGCATTTCAAGGTCTGTGCATAGTCTGGGAAGTCTGATCTTACTGTAAACAGAGCAACAGACTAGAGTGGGAGCGGGGAGAGGCGTATGTCTCACTGATTATTTTAAGAAGACAAGTTCCAAGAAGTTCTGAACTCAGATATAGTACAGAAAACTTAAACAGGCCTTCCTGTTTTCAGGGCAACTGTGCACATTCCTTAAATGCAAAAATTCGCAACCTGACCTAGCGTGAGATAAATAACATTTTGTTGCAGTCTATGCACTGATACAAATAGCTTCTGAATTTACCTGTTAATGGTATGATTGCCTTTTTTGGAGTGGGATTTCAGTGGAGATCACTGAAAGATGGGTATACCCAACATCTCTGTTGCCTTTGACATTTTTGTTATGTTAGTTTAAAAAAACTATTTTGTTATGCTTCTATTTGGCTTTGTAAACAATTAGTTAGTGTAGCATGTTTGAAGGTTGAAAACAAGTAAGTGTGTGTGAGATGACCTGTAGATGAAGTGTCTTCATTTGTATTCTGTGGTTCATTTGCAGGTCCTTCAGCAGCTTTTGAATCACTTCAGAAAAAACAAGGATAAAATTCTTCTTTTCTCCTTTTCCACAAAGGTGAGCTCCTTATGATTTTTATCAATTAACCACATAAGTTCTGAAGCATAAAGCACTAAAGACATAAACAGCTGTGAGCCACATTTCTCTCTGTGCTGTGGGAAACGATGATGGAGAAGGACAGTGTGCAGTACTCCAGAAGCAGGTTGAAACCTTATGTTATCTCTTGATAAAAATGATGATGTCAAAATAGATAAAACACTGCTTCCTTGCTTAGAGCTTTTTAGAATTGTTTTAGTACTTCAGGTATATATGGCTCATACTGAATTCAGTTGGTGCATCCTGAGTTAGAGCAGTGTCACTGCAAAATATGACTGAAGTATCATACAACTGTTGTGTTAGCACTGCAAAGTAGTTAAATTTCCTCTACTTTGCTGGCTTTTGACCATCAGCAGTGCTCAAATTTCAGCCCTGAGACTGAAACACCAAACCAGTTGGTTTGAGCTTAAGGCTGTTTAATTGGAACTAGAGTTGTATTTGTGCTTCACTTTTAGGGACTTGCTCTGTAATTTTCTTGTTAGGGAATAGTGTGTTTCCTGAAGTACTCCATCTGTTATTCCTGTGTATTCCATCTATAGCATAGGTTTCTTTAGCTAAATATTCGTAATGATAGCACTAAAAAAGGTATTAGAATACTATGAATGACAATTCAGAATCTTAAGTATTTAATCATTTTGTGGTTGTAAGGAAGATTGCAAGTTTAATGTTTAGATGATTTAAGCTGTGGTTCAGTGTTCAAGACCAGTCTGACTGCTGGTTACTGCAATTTATTTTACTCCATCCCTCTAAACTCTGGCTGTGCATACCAGCCCATTTCTCTTTTAGCTCAGGTGCTCATTTACCATACATACAGAGCACCATACTCTTGGTGCTCATTTGCCATACCAGCAAGTCATTTCAACTTGCTAAGATGGTAGGAAACTGTTGAAGTTGCATACCGGCTTATTGAGGTGAACTGAGTCAGCATCAGGTAGAGGTAGGACAGGCAGCCAGGGTTAGAGAATGAGACCTTTTTAATCACCTTAGAGTGCTGTAGAGTTGCAGCTAATAGAGAGTCAAGGTCGTTGATGCCAAAATGGGGAAGCTTTGCTCTCATTTCGGTTCTTTTGATTTCGTTAGAAAATACATTCAAGAAACATGGCACCAGTGACTACATTTAATTGAAAAGATACCAGTAAGTATTAATCACCTTAGAATGTTGTAGAGTTGCAGCTGATAGAGAGTCAAGGTCATTGTTACCAAAATGGGGAAGCTTTCCTCTCGTTTTCGGTTCTTCTGATTTTGTTAGAAAATACATTCAAGAAACATGGCACCAGTGACTACATTTAGTTGAAAAGATACCAATAAGTACTTGATATTTATTTATTTTCCCCACCCAGCTATTGGATGTGCTGGAGCAATACTGTATGGCGTCTGGGCTAGATTACCGAAGACTTGATGGAAATACAAAATCAGAAGATAGGATCAGAATTGTAAGAGAGTTCAACAAGATTCAAGAAATTAATATATGCCTTGTATCTACAATGTAAGAAAACTTAACTTTTCTTTTTGTTTCACTTTGCCATTCTACTGTGTAGAAAGTAGGGTGCTCTACATTTTACTTTATGATCTTGTGAGCGATTACTTTTTTGAGAGAGTGAATTGTTCTCTTGTCTGTTGGCAAATATGGACTAACTGCTGTGGACTGAGGCTTCCTGAAATTTCTGGAGACTTCCACCCTTCCTGTTTCCTCTGGTTTTAAGGATTTCTAAGACATGAAACAAGGGGATCCTCTGTATCACAGTTTCAAATTTCCAGTTACTGCAGAAGTGAGGAAACAGTTACTGACATAACATTATGTGCCAAAAGCTTTCACTTTATTGTAGACAGATTTAATTTCTTTTACAGTACTAGTAAAACTAGCAAGTGGGCATAAACGTGTGGTGGTTTCATGCTGATGGCTAGCTAAACTCCACCACACTGCTCTTTCACTCCCCTTCCTCAAAAGAACAGGAGGAGAAAATATGCTGAAAAAAAGGCTCATGGGTTGACATAAGGACAGTTCAATTAAAGAGGAAAAACGAAAAACAATAACAACAAAACACAAAGGCTGTGTGGAAGCAAAGGGAGAAAACTATTACTCTCTGCTTCCCATCAGCAAGCAATGTTCGGCCACGTCTTGGGAAGCAGGGCCTCAATACGCATAGCGGTTGCTCAGGAAGACAGATGCTTTCATAAGCTCCCCCTTCTCCTTGCCCTTCCCCAGATTTTATTGCTGAGCGTGCCATCATATGGTAGGGAGTATCTCTTTGGTCAGTTTAGGTCAGCGGCCCTGGCGGTGTCCCCTGCCTACCTCTTGCCCACTCCCAGCCTACTGGCTGTTGAGGAGGGCTACCTGAGACAGTCTTGATGCTGTGGAGCTTTGCTCAGTGGTAGACAAAACATTGATGTGATGACAGTGCTGTTCTAGCTGCAAGTGTAGAGCATGGCACTATATGAGCTGCTGTGGGGAAAATTAACTCCATCCAAGCCAGACACAATACAACATGAAATGCTATATTGAACTGAAAAATTATCTTTTGGTGTTTCTGTAAGTTATTAACCAGGTTAATTAGTATATCCCTATTAAAACACTTCAAACAATCTGATTGTCTGTTAAAAATGTTTTTACCAATCAGATCTGCTTATGCATTCATGATGGATATGAATTCTTTTGACAGAAATCAATATGTTCAACTAAATTACTGAAAATAAGCATTATTTTATTTATTTATTTATTATTCTCATTACTTCCATGTTTCATCTTATGTGAATTTGTTACCAGGCAAGGCTACAATGGGAACAAAGAGGAACTTAAATCTTCCTGCCCATAGGGAAAGTGAGTGAAACATGCAAACATGCTTTTGCCTGTACTGTTGTTTTAGTCCTTTGCTACAAGCATGCATGTAGGAGTTAAATAGAAGGGTCCACACTAACTCTGTTTAATTAGAAGTCAGATATCATCTTAAAAACCATTGCAAGCACATGTCAGGTCTGTCTTTGGATACCCTCTTGTGCAGTGTGGTGGAGTTTAGCTAGCCATCAGTGTGAAACTATCACACATGTTTATACCCACTTGCTAGTTCTTCTAGCAGGATTTTGAGGATATTTGTGGCGCTTGTCATGGGCCTTTGGTTGTAACCTCAGTCAAATGCAGATTATGGCCATCAGCTTCCCTAAGACCTTGCAAGTTCCTGTTCTTTATTCCTGAAGACAGCAGGTGCAGTAACTACTGCACCTGGAGCATTAGAAGAATCACTGGTTTGTGTTTCTAACCATCTAGTTTAGTTTTGTATCTATAACCTTTTCAGTTTTCTTCTATTAATTTACACAGAAGTAAACATGAAGGTTAGCTAAACAGATGGACCTTCTCTTCTCTTATTAGAGCATGTGAATACAGAGGTTGGTGAGCTGTCCGTGCCTGCTAGTGGTGATTGAGGGTTGAGTCTTGATAATGTTTTTAGTGTTTCTCAAATTAGTGAGTAAATGGAAGGAACAATCAGTGATGGAATTGCAGTCAGTATAGCCTTTGTTTACCACGTGAAAGAGAAGGTGCAATTCTTAGCGTAAGTCACCACAAAAAGTGATCTTTTTGCTTGCTTGATATATAGTACTGGAAGCAGCTTTAGTTTTGTAATCATTTGGAAATCAGAAAGTGATTTATCCATGTTGTTGTAGAAAAGATTCTTTCCTCTTACTCAGATTTCAGGCATTAAGACTTTACATTATTGTCTTTATTTCTCATCACATAGTAAGCAGACACAAGTTGACAGAATTGGGTCATACTCTTCTGTCCATACTGTATTGCAGAGGTTTTGGCTGACTGTTCTATGTAGTCAACTTGTATATGTTCTGTCCCATTGCTCAAAGAGCCAAATGTTAATTTTCACTGAAAATACTTATTCATTTTTCTGGCTGCAAATACGTTCTGCAAAGGATGAATTCCCAGCATAGTGATTTTGAGTCTGCCACTTTATTCCACTGACACAAGTAACATACAACTTTAAACAGGAAGTGCCAATCAATAAATTAGTGAGTTACATTGCAGACAGTGGTGATGACTTTACTGTTAAATGTACAGTGTTTCTGTTTTTCATTAGTGTTCCATTTTCATAACAGCAAAATGCCCTTTCTGCCTAGAGTTGCCTCTGTATAGCCCATAGTCATTTGGAAATTGGGGTTTTAATTGGTTTATGTGTTTTTGAGAAACAGAGCCTCAAACAGTAAAGTTAAAAACTGAAATTGTATCTCTATAGCTTGACTTCAAGTCTTGCATTTAATTTTAGTACCAAACACAGTCACATAACTATCAATAATGTTCGTAAACTCTGGAAGTTGAAAGAAAATGATTGATTGCATCAGAGCTTGTAAATTCTGTCAGACAACTAAATATAGATCATGAATTTCATCCTTGATCTGTATGGAAAATAGGTATACATCTGTTGGAATTTCTAAGGATCATGAAGTAAAATCTGTTTCAGAATACTTCAGTTCTGTGCTGGTGTTGCTGGGAGGACGTATGATTATTGGGAAGAAGAGAATGGGATTTTTGGTCATGTTTAGAAACACTGAGATACTTGCTAGAGTTGCGAGTTTGATAGAATGTTAGAACTTCAAACTCCATCAATGCTGCTTATCCTGAAGAAGGGGAGCTGCATATGCGCAATACTGAGGTCTGCACAATGTTCTGGAAGAAATAAAGGCAGCAAGTATTTCCACCTTAACAGCTAAATCACCATTCTCTGGGTTTTCCGTACTAGTCTTTCTCATATAATTATTCTGAAGGAATTAATTTAATGAAAATCTATTTCTGCTTACCATTTTTTTTGTTATGTAAAGAGATTTGCTTAGATGATGATGGATACAGGAATTTGTAGACAGTTTTTATCATGAATAACTACGGTATACATTTACGTTCTACCTGTAGTGTTCTGAATTACTGTCCGTTAGTGGTCTGTTCATTGCTTTGGGCTTCATTGCAGGGTTTCATTTAACTTCACAACTATTGTAAATACTTTTTTATGTGCATTTAATCGTATTGAAAAGAACTCTCAGCCACAAGATCTCACTGAAACAGAATTTGTAAACTATAAAAGGCATACCTCAGTAAATAAAATTAAGTAGTCACAGCTTTCATGGAAACTTCCCTAATGCAATATTGTTTTGTAACTTTTGAACATTGTGGTATGAAGTTGTCACTGACAGGACATAAAAACAAGCAGTGTGCAGTCTTAATTAAAATGATCTTTTGAAAACAGTTGTTTGCAATAGAAGTATTATAAGGCCTTTAATAGAGGGCTGTTCATTTGAGCCATATTACACTAATTTGCATGGACGGACCATCTTGCAGTAATATGACTTAAACGGCCGGTTAAAATGATATTTAAAATGGAAGATATTTTTTACAATGCGTAAACTAACTACTGCATTCATTCTGCCCATGAAGGATATAGGAGCCATTGTTTTTCTGTTCTGGAGTATCTGAATTTTTGTGGCATGCCTAAAAGTATTGAAAGGTAAAATCCTTACAAAGCTAAGTATCCTGTTTAGTTTTTTTTATTTTTGTTTTGTTTTGTTTTAATAGTTAGTCAGTTTTACTTGCACTAAGGCTTTTCACTGAGTTTTAATTAATATTTCAGTTCCAAATGCTGCGGTTGTTTATGAGAAAGCATTTGGAAAAATGTGTTGATTTATGCTTCTCTCTGACTGCAAGGTTGGCTTGGTAAGATGAGAGTATTAATTCTGCCCTCACTAAAAAGAAACACACAAAAATTCAAAAATAGAGTAAGTTATTTTGAAAAACACAGATTTTTATTCAAGACTTCAAACTTTGAGAATGATCATCTTCCAGAAACCTCTGTTAGTATTGGCAGGTTTCTACATCCTCACCCTTTCCAGGTTTCATTAACACTACACCACACCACACCTGGTAGGAAGAGGCCACAACTGTATTTAAGTTAAAAAAAGATTCAGTGAAAATCAAAAGGTGGTGGGGCTCCATAAACTTTTGGTTTGTCTCTATTCGTTCACTTCCCTGTAAACTTTACTCTTCCCACTGCTTTAAACAAGCAGAATATAAAGTAATCTATTAAAAACAGTTGCTTGGTAAATTAAATTGGGTTGACTTTTTCTGCAATACATCATTGAGAAAATACCACTTCTGAAATTAGTGCTGCCTAACTTATTATTTAGCATGTAGTTACATGGGAGCTTTTGTCTTTTTCATAGGAATGTTGGTTAACCCAATTGAAAAGAATTTTCAGTTTATGCGTGTTTTGCAACAGGATGAAAAGCCACGGTATTTTCCTCACTGTAGTTCCTATCAAATGATATAGCTGTGCACATGCCAAATTCAAGTAACTGAACAGTTTTGGTGGATTCAGCCAGGGCATTAAGTAGTTACCTCAGGTTAAGCATCTGCTCAAATTCTCTGCTGGATTGCAGGCTATACCTGTAAGCATGCCACAGCTGTTAAATAATTATGATGATGTAACTGATACCCCTGCAACTCTTTTCCCTCACAGCAGAAAATTTTCTTACAATGACTTTTTTTCCATGTAATGACCTATATGAGTACTGCTCATACACCGCTGTGTGGTCAACTATATTGTTGTGGTTTGACCCGACAGGCAGCTACACACCACACAGCCGTTCGCTCACTCTCCCCCCCCAACCCAGTGGGATGGGGGAGAGAATCGCGAAAAAGGAAAAAAAAACTCGTGGGTTGAGATAAAGACAGTTTAATAGGACAGAAAAGAAAGGAAAAATAATGATAATAATAATAATGACACTAGTAAAAGAATATACAAAGCAAGTGTACACAATGCAATGCACGATGCAATTGCTCACCACCCGCTGACCGATGCCCAGCCTGTTCCTGAGCAGCAGCCCCCCCTTTTCCCCGGCCAGCCCCCCAAGTTTTATTGTTCAGCATGACGTCATATGGTATGGAATATGCCTTTGGTCAGTCTGGGTCAGCTGTCCTGGTCCTGTCCCCTCCCAGCTTCTTGTGCACCCCCAGCCTCCTCGCTGGCAGGGCAATACGAGGAGCTGGAAAGTCCTTGGCTCTGTACAAACACTGGTCTGCAGCAGCTGAAAACATCACCATTATCTTCATCAAAAAATCCAAAACACAGCATTGTGTGAACCTCTACGAAGAGAATTTAACTCTATCCCAGCCAAAACCATGACATATATTTTTAAGTTATCTTATATACTGTACAAATAGACTGGTGACAGTTGTTCATTTGTCTAGACACAACTTACTGTAGATTTTGACCATGTTAGTGTAAGATGCATAGCACTGGTGTCAAAACTATGTACTAGGATTAGAGGAAGTAAAATTTAATGCAGACTCTTAAGTCCCTCTTTATTTAAGCTATACCTCTCCTTTCTGTGTCATGATTCTGTAATGTTAACTGGCATAAAAATGGTTATGAATTTCAGTATACTCCTTGGGGGAGTTGGACTACATAGCTTTCAGTGTCTATGAAGTATCAGTCAGGACTTCTACTACAGTGGAGGTCATAGCAGTTGGTTATGACTGAATGGGTTATACAGTTTGTAGTCATCTTGCTACTTACGTGAGAGGACTGGATTTTGAAGCAGCAGTTATTTAAGGGCTTGGTGGTTATCAGCTCAACATTAGCACAAAGTTGTCAACACAGCATTAACACAAGGCTATACACCACTATTTTCAGTATTCTATTGTGCTGTTTTATTATGTCAAGGAAGAGTATGCTTATATGTATCTAATACACTGAAAAAAATAGTATTTTTGTTGCTATCACATAATTCTGGGTTTTTTTGCCTTTTTTTTTTTTTCTTTTTAGGGCTGGTGGTCTGGGTCTTAATTTTGTTGGTGCCAATGTTGTTATACTGTTTGATCCGACATGGAACCCAGCAAATGATCTTCAAGCTATTGACAGGTATACTCTCAAAATGCATAACTTGATCTATGTTGTACTCTGGTTGTGTAATCTAATTGTCCAACTAAGATTTTCCTAAGGGAAGAAATGTTTTGCATAGTCTGACTTATCTGCAAGACAGTAAGAAGTGCACAGTTAAGTTATTTTTTTTTAGCTTTGATGTTCATGTTTTTAACCATGAATTTTGTATCTTATTTTCAATTTTATTTTTGTGGCACTGTTACAGTGGCTCATAAAAAATGTTGTAGTTATTGTAACTTTTTGTAATATCTAAAAGCAAGTGCATGTATATAGCTGGGTGGCATTTTTCCTATGTTTGCCAGGGCAAAGTATGTTGTCATTGACCCTAGTTCAAGTATGTTTTGAATTCCAGGATCCTTTAAGCAAAACGTTTATGTTATTTTGTACCACACCCTTGTGGAGATTAGTCTCTTACCAGCACTCACTTCCATGTCTGATATTATGCTATTGTGGAATATTTCTAGGAATTTTCATTTTTCTTTCCAGGCTCTTTGGCCACAGGATGTTCTCTAGGAGTTCAGGACAAACATTTGAATAGCTGAAGTAAAGAATATTGGAAACCTTAAAAATTCAGTAGATTTATATATTTTCATGAGCAGAAATGAACTTACGTTGGCCCATCCAATTATGTAATTCCATTTTCAGGGCCTTTCTGAATTCTAAGAGGTGTTAGTATGCGACTGTTCTACAGAAATATATCAGAAATATGTGTTGTTGAAAGGGACTCTCGTTAAAGAGTCTTGGTAAGATCACATTTCCATAAATTGGTTCAGTCTCTCATGAATTTTAAAAATCGAATTTTCTGAATATAATCTTGTTAGAAGTCTCAGAATTTGCCATTTAGATAGTCTATTGCCTGTTGTTTTTATGATGTTGTAACTTGCAGAGTGCTTTATAAAGTTAAGAAAGAACAGACTGCCCCAAGTAATCCATGATCTAACTCATATATAATGCAAATACAAGAATATCGTGTGTAAGAGCAGATGCAAATGGAGAGGAAAAAGTCACTGAAAAAACATAGTGGAAGTGTTTTCAAGAGAGGTGGAAGACAAGCCTTGTGATACAAAGACATGAAAGCTTTTGCAGCTGGATAGGCCTGGGAAGAAACATGGAAAACTAAAGATAAAGGAAGAAGGAATTAAATACAGAGAAAAGTTGGAAAAAATAAAATAAAATAAACTCATAAATGATTTAGAGTATTCCTGCTTTGTTGGAATGGTGATTTTTATTTTACTGCCCCAGCAGCTCTCTTTATTCTTTACTGATAAAAAAAGTGTTTTTTAATAAGCCCCTTTCTTTGCAGAGCTTACAGGATTGGTCAATGCAAGGACGTTAAAGTGTTTAGACTGATATCCTTGGGAACTGTGGAGGAGATGATGTACTTACGACAAGTTTATAAACAGGTAAAGTTCAGAAACTATTCAAATCAAGAGGTTTTTTTAGCTGTTCCAGTTTTTATTAGTTGGTTGTCTGACCTAGCTATGTGTCTGATGCAAATAAAATTGAAATCTAATGTATAGAAACTCAAGTAATTATATAGGTATCCTAAAGTATACTTCTGTAAATACCATGCGTAATTCAAGAAAGATGTAAACTGTGCCTAGCTAAAGTTAAACGATAATTTGGCTGTATAGTTACTGGCCTACATAATTCAAGAGACATGCTGTCTAGGAAGATGCCTGTTCAGTGCTAGAACTAGAAGTGAGTAGAGCTCAAGTACTACCAACTGCTTAGAGATAGTTAAAAAAAAAACAGTTGAAGGTCTGGTATCCGTAAAACCATAGTTTTGGCATTCTTTTTCTTAAAGTCAAATATACCAATTATGCAAATACTGAAAATTTACAGTCCTTGGAATGAAGCTAAACCTCCCTGACTTCAAGAATGCTTGAATTCTGCCTGACAAACTACTTATATCTTTTTGTTCCATGGGGAAGACTTTTAGTCTCTTCAAGCTACTGTGGAAGAGTGCATGATAATTAAAATATTCAGAGATGAATAGAAGTAATCTTGTAGCTTTATTTAATGTTTACTAAGTAAGCATACAATGCCAAAGACTGTGGAAAAAATAAGTAGTCAGGATACAGAAGGGTGTCAGTAGTTTGTATAGAAGGTATCTGATCTTAGACAGCAATGAAGTAAAAGACTTGAAATATATCTGTGTTCTTTTTATTCAGTAAAACCAAGCAGGTTCATACTATACCACAGTCTGTTATATCACCATCTGCCAGGGAAATTAAAGCAAAATATCCTCCCTTAGGAATTTCTGCCTTCTCCAGCTAAAGCTGTGTATATAATGTGGATGCCAGGAAATTCTGACATGTTGTTGGAGCAAACACTTCTGAAATCTCTTGTGTTGTTCTGTTTTAGCAACTTCACTGTGCGGTGGTTGGAAGTGAAAATGCCAAGCGGTATTTTGAGGCAGTGCAAGGATCAAAGGAACATCAAGGAGAGCTTTTTGGGATCCATAACCTTTTCAAACTCAGGACTCATGGGTCTTGTCTTACTAAAGACATCCTGGAGGTGTGAAGTCTTTCCCTTTACTTTTGGATATTAGTTTTACATTTTTCCTTTCCTTGTGAGGCATTTTGTCATAATTTTTGAATGGAAGCACTTTATAAAACAATGGTGAAACTTAAACAGTACCTGTCTTATGTAGTGCCTTAAATGAAATAGGCCTGCTAATTTCTGACTTTGATATATACTAGAAAAAATTCCGCAACTCAAACAAACGAACAAAAAAAACGGGGAAAAAAGTTTGGATTATAGTTTGCAAAAGTTTGCTAATATATTTCTCTTCCTAATAAAAATGCAGTAACTTAATTTTGTGATACTTTCACATACTTTCAACTTCATGCTCAAATACATTTTGTTCATCAGTAGCTCAAGCTGACCTTTTAAACCACAATTCCTTTCATGAAATACTTTTATGATCATAGTAATCTTTGTATAGTATATATGGAGATGGCAAAAACTGTTTAATAAAATATATTTCAACGCTGTATTTTTAAAAAAAAAAAACATTACAGGGTGGAGTTGTATAACTCAGGTTTCATATTCTATAAAGACTGTTGGCCCGGTTCCACAGTATGTAGTGCAAATTGCTTTTAAGTACATGCAGTACATATCCCTTTTCTATTCTGCATGTTTGTTGCAGCTAACTTGCATCTTGGAATTTTATTCTAGGTTTCTTTCTGTCCTTTCCTTTATGTTGTTATTTTACCTATGCTATGAAAAAGCTGGGGAGAAGCTGGGATAGGAGTAATGTGCTATAGCAGTACAAATGTACCATAGTCGAAAGAGTAATGTGAAGATGTAAAAACATGTACTTTGGGTGTATTTAGCTCAAAACGTCTCTAAATTAAAATATGGCATGTAATATGAACATTGTAGCGAGTATTCTGCTGTGGCAAAAAAAAAAAAAGTGTTTTAAAAAAAAAGTATTGAAATAGTATATAGATGAGACCCAATTTATGCAATATGTCAGTGTTCCTGCAGGTTGTGGGTTCCTGCAGGTTATGGGTTGGATCAAAAGAGCAGTAAGTTTATTGCCAAAATGCAAGTCTTAGTCAGGGGTTTGGTGATTGTGCTTTTGATGCTTATACCTCTGTGGTAAGGAAAAAAATTTTTTTGCTAGTCTTGTCTTTGTTAACTTGAACAGATGCTGTTTTTGTTATATATGCATTTTTGATTGTTTTAGAGGGAAGGGCGAGTAGAAGCAGGAGTCATGACGGCATCTACTTGGCTAAAGGAAGAGTCTCCTCCATGCAGGTCAGAAAAGGTGAGGTATCTTCATGGGTTACAGAGCAGAGCATGAAAGTCTCTCCAGTTCCCGATGCTACAGTGGCAAATGTTGTCACTATGTTGTTAGGCTGGTAATGCTTTTACCTGAGATTACATGTGCAGTATTTTATTGGCTACTTGCCCTTTGTTTTACATATTGTAAATCATTAGATAATGTCCTGCTGTCTGCATTTAAAATGAAATATTCTGAACATCTGGTGTTACAGTATTCTGTGACCTTTACAATACTTGGGTATCATCAATCTCAATGAAGGTTTTACTAACATGATGTTATTACAGAGCAACATTCTTTACTGAAGGATTGTTCTGTAGTGTCTTAAGACTGACAGCCTTATGCTATGATATGACCTGATAAAATATGAAAGCCCTCTGATCAAAAAGTAATTTGAGAATCTGGCACCTACTGCTGTTTGGAAGATTTTGGTTAGGTAATTGTTGGAGAGGAATACAGCTGGTCTAGAGGGTTGAAAGCTTGTTTCAGGCTTTTTGGCCCTCTGTGGGAGACATGGGCTATTTAGTTGATAGAATTAAACAGTGACTCCCACTGCATCAGTGATCTATTCAATCATGGCTTTTTAATTTAAATAACATATCTAAAGGTTTCCTTCTGGAACAAGAAATATTTTTCTATAAAGGCTAGGTTTAAATGGAAACATTCTTATAAATGTCTTTTTTTTTGACTGAAGATGTATTTTTTTAACTGATGAAGCATTGAGATGATTTGGGAAATAAACAATGGGTTCTAGAATATGGCCTCTAAGCATGAAAATATCATTAGATCATATCACAGTGAATTGTACTGAAAATTAGCCACTATCTCTTGTGCTTTGGAAAGGGGGTTCTACAGGTAATTGTCAGTGTTAATTTAAATTATTGTGACCTCGCAGAGGTCATAACCTCACATTATTGATACACCATTGTATGGTCATGACCTTACATTAGACTTGGTGACAAACAGTAACTTTTTTAGCTTATGTTAAATACTCTTTGATAAGCAGGGATGCATCAGGATTAAGATATTAATTTTAACTTGTATAACTTCTCTACATGGGCAAAAGTTTAGTATTTACCCTTCTGACTTTCCACTTACACATTGTCATAATTCCTGTGACAGTAGTATTCAGTTTTGGAACTGTATTCTGAACTTCTATAGCTTATAAGTATTTTAAGTTGCCTGGAGGTAATTTTCATTTGATTACAGTAGGCCCCAACTAATTTTAGAGCAGAATCTTAAGTACTTACAGCTCTTTTAAACTGTTAGCCACCTTATACAAGGAGGTTTACCATTGTGCTACAAGATTTTTTTATGAATGTCATTGCACAGTATTAAGGCTTAAATCATGAAGTTACTTTTCAAACTACCTTTGAAAGATGAAAAGTTGCAACAAGATTAGTATAAACTAAGAATTATGGGTGTGGATTGGGAAAATGAAGGTTGTTTTAGCTGTGGACAGCATATATTGTCTGAGATGCATAACTTTTTTTCAGTTTTATCTTCATTATTGTTCTGCTAAAGGCTTTGTTCTTCCAAACTTTGTTTGCAGTATCTAACTGCTGTAAATTATTTTTCTTTTTTTAGTATGAACAACCAGGTTGTGAAGAAGTTAAAGATCCCCCAAGCATTAAGGCACAGTTAGAGAGAGAAGAAACTGATTTTCCTGATGATTTTAGTGATGATGATGTGCTGGAAATTTCCATGAAAAAAAGTGACAGGAAGAAGCCTTGCAATGCAAATAATTTAATGGTAAAAAAGGGACAGCTTTCCTTAATGCAATGTGGGTTCTCTAAGTTGTTGCAGAGAGAAATTGAAACTACTAGAAAAAGCGATGATAATGATAACTCTCATCATTCGAGTTCTTTTGGTCAGACTATAAGAACAGATGTAAATAGCAAATGTAACGGTGTTCAGAAATGTCAAAGCCGTGTGCATGTTTTGGAGCACAGGAAAGCTGCTCAGTCACCAAATGCAACTGATAAACAAGACATGTGTAGAGCAGATTGGCTTGTTTTATCAAACTCTGAGGAGGAAGAGGACAGAGAAGATGAAGATCAATGCATTTCAAAGCAAAGTGATGTAGTCATGGAAACTGAAAGCAGTTCTGCAGAGAATGATGATATCATCTTTCCTACCCAACTTCCAGCATGCCATCAAGCAATGATTACTAAAAAAGTTGAAATATATAGGTCAGCATCTGAAAATTCTGAGGAATCAGTAAAAGAAAAAAATGGGTTTGTATTTAAGGGAGACAGTAGGCAACTGGGATTCTGTAGTACTGAGACAAATTTCAGCAATATCAGGTCTTTTGAAGACATTAAGAACAGTGCAAGAGATATGAAAGGTGCAAGCGACATAAGTGATGAGTCTGATGATATTGAAATTCCCTGTAATTCTGAATCAGGAAAGTTAAGAACTCTCAGCTTTTCAAGACAGAAACAAAGGCACGTCCATAGCAGTGAGCTACGTACCTTCTCCAAATCTCTGCTGCAAGCGAAGAAGCCCAGTAGAAAAGAAAAGGAAAGTGAATCTCAGAATATAGATGAATTTTCATCCTCTGAAGATAACTTACCAGTTGAGAAGATTCATACCAGAGAACAAAGCTATGAGTGTAGAAGCCAGAGACGCAGAGTTCAGTTTGGGTCTAAAATGCTTCATCGTATTCAGGATAGGATGTGCTCTGTTGCACAAGTGAAGTCTAGGAATTATGCTGCGCATAAAACTTCTGCAAATAAAGCTGAATTTGAGCATCAGGATCAAAAAGTGGAATCAATGGACAGATATTTAGGTAACTATTCATTTACTTTCCTTGCTTTTATTTAATCTAAAGGAGTAGCATGTTTAACTTATCACTGTTGGCAGGTTTTAAGTTCTTCCTTTTATATATTATCTTGTTACAAGATACTAATAAATGCTCTGTTGAATTATTTAGTAGTGTCTTTCTATTATTGTTTTTACCTACTGGCCTTACTT
>VXAL01000451.1:3379-14676 GCA_013399475.1 Chauna torquata | reverse complement strand
CTGCTCGGGGGGAGGAGGTAGAAGAGGGTGGGGGGGGGAAGGTGTTTTTAGTTTGCTTTTAGTTTCTCACTGCTCCAGTCTGCTAGTGATAGTAATAAATTATATTAATCTCCCTATGTTGAGTCTGTTTTGCCCGTGACGGTAATCAGTGAGCAACCTTCTTGTCCTTTCTCAACCCTTGAGCCCTTGTCCATCACATTTTCTCCCCCTGTTCCTTTGAGGAGGGGGAGTGAGCGAGCGGTTGTGGTGGAGTTCTGCTGCTCAGCTGGGTAAAACCACCATACGTGTACTTAACTTTTGTTTCTTGCAAAGCTTAAACATTCTGCAACTGGAAAAAAAAAAATGCTAGTAGTAGCCTGCATTCATCAATGTGTCCACCTTGTTCATATTACAATCACTAATTTTATTCTTTCATATAAAGTTTGGGAGCTGTGTTTATCTTGGCTTACTTGCCATTGTTAGTGCAGGAAAAATACATTGCTGTACACAATTCTTTGTATCTTCACTTTGTTTTTGAAATTCTGTGTAATAATGTGCTTCATGAATATCTTTTCTGTGTTAGTTTTGGCATCAGAGTTTTGCTTGCTGGGAAACAAAAGGAAACCAACAAAATGGTTGTGGAGAGCAAATAGGAGAACATTAGGCTGAAGAAAGAGTAGAAAAATGAGGCTGAAAATGAAAAGACAAGATCATTTCTGTCTTGTGTATCACTAGAACACAGCTTGTGTAAAAAACAAAACAAAAAAAAAAACAAAAAAAACACTGATCCTTATCACAGTGTAAACAGCATAGGTTCATATATGGTGCAAAGAGGGTTGCTGAAAATCAAATAGAAAGTCTCATTTGATGCAAGCTGAAATCAACAAAGGACAAGTTTTCTCCTCCGCATGCAAATAAATATGATGAGATAACAGATCAACGTGAGTGAAATAAAACTGCATTTTATGTACATACTCTATTTAGATGACAGTGAGAATTGAAACTGCATATCTAATATAAACAAGTAGAATTAGCTGAAAGAAAAAAAATTCTTTATCTGATAGATAGGCAAGGTAACTTATAATGTCCAGTACTGTAGGGTTTTCTTCAGAATTTTAATCAGTCTCTGGGTTTTACCTGACATAGAAAGCTTACTCTTTACCCAGTATGAAAAGAACAACGTTGATGTATACATTTTCATTAAATACAAAGCATTAAAAAAATCACCAAGCTTACAATGGTGTTAGGTGTCAACTACTCTCTCTAAATGTATGCATGTATAAACATACGTAAGTATGTCACTGACAATCTACAAAAGAAAACAAAAATTCATTTAAAATGTATTATCATAACTGAATTATTCCCTCTAGAATCAAATTAGAGTCTAGTGTAGCACTTCCTAATTGAAACATAAACTATTTCAATGCCTCCTGTTCAATGACGGACTGCTTTATGGTACATTTCTGAATATCATATCAAGATTTCATATATCAAGTTAGCACACTGCCAAAAGGTGCATCTGATCCAGGAAGATCTACTGCACCTACTGTGCTGGTCAGTCCTGAAAACCAGGGAGTGCTATATATGTTCAGTTAATTCAAAAGGAAGAATATTTGTGCAGGTATGGTATTTTTATCATTACAATACCTTCACCTGATCAGTCATTTGGAGGTAAGTTGAAGGTCAACTGCTGGAAATAACCAGTTTGGATAGACAGGATTTTTTAATAATCAGGTACAGGAAATTGTACATGAAAACTTTACATACGTTGATACTGTTTCACATCTTTGTTTCTCTTGTAGAAAAGATTTGCCAGATCTAAACCATGCCATTCCCACATCAAAGTAAATATTTTATACAAACAGAATGATGCTATCAAAAGCAAATATATGCATGATTTAGGGTGCAGGGAGGCGTATGTATATATGCACACAAAAATTCCTGAACAATGAAAAAAATAGATTGGAAAAAAAATCATTATAAAATCCAGATTTGCAGTAATGTGAAAAGTATTTTTCTCTCAGAATGGCGATTTAAAAGTACTCATCCTGTAATGGGTAGACAGATACTGCTTTTAAGGTTTGATTAAACTTCAGATCATTCTAATTTTGCATGACAGCAACTCTAAATGTAGGAAACTGCACTCAAAACTGGCATTCACTATAAGATATGTGAGATGTTGTAAGATATGGCTCTCCCCTAAGACTGAATGGTAATTGTATGTTCCAGACCTCAGATCATCGTAGCCAGTTATACTACAATAAAGACTTTTTTGTTTTATTCTCATTTTATTAGCATTATTTCAAGAAATAGTTTGATCCTGAATATAAAATCAAGTGGTTCTTCACTCTAAAAATCAAAGTCAACTGTAAATACAGGTGAGATAATTTAGGTAGCAACTCTGTGGGCATTAGCCAAAATATTGCATTTAACTTAAAATTTTCATATAAGCTAAACTATATAATTACAAATCTATTCCTAGAACTGAAGTTAATTTCAGAACTAATTTCAGAATTCAGAATGGACAAATAGAGATAAGAAGAGCATAAAATGTACATTAGCAGGAAAAAAAAAAAAACATTTGCTTTGAGACTCTGAGTAAAATGGGTCTTCAGTTGTTGTTAAACTTGGGAATGTTTCAAAAGAGAGTGTACAGGAGCTGTCTATTGAGTAACTGAATCCGCTGTGCTATAGCTGCATGTCATGCCAAGAGGAATTCATGACCTTGTTTAGACAGAGAAAGACTGTGAAAGAATATTGCAAAAATTTGTGTTTGCTAATGTTGAATTCTGTATAAAGAAAAGGAAAAAGAAGTGGTACAGCACGAGTTTCATAAAGCAGAATCTATATCGTACAAAGCTGGTGACAAATATACGTGGTGATAAAATTTGAGTTGAATTTTCTTCAGCTTAGAAGAGCTACAATTGATGTATTCTTTCATATAATTTTTTATTTTGCTGGCTTTTTTTTTTTTTAAGTGATTGCAATCTGCATAGTCATAGCAAAGTCAGATGAGACTGTTCAGTTTCCAGGAATTTTCTTTAAAAACAGTAAGCTGTGGATAATGTAGTCTGCATCTACAATGGTGCTAGCAGACACCATGTAATTATATACAAACACCTAAAAGGTAATGTTTGTGCAATGTAAAAATATTCCTGGATAAACAGAACCCTCTTCCTATGAAATTATTCATGTCTTTTGTTTTGTTTGGGGGTTGATGGGTAGCGGGGGAGGGAGTCATGCTACTAAAAATTCTGCTGCTTCCTAACTGAATATAATTTACTCTTACTAAGCCATTCCAAAATTACACTAATTTATCATAAGCAGAAGTCAGCCCTGCATGTATATTATTCCAGAGAACTTATAATTCCATATATGTCTGGAGAATATATTTTTGTTCTTGAATAGTTAAACATTCTAATCCTTTGATTAGAGAAAATATCATAAAGGGAAGGAAAGAAGGAGAACAGGCTTTTCCAAAACAAAGAAAACTACTAATTGACAAAGGAAAATGTAAGGCTAATCAGGATCTTAAACACTAAAAATATTTAGACATATAGGCTTTGGGATTTGAATATTTTATTCTGCTAAATCAAAACCATATTTTTTCTAGCTATCTTGGGATTTGTTCCTGACATGACAGTCTTGAGCCTTCAGCACGGCTGATATGTTCATATATAATCAAAACCCACATTATATAAATCCCAATGCAGAATCTGAACACTTGATGCAAAAGAACCATTGCCATCACCTGCATAACAAGTATCAGCCTATATAGTCAAACCCCTGATCCCTTTTTTTCATATCAAGAAAAAGCAATCTGAACATCATGTCAGAACTAATGACAACACACTCATATTATTAGCTTTAAGACCAGCTGCAAGCCTTAAGCAATGCAATTCTACTCAGCCAGCCATTATCCATTTTAGGGTTTGGGGTTTTTTTTGGTTTGGTTTTGTTTTGTTTTTTAATAATCAAGATTAGCTGCCAGCAGACACTACTGCTGACAATTGTTGAAAAGAAATCAAATTAGGAGAGATTCTTTAATTAATGAATTAATTCAAACTGATTTCAATGTGATATTGTCATGAGATCTGCCAGTTTGCTGAAGGACTGTTTATTATAAATGTCCTGAACACAGAAACAGTAAATGAATCTCACTAGTAAATCAAACTGCAATAAGTCTACAATAAAAGACTGGTATTTGGGAAAGTAACTCTGAGAATATTGCCAAATCTGTTTTTGGGGAACAATTAAACGCATAGAAAAATGTAACAAACTACCTTTTAACAAAATCTGTAGACTGCTCCAATTTGAGGAAATTATCACTAATTGTGAAATAAGTAAAAAATAGTCTCACCAATGTAATTCTGGTTCTTCAGGATGCAGTAATAGTTGATCCTGTTGTGGTGCACATGCATCTTGCATGCACGAACTCTCAAACCTTGTCCACTGGGTATATTCATACACCCTGTAAATCATTATGCTTCTTTTTCTTGAGTGTGCACAGGCTTAGCTATGAACAGAAAGATGCTGTGAATTCTGAAGAAAGACAGTAAAGCCAAAGATGCAACAGATAGCACTCGTTATGACCAGAGCATCCTTCCTTCTATCATGTAACTAATTTGGAGAATTTGTTAGCCTTACCAGAAGTAAGGTGTGGGGTTTTGGATATGAGTTTTTCACAGCCTTTCAGGATTCAGATGCCCTGACTGAATGAAATCTACATAGCAGTTCTGAAACTGCCCAAAGATGATCCATTTTAATGGCTGAGTTGGTAACTAAAAAAAGGATCATTTTTCATCATATTTTGGATAAGAAGGAGCAGAAGAATTGCTAGAGGTAGATATCATTTTATCATCAAATTAGAAAGGCAAGGGAGAAGGGTAGATCATGGACCATCCAGAAACAAACAGCCAGACATAGGCTGAGCGCTGAAACTGATGCTACCCTTATTCCATTTTGCTGCTACAGCTATTGTGGGAAAGGGTAGTATCTGCTCCACTTTTTTATACTCTCACATGGAAGTACTAGCTTCATGTGCATATCAAATATACAAACAATTTTATACAAATATACAACAAATATACAAACAATATATAAATTTTGAATTTGTGAACAAGGTGTGCACACTGTCAAAGAAGATATACTCAAGTAACTAGAATAAATGCAGAGATAAAGAAACAATGACATTTATCTGTGAAACACACTTGCTACCTTGCTTGGAGGAAGTAAGTAGGAAAAAGTAAATTTTTTTTTTTTCCGAGAAAATGAAAAGCAGTAATAACGAAAGAAAATGAAATAACAGTAGACAAAAAACTGGACATGAATTTCCCATAAAATATATCAAAGAAAAATTGGTTGCTATATTTCTTATGTACTTACAAAGTTATGTTTAAAGCACACCTTCATTCAGTACAGAATTCACTGCCCATTTATTGCATTTATTAATTTTACTTTATACGAATACAATTTACTGCAATGTTATCCTCTAAGAATGGAGATCTTTATGGAATATGCACAAATCCATGTAAATATCTGAAGATTTAGGGATTTTTGCTTTGTAAGATATTTTTCAATTTTTTTATCTCTATCTTTGAGTATTCTGCTATCTTCTTCATTTATTCTACATCTTCAAGGGCTGTTTGAAAAACTTAGGTTCCCCATCACTTTCTCTTCACTAATGAGAGGCTATTTTTTCTTTTGTTATCTAGTCTCTCCCAGAAAGCCCTTGGCTCTTGTAAAATCTCAGTACAAATCCATATTGCCTTTGAATATTGGCACCATTATGTATGATAACTTATTCAGCAATGAATTTGGAGATCAAGAATACAGTTTTACGATCATGATGATTAATCAAATTGTAAAGGGGCAAAAGCAATTTGTGTTTGAACAAATACTACCTTGCCTGCACTATTTGATCAGCCCTGCTAATCAGATGTAAAGCATCCGATTTTCCCAGACTGGCTTTAAGTGAAAGGTACCCTTTCTTCCACCCATGTAAATTTGTATAGGTAATCTTTACTTCTGCTTTTCTTCATTTCATGAAATAAATGTACAGCTAGAAGGAGGAAAAAAACACAAGAAAAGAACCTATACTGAAAGGCATTTTTACTGTAATAAGACCACACCAATCAGTGGAATGTATTAACATAGATTCTTAAAATAGGCAACGGCTCAGGAAAAAATTTACAAATGTTTGATCAAATCACATTGCTCATAGCACTTTATAAAGACATTCGTATGCTGAACCATGAAAGGTTTATACTTTTACATTATAATCTGAGAAAGAAACGGCACAGTTGTTCATTATTATTTTGTAGATTTATGTGGCTGGCAACACATTTTGAGAGTTAACTAGCTGACAGCTTTTACTTTAAAATTTGCATTTGGCCTATAAAAACTGAAAAATAACCCTTACCTCCTTGCCTGCATAGTTTCTGTGAATGCGCTCAGTTCTATCGCATAAGGACTGATGGTTTTCAGGGTTCCACTTGTGTCCTATGTGGCTAAAAATCGGTCTTAATTTCAAAAACACTACTTCATGCCATTTAAATCCTTTTGTGTATCCACAAATTGGAAACATTTATAGGTTTGTGGGGTTTTTTTGTTTGTTTGTTTTTTCTGTTCTAGGTTAGGCACACACTTTTCTGAAATGTCATTTCTCCTCTACCCAAAACAGATGAATGCAGACCAACATGTGGGGCCTAAAATCCTCCTTAAACTAGAAGACATTTCATTTAGGCCATCTCAACTGTCCTAATGTAGGTTGAAACTAAACCTCAAATTCAGTATCATTTAAGAAGAAAACCTGTATCTGAATCAAAATTCCAGAATTACCAGGGGAAAAAAAAAAAAAAAAGCCTGCTTTAACTTTTAGACTTTTTGTTCCTGCAAAAATATCTGCAACTTGCAGTTCAGGTTTAAAGTCAGATTATAATTACTGTTCAATCTCAAATCAATCTATTCTCAAGTCATTCAAAGAGTCATTCTGAAAGTTTTGTTTATGACAGACCTAAAGAACTCTTGGTTTTGAGCTACTCTCAGGACTTCAGGAAAGAAGTTTGATTCATGACTTTGATACCAAATAAAGGAACTGAAAGTCAGAAGTATAACTGCAGCTCTTCATTAAATTGCCAAATAGTTTTACTTATGTTGTTGAACTCAGTGGATTTTTAGGTAGGATGTCTTCCTTTTTTCTTCCATCTGCAAAGAAGTTCCTGCATTCCCAATACTTTTTGCAATTCTCTTAGTCTGCACTTCTGCTGCCGTGCTGCTGCTTATTGAATCACTGACCTGCTCTGTGCCTGCAGCATCATCGACAGCTTATCAATTCGCACTTCTTTCCCCTCCCAAGGCTTCAGGTTGACCCAGAAGACAGCAGTCAGGACAAGGCAAACAGGCAGCCCGCCTCCTGCCTATGTCCAGCTGTGCCTCTTTCAGCAAAACATTGCATACAACACCCTGGGAGAATTAAATAAACAAAATTTAACCCCAGCCACACTCACAAGCCTTTCATGCAGGTTTGTGTTAGGCCTTCCCAACACTCATTAGCCAGATTAATTAGTATTATTTCATAATTTTATTTCACTACGCAGAAAGGGTATGCTGAGTAACAATCCAACAGAAGGATACAGACTTCCCTGTTTCTCATAGCTAACTACAAAATAGGAATCTGAATTATCTCACTGGGTTGAACATCTCTATTAAACATCTTGCAGAGGGCATCCAAAACTTATTTTCAAATATCTATGAAGCTAATCACTATAGTCTGCATTTCACTGCAATCGATTGCCTTAATCAGTTTCCTTTCCTAAAAATGCTTGAATATTATTTTAAGCACCCAGGTCTCAGTTATTACATCTGGCTCAACACTTACATTTGCATGTCAAAACAAAGTTACATCTAAATCATCTCAAAGATTATATACTGTTCCGTATCATGTCCTAGGTCAAAAAACACAGGGAACAGGGATCAACAAAATAAGGAAGAACAAAAGTTTATGTGAAGTGCTTGGCTTCCACAAGAAATTTCATTCAAAGCTAGAACGTTTGCTTTAAAAGCATCATGGAAGATGGAATGAACAGCTCAACATTGGTAAAACATGTTCCTTCCTCTTACAGCACATGCGACTAATGCAGATTTTTCTTAAAATAATTTTTTAGACCTTTTAAATAGAATAGTTTATACTGGAAGATATCATATTTGAGCTTCTTTGTTATCATAGCAACAAAACAAAACAAAACAAGAATATGAAGATACACAACAGAACTTCCAATAGTAGGGAAGGAATAAAGAGAAGATTGCTGCTCTTGGGTGTGCTTTCATTCAGTGTTGGGCTGTCATGTAAAGAATTCAGTCTTCACATTTTCAGCTGTTTATCTACAGATCATGAAATAGTCCCACTTTGTTATCAGGAAAGCTGAAAAGAGAACAAGCAAATCTCCCTCAAATATCTTCCTAAATCCTCCATGAGTTGTGGCTGTAAACCCAAGGCAGGTGGTCCCACAGGTAAACGGGGAGAGATCAAGGAGCTCCAAGGCACTGTTGGATGAGAGCTCCCTCTTCCCACCCTTCTTTCCAGGTAACATCCTACAGCCAGAACCACCCATGGACCTCCTTTACCACAGGAAGGTATTCAAACCAGCCCTTTTTCCATCAAATGAAATCTGTAAAAGTGTTATCTGTAATTTCTGAGAATTATTAAATTATTGCAATGTAATAATAGGGAAGCTCTAGCATATATCCCTGATATGCCTTTGGCTTAAACTAACACAACTTCAGATCAGAGGACATATAGTAAAAAAAAATAATTCCAGAAAATATGAGGCCCTACAAGACAACCCAAGCCATTCACAGAACCTGATACCATACCTGTACAATACTAGCCATACAGTTTGCAGTGCTAATTTTCTACATTTCAGCAGAAGTAGTTTTCCATCATTTAGTCATTATGCGTATTTTTTCCTTCTCCATTTCAAGGGAGTCACGAGGTTTGCTCATCAATTTATTCTATCTGATTCTTCAAGATTAGAACCTTCATCATATATACTGCACATAATTAGAACCCTTAGGAATATGGTCATTTTAATTGCTATAGTCTTACCACTAAAAAATAAAACTAAAACAAATTTTAAAAAGCTTTCCTCTAATTTTATTTAAATCACTTTTTCAGACCGGCATTGTACACTTGTAGATATACGTGGATTTACATTTTACTTATAGTTACGTAGGCTAGAAACATTTTCTCTTTTCAAGAATCATAGTTCCTACTTGTATGTCATGTATCTTATACCTAAATATTGAACCACATTCCTGTGTGGTTTTCTTTAGTTCCAAGATAGGTTCTGAAAGCTTTGACACGCACAATAAAATCCTATCCGTATGTAGGAGACAGTTATTTGACTGTAGTTCGACAATGATGCCGCTATAGGCAACTTGGCAGGTTACGTATCTGCAATAGATCTAGCTGAGTAATGCAATTTAAGAACAGTTAGGGGTGTTGAAGCTGTACTGATATATCTAACTAGTAATACCTTTGTAGTGGAACTTGTATGACACATGGACCAGTCAACAAGGCATTTTTTTTATAGGTATTTAACTTCTGTGCAAGCCAAATAGTCATTACAAAAACAATCCCTGTGCATGTCCAACAAATATTCCCTCTTTCTTTCCTTGCAAGGCAGCTGCTGTCTTTCATAAGAGAAACAGCAGCTGTAGCTGGAAAGAATCTTCATAGGCTGAAACACTGAAGATTTGGGAGCCTGATATTGTTTCTCTACCTCATTTGCACCTCTCACAGCAGTTATTAGCTCCTTTTCATTTCTAATGTTAGAGATTCCCTACAATTGCTGGCAGTCGTACCCAAGTATGCTTACATACAAGTTCTTCTCTTGACTTCCCTTCTGAAATTCCTTTCTTTCCCCATCTGTCCTTTCTGTCAATCCTCAGTCTCAAAACTTACCAAATCTGTAACATTGCATTGTGAAAAAAAAAAAAAAATGTGTACATAGAGTAAAAAGTTAAGAAAAAGCAGAAAAAAAAAAAACAGAAAAGCTTTATAATAATTTTCCCTGCTTTCATAAGAAATGCAATATGGCAAACACATAATACAAAGGAATGAGCTCTACATTGCCAAGATATTATATATTTTATTGTTAAATCTACTCAATACGGCAGTCTGATGTGAAAGAAATGAGATAAAAAAGAGGGTTTTTTTAAATGTTATACATAATATTAAAGCTTGCTATAAATGGCAAAACATAAGCTATAATATTCACAGTATAATTCTTACTACATTTTTCTGTGTAGGTACAAATATGACTGGGACAAAACTAAATCAATGAGTCTCTACTGAACTTCCAGATACCCTTCTGAGCAAATAAACCATAGCTGCATATTTTTTGATCCCAAAATGCTCTTCATAAAAGACACAGGAATGTACACTGTATCATCTCAGTTTGGTCATTACTTGTCCACAAAAAAAAATCTTCAATTCCCACATTACCACTTTAGAAAAGGTTGCATATTTTGCATTTTGCATTTTATTTTGCAATAAAACTCTCAACCACTTCGCAATTCTCTGGTAAGAAAAAAGGATATTTTACTTTTTTCTGTACTTGTATTTATTGCTGTATACTGGATAAGCTACATTTCTGAGATTAACCTTGGGTACTAAATGCTAATATTTTTTGTATCATATGATGGCAGGAAACACTGTAGAATACCCTGGAGTTTATTTAGATATTTTTCTGCCCTGGATTTTATACAAGTTCCCCACATCATTTATTAGCATCTACAATTTAAGTTTCCTGGTTAGCAAACAAAATATAGTCCTGCTTTGTGGGTAGCATGGTTTTTAGTTTCACAGAATCACAGAATGGTTTGGGTTGGAAGGGACCTTAAAGATCATCTAGTTCCAACCCCCCTGCCATGGGCAGGGACACCTCCCACTGTATTGGATTTACATGGTAAAGGTTTGGTAGCAGGGGGGCCACAGGGGTGGCTTCTGTGAGAAGATTCCAGAAGTTGCCCCATGCCAGATAAGAGCCAGCTCCAAAAGGGACCCGCTGCCGGCCAGACCTGAACCAATGAGTGATGTTGTTTGCGCCTCTGTGAGAGCGGGTTTAAGAAAGGGAAAAAAAACTGCTGTGCAACAACAGCTGGGAGAGAGAAGAGTGAGGAACAGCCCTGCAGACACCAAGGTCAGTGAAGAAGGAGGGCAGGAGGTGCTCCAGGCTCCGGAGCAGAAGTTTCCCTGCAGCTCGTGGTGAGGACCATGGTGGAGCAGGCTGTCCCCCTGCAGCCCATGGGGTACC
>VXAL01000449.1:6215-112152 GCA_013399475.1 Chauna torquata | reverse complement strand
TGGTGCTTAGCTGCCTGCCAGCTGAAACCACAGCAGCAAGTCAGGCTAGGAATAGAGGAGGAGTCCTGGGCTCACATCACCTGAGGTCATGAACCAAGTTGAGATAGCTGGGCTAGGATGCTAAGCAGGCTGAATATTCTCTCTGGAAGTCTCTCCTCCTCCCCTTTGACTGTGTAAAAAACATAAACATGGCATTTGTTGTCCTGACTTAGGTGACCTGTTGGGTGCTTAAAATAAGTCAAGATGAGTCTGAAGCAGAGAGATCTATTTTAAGTACTTACACTCACTCCTTCATTCCATTCCCAGCAATCCAGCTGTATATACAATCACAGGTGATGCAGATATGAAGTGCCGAATTTACATCAGTTTGCTCAGGAAATGGTTCCGCCTCTGGACTGAGGACACACTTTTAGAAATAAAAAATCCAGCAGTAGGTCTGGGACAATAGATACTTTATTATTGTCATGTTAGTCTACTTTTTACCAGGTCTTTCAGGCCCAAGTCACCCACAGACTTGAAACACTTCTTTGAGAAGAGTGCCCATTCTTCAAAGAAGTCATTCATGTGCAAGTCAGAGCAGTAACAAAACCTCTTTCCAGAGCTGGAACAGCTGATGGGTGATTCTATACATTGCCCTGATTCAGAAGTGTACAGTGAATTGTCCTTTATGACAAATCACCCTGTGCTGAATGATATTGGCCAGCTATTCAACACATTAATTTATACAGGACAAAACAGAGCTTGTTGTAGCCACTGAATGAGAAGAGATGCATGTTCTTTGTAAATTGTGTTCATGAACCCACCTTGTACATTTACTTAGAGTTTCAGTAGTCACCTAAGATTTACACTGCCTCTTGCTATTACTTCATTGGGGGTGGAATAAATGGAATGTACTTCTTGATCTATATTTTATGCTGAATTAAGTCACACAAAAGTGTGCCTAGTCTGATTTCTGGGGTTCTGTGAAGAGGAACCTGGCTTGGAGACACGATAGATATTGCGTGGGTCCAAAGACAGGAGTACAGAAATGGATGACTCCAGATCTGTCATCCCAGGGGCCAGAAGCACACGTAGGGATGGTCTGCTGCTCCAAGCTGGTCTGAACACGGGCAGATGTAGCACTAGAGCAGGTCTGTGCAGGATGCGGACCACAGCTAGACAGCTTAAATTACTGCATCATGTTTACATTATCCTTGGTCTGTTGTGTGTAGTCTTATGCTCTTTGCACAGAATTAAGAGCAACTAAAAAATTACATTGAATAAAAAGGCCTGAAAATGTAAGAGAGTTAACCACAGCCTAACACACGCTTTCCCCAGCGAAGGATTCAGTGCCTGCAAAATGCCCTGAGCATCCGCATTTCTGCATGGGCTGGAGGAGGTAGCACATGACTAAAGGCAGACCCACGCCCTTCTGGAGACAGCTGGAGGCCAGTTAGGACACTTCATGGTGTCCAGGGTGACACCATTGCTTCTACATAACTGAGTGCCAGCTCCCTGTCAGCACTGTCACGGGCCTGTCCTGTGTCAGCAAATGGGAGCCTTCATGGGGGGCTAAACCAGTTAAAATTGACAGACCGAACACATTTTGCAGCACAAACAACATAAAATATTGGGTTTATTGTTCCTTTCTTAGCTGGTTCCCTCTTGCTAAGCTTTCTCTTATTGGCGACTGATGATAGCAATCTAGATGAAGTCTAGGGTTTAGGCAGCATTGACGCTCACCATCCTCTCCTCACCACCCCCTCCCCTTCGGAGTAAGGTGAACCTTACCCTGAAGTTCATGAGACAAAGTGCTGTTCAGAGGGCAACGTGCGGCATGGGTAGCAATGCTCCAGGACGTTTACCAGCACATGCAGGGTGGATTCAGTACATGCTGGGTGCCAAGTAAGTCCCAGGAATTCAGAGATGGATCCTTTCCCCATCTCCAGGGAAAAGAACAGCATTTTCCTGCACTGAAGAGCTATTTGGAAATGATCTTGAGCTACCTGTAATGGGGAAAGAAAGGGAAGAGCCATTCACTCTGCTTCTTTCTAAGGTCACAGGGCTGCAGATTGGAATGATCTTATTTTTGGCCTTGATACGCCTTCTCTTTTTCAGATATAGGTCTCCAGCACTGACTTACCTAAAAAAGGTAAGGCTTTACCTGATGTAGGTCTCATCCTATGAAACTTAATGGTTCTTCTTCTTTTTTTTTTAATTTTACAGGTGGTAAATCACTAAAAAGATTATAAACTGACCCCTTCCTCTGCCGGTTGAAAGGGCAGAAGGGGAGTGAAAGGGCTGGGTGGTACAAGGGCAGGAGTCCATAGCACTGCCAGTGGGTGATTCCCTGACCTGAGCCCTATTATCTGTGACAGCTACAAACCAGCTGCACGTGGGCCTTGTAGGGATGTCAGCAGCTGTAACAGCTGGCTATGGTTCCTCATGGTTGTTCCTCTGTCCACTTCAGGTCACATGAAGTTTATAATCCCCACAAGCCATGTCAAATGAATTAATTACTTTGGATGGCATTATTCACGCAGCAAACAATTCAGCCTGACATTTAAATACTTGTACTGAACCCTAACCCAAGACTAATCAAGGACCAAATGGAAGTTCCTTGCTCAGCTTATTCTATCAGACGAGAAAGCAAACTAAACAAAATCAGAAAAATGTATATTGAGTTCAGACATGGCTCCCTCACCATCTCATTCAGATCATTGATATTTGCTAGGAAACAGTGGTGCAAAACCACACTAGTGGATTTATACACCTGCTTTTGTTCCAGCAAAATGAAGGTAGGACTGAAAATCTGTCCTGTGTTGGGAGAGAACCCCTAGCTTTTGCTGCAGCCTAACTAATCTCTCCACACCAAGTATTTGAACTTTGTATTTCTGCTATCAAATTATCTTAACACAAATTCATCAGTAGTTTTCATAAGCTGTAGGATTTGAGGGGTAACGACAAAAGCTTCTCATCGGGCAACTCCTTCCCCAGGCCAAACTTCCCTCAGCAAATGCTGTGAACACCTCATGCCTGCACTGTCTTTGAAACATCCATCTCTGTTTTGCAACAAAGGCACTTCAGACACAGTAAGCTTTGCATTGTGATATAACTTTCATATTACCCTTTGCACAGCCATTTTACTTCAGCTGCACGCTGTGTATCATTCATTGCAAGTTTACTTCATTCTCTGGATTCATAGCTGATGCTCTCTGGACCATAAAATTTCAGCTGCAAAACCAGAACATCTCATTATTTCTGAACTATCAAGCTTGTATCTTCTTGATAAATAATTCCTACTGGTATAATGTATCAGACTAAAACATATTTTCTGAGGCCAGTGAGGTTAAAGCGGCAATCTCACCTTTTTTAATTTTTTTGCCCTGAAGACAGTGATTTCCATATATAGAGTGACCCTGGTTTGTGTTGAACATGGGGAATGAGGATGAAGCATGAAACGACACATATTGCTGTCAGAGATTTGAAATGAGGCCTGCTAACCTGTAGGCAGCCTTACAGGACTAATCAGTCCCTCACATTACCAATGTATTCAGATTGCTGCATGCAGCAGCCGGCAATGGCTGGGGAAGTTTTCTTTTTTTATCACTACCATTGACAAACATTACATTTTAATGTGATTCTCCCCTTCCATCCACCGTCTAAAAAAAAATCTTTTGACACCATATCTCTGAGACACTGGTCTCATCTGGTTTCCTTGGTGCTTGAAGAGTGGGTGCGACTGTGTTGATTTGCTTTTGAATATACATTAGTCAGCAGTGCTTAAACAGCCGATAACATTTTTTTACTCTTGTAGCTGACAACACAAACTCTTTTGAATTCATCTTGTTTCTTAAACTTTGCCTCTGAAGTTTAGAGTAGCCCAAGACACCTGAGCTGAGTTTGTTTGGAGATGATGGAAGATGCGTGAGCAGGAGTGAAAGCCAAAGTCTGTCTTGCTCATGAGAGTTTTCTTTTTTATAGTATTCCAAGCATCAGCCAAAACATTAACAAAGGAGTTTCTTGAATCCCTAAACCCCTGACTTTCCCATTCAGAGCACACACCCAACGAAAACTGGTTTTCCCCTTTTGCTGATAAAGGCAATTTAAATATACTCTTTCAGATGACTGCTGTATTAAGTGGTGTTGCATCCGCAGGCAGTGGTATTTCTTGTGTTCTTGGTGTTATGTGACGAATCTCTGCTTCAAGGTTTTGTGCAGGGAGAGCAAAGAAAGCATAGGAGAACCCTACCAACAGTCCTAGTGAGGAGTAGCCACCCAGTACATAAATCCTGTCAAGTGAGGACCGCATCACCAGGCTTTGGGGGAGGAAAACCACATGGTAGGAAGAGCTGGGTCAAGTGGACCAGCCACACTTCCCTCTAGTCCCAGTCCAAGTAGAAATCCATCTGGAAGAGTACTCCACCGGCTGTGGTGCTAATCCCTCTCCTGGGATTCCCCCACCCCTCTACAGGATTTCCCATGGGCCAGGGATCCACCAGTGTCAAGCTAAAACACAGTCAAAAGTGCAGCAAGGAGGAAGAGTAGGCATCAATGCTGAGGTCTGGCACATCATCTGCATGCTTAGCATCTCCAGCATTAGTCCTCCTTTCTCATACTGGCCTCCCATTACATCCTGTCCGCAGTGCCCTGAAGGCATGGGTTTTGCTGCTGTTTCGATGCCAATTCTCCTCCTGAAGGAATAAAGAGGTGGTGCTCTCTGCGCATACATCTCTCCAGGTTTTCCTGGCACCTTCTCCCTAACTGTGATCCATTAAAGGAACAGTGAAGCTTGCACCACAGCTTGCTATGTTTGGTTATGGGCTTGCTTTTAGGAACAAAATAAAACAAATAGTGAGAGGAAAAAATCATGCTTTTGGTCTCCATTATCTGTGACACTAAAGAGTTTCTGGAGGATGTTTTGCATCCCTCATGGGGTGCTGTTCCAGGGTGGCTCAGGACAACGTGATCCACCCTTTCTCCCCACCCTGGGCTGTGCATTCCTTTCCCCTCCCTGCTTCTGGCATCAACGCTCATCTAAACCCCCAGCAAGCTAGCTCCAGGCACAAAACTAGCCAAAATCTAACTTGGGATTTAAAAAAAAAAAGTGAATGGAAGCTTAAAACTGCTGCAGAACCTGATCCTAACTGTACTCAGTAGCTCTTGGCGATAATAAGCATCCCACACATTCAGACCCAACCTTATTTTATCCTGGAGATAAAGGAGAAGAGGAGGAGATGTGCTAGCCTGGAACAGTTCCCCAGTTTGTGCATCCATAGTGCATACTTCAACAGAGTGCAGTGCTGCTCAAGCCAGCTCCAGGAAGAGCAGCTCTGGAAGAGGCACTGATGTGGTCACATCAGCACAGTGCTTTAGCTTGATGAGCCCTGCTGAGGGGAGGTGAAGTCTGTAACTCAAAGGTGGCACCAGCTGACCTTCTGAGGCTACGTCAGGTCACAGGTCTCCCGTAGGTCCCACGTACCAGTGGGGACATGTTGGACATGCCAGATACTTGGGATGGCACTACCCATCCGTGTGCAGGCAACCACACTGAGCCCCAGACCTCCACTGGGATGAACCACTGAGACAGCCAGCCACCGTGTGGATGCTCCACCATATGCTCCTGAAGCTCACTGCCTCAGTCTGAAGATCAGCCCCCTGCTCTGTCATTGTGTGTCACTTCTCAGCGCTTAATTCCCTCTGAGAAGGATTTACCTGGAGGTTCAATTTACCACAAAACTCAAAAGCAGCTCTGGGGAAATGTCTGCTCCTCATGAAACAGCAAATGAAAAAGTTCCCATTGAGGTTTTACATGGGTGTTATTTTTCCCCTTGTGTGATGTATGCAGTTGAACTCTATTTTTTTTTTTTTCCTTAAAATAAAAGAGCTTCAAAGGCAGTTTAAATAAATAAATAAGCTTGATGAAGTGATAGAATTTTTCTGGAGGAGAGATCGTCGGCAAATTCATTTCAGAAATCTTTTTTTTTTTTCAGACCATGGCATCTTGTTTTTAAGAAGATGTTTGAAGTCTTTGAATTTGCCCCTTGGACCCATTTAAATCTAATTTCTAATCCCTTAGTCTCTGTAATCATATGAAACCTCTATTTTGGTATTATCACTTGAGTCCTAAGTATTTGCCAAATGCGTACTATATCGTCAAATATTTGTCATATAGTTGTGATTAAGATGTAGAGCCCTCAAAAGAGGTTGATAACAATTTAAACAACTTTGGAGTAAATTAAGGGATTTAAAGGATTAGAAAAGAGATAACAGATGTTAAATATGTACAGATTTTTTTTGTAAGTTTTGTTTATTCTAAAATACCTGCCACAAACAATGAACCGCAGAAGCTCTTCTTGCATGTTACATTCCCGCTTTCTGCTCTCCTGTGTGTAAAACAACTGAAAATAAGGTATCTCTGCCATTATTTGGCAGGGTGTCATACCACAGCAGGACATTTTGCTTGGCGAAGATGATAATGGCTGGGAACCAAACCCCAGGACTCTAACTCTTGATGATGTACTCATCTCTCCAGTGAGGCAGAAATCAAACCCGTGTGCTCCCAAGCCTCGCCACCCGGGCAAGGGAGCCGCAAATGCTCCCGGTCACTGCCGTGCTCGGATCCATCCTGTGTCAAAGCAGGGCTCCAGGCATGGACTCTCCCCGGCTGCGTGGCTGCCTGCTGCGGTGGGCTGGCGGAGCAAGGGAGGGATGGCGGGGAGGGAGAGGAGGCCAGATCCTTCCTGGGGACGGCATGGGGCTGAGGCTCAGGCAACCCGGGGGCTGGGCGATGCTGCGGGGGACAGATGTAGCCATTAAAAGCTAGATGGGGTTTTGCTCGGTGTCCTTGATACGGGCTAAGCTTTTGTTGAATTAGTGGGGCGTTATCTCACAGAGAAGGAGTTCAGGGCCGGGCCCTTTGTTCCTCTCAGAGGTTTAAAATTTTAAAAGCTCGTACAAAAGCTTCTTCCTGCAGGTTTCATTTCATCCATGTGGAGAAGTGGGTTTTCAAACACCGAAAGAGCTTCTTTCAGCCGTGGAAGCAAGGCAGCACTTCTAGTGCAGGCACTCAGCAGATTAACAATTATTATTATACATCATACAGTGGCAGCCCTAATGCAAGGGACACTATTGCAGGAAGACCTGGTGAATAGTTCTTACCCGAAAATGCCTGGAGTCTAAAAAGGCGAATGGAAGCAAGTGTGCGCAAAGGGCGCCTCGTTGAAGCAAATGGTGACTGAGAGCGTTTGCATAGGCAGGAGGGTTATTCTTGGATGGCCAGGGAGAGGATCCTGATGAAGCTGCAGAACCACTGAACACAAGCCAAGGCTCAAGCTGAGTAGTTTTGAACTTGGAAATAAGCTCTCGCCTGGCAGCAGGTGGGAAAGCATGAGACCACACCTGAAAGAGTGTGTTTATACCAGGTGCTGTTTTACAGGATGGGTATCGAAGCAGTGGAAACCGAGCAGAAAAGAGCAACAAGTGTGAGAGGAGGCCTCAGGTGTTTCAGCAGGGAGGGAGGTTAAGAAAGCTGGCGCAGCATTCACTGCGAAACAGCAGGCAGACAAAAAGGACTGCGCAACGCGTGCGATGCCGAGGAGTGCCGAAAAGCTGGGCGCTGAGAATGTGAGAATGGAACAGAAAAGAACAAAACACAGAAAGAGAAGACAAGGTTTTCACAACGTTTCTGCACACTCTCTCCCTATAGAGGGTCATTAGTATGAGGAACACAATAACCCACAATCGTCAGGCAGCCCGGGATGTGTTTACAACACAATGGTTTGCTGCATTGGCAGGAGAAGCTGCAAAGCCTCTTGGAAACCCCCTTGTTAAAATTCTCCCACCAAACTGAGGGTTATATGACAGAGATAAAATCAGAAAAGCTAAGACACAAAATGCATTTCAATTAGCAAGGGACATAAGAGGCGACTAAGGAGGTTCTTCAACACAGTAGGAATAACAGGAGAATAAAGGGAAGTACAGCGCCCATTAGCAAAAAGCAAAGGAGAGCAAATAAGCGATGATGCAGAGAAGACTGAAGTGTTAAACATCATATTTCCTACAGTCTTCCCTCACTGTTTTTTTTTTTTGACCAAAAAGAGGAAAATTTTGACCAGATATTTATCACTTTTTTTTTAACAAGGAAACAGGAGTTCAAGCCAGGATAATAAAACCAGGCTGCACTGCAGAATAGTTCTTGTAGGTTATCTGTTGAGTCAGCTAAAGAGGACACAGCTCACGCTACGTCACCGAAGGAATGGTTTGTGGTCACCCACGAGGTGATACCAAGCTGCCACCAGGAGAAAATATGTACCCGCAGTTGGATGCAGCAGTGGCACTGAGCTGAGCTTTCAGACTTGTAAGTCTTGCTCTCCAGACTGGGCAGGCATTCAGGCACAGAAGTGATGAAGTTCTTTATTAGACCTATCCCACTGCCCCTGTTTTTTAGATTTGCTAGGTTTATGGGATGGCCACACAAAAGAGTCACTGTGAGGGAGGAGAAGACACATACTTAGCGCAAGTCAGCTGCCAGTGCACAAACTCTTACCGTGGGATACATGTGAGAGAGTTTCCTCTTCAGCAACTAAATGAGGGGGTAAACTGACAACCTGGAGAAGGAGAATTTGCTGTGGGGAGAAGAGCAATTAAAGCAAGCCAGCTTTGAGGCACATTCACACTTTAGCAAGCTGGGAGTAATTAGTTCCTCTATCAATATCCTTAGCACTGGGACACAGACAAATATTTCTGAAGGACATATTTTTCCCTTTTGTGTTCAACAGGCTGCACTTTAGGACATGGTCTGTCAAAAGAGCTGCATGGCTTAAGTGGTCTGCCAAGGCTGTTTGCCTTCATTCCCTGATTACGGTTGCAAGTGTGCGTCACTCTTTAACCAGTAACTCTTGAGTTACTTAACTAGGGCATCCCAGCAGACACATTCCTGGCAGAAGGGAGCAGAAGGTGTGAGAATACAGACAAAATCTTTTGGAGAACCTTGAGTAAAATGCCAGAACTGCATTTTGAATGAGAAAAAGCACTAAGACCTACTTCCAAGACAAGTGACTCGGAAGTCAAATCCGATGAACTTTGGATTACGTCCTAAGGAAGGAAAATGTTGTCTAGCTACAGCTAGTCTGCTTCCATTTTGCACCGTTTGCATATAGTAGTGTGTTGGAGGACTTCCACTCTGTATGCTTTGGACACATCTGCCTTATTAAACTAATATTTAAACAGCCCTTTTCAGACATTTGTAATGCTCCCCCTCCACCAGGTCTCTGTGATTTTATTTCTGAAAACTGAGTAGAACTCCTGCACTGTTGTTGTGATGGATCCTTGACAACCTTCTGCCCAAAACAGCCATCAAGAGCCTTGACATTCACATTTTTCCCAGCGATGGATACTGGAGCCAGGTGCTGTGGCAGTGGCTGGAGACCTAGTTGGAGGGCTTGAGGGCACTCCCAGGGAGGTAGGGACCTCCATCTGAGCAGAGCAACAGCTCCCCAGGCTCTGCCAGCATAGGCGCCTTGCTCCTGGGCAGACACCTGGGTGCAAACACCTTGCTGGGGAGCTAATTCCCATTCCTCCAGCTGCGGTGAGCTGTGTCCTATCCCAAGTCATGCTCATGCCAACACAGACCGTGTCAGCCTCCCCCATGGTGCACATTTCTCTTCTCACCCTAGAGGCACCAGCCTGTAGGCCGTCAGTGGAAGACTGTGTTGATTTCATCTGTTCTGGAAATAAACCTTTAAAGAGCAAATCTACAAGCAAAGCCCCTGTAGTGGCTAGCATGAAGTAATTTGGAAGGGTTACGTTTATTAGAGCGATGCCCCCCTGGTGAGCTGTACTCCACTGGGTTTCCACAGTATTAGATTAGTATTCCCAAATATTACACCTTGTCCTGATTAGATGTGTTCGTTATGACTCTCTTGTGCAGTTATCCCTTTGTAAACCAATGATGCCTGTAAATTTACGTGGAGGTGGCAACAACAACCTTTTGCATGGCATGGGGAATAAAGTGCACCAGCCCCTGGTGATCTGCCTTAGTGTTTTGTTTTATTGGATTTTGTGATATTGAGATGGTTTGGCAACTGTTGGCCTGTCAGATTGAGAGGTCACTCAGCAGTCTCCATCAGAGATTTAAAGGCACTGCAAGGAAACTCCTTGTGTCAATTTGACTCAATTTGCAAACTAATGAGTTAAGCCCTCCCAGTGTGTTTAGGGTCAGCTCAGATCTATTTGGGAAATGTTTGACTATTATCATTTAAAGCTTCAGATGTGCCAAGCCCCACTTCCCCCTCCTGCTCCCCAGCCCTCTCCAGGTTGCTCCCTCCTTTAATTTCCCTGCAGGTTTTAGAAAGGATGCATTAAATTAAAATCACTAGCTGTTTTGTGAGCAGTCTTTTGTGACCAGTAATGAATGTAATGAGTGAAAAAGGAAAGGGAAAACAGGATGATTAAATGATGCTGGGCTGTTTTTTACCCAGCAGTTTGCAATGTGACACAAATGGACAATTGGGGCTTTTCTTTTCCCATTAATTTGTATCTGTGTTTGCACTTGTCACATAAAAAACAGACTATTTACTAAAACATGAGGTAGGTAACAGATGCTACCTCCTTTAAAATCAAGGGAGCTGAACCTGATTGACCTTATGTCTGATAGTACAGTTGCGCAATGTTATTTTGGATTTTCTCGACATTGGACACAGCCCCAAGCACTATCACAGCTCGACTTTACTCCCATGTGCCTTTAGAAGGATTGGTATCTTGCCTTGTGTGCTTATTGTGTATTATAAAAATAAAGCAATCATTTTGAAATATTTTTCCTGCCAGCACTGAAACATAGTCAGGATTCAGATTTTTTTCAAACTGCAGATAGAGCTAAGAGCTTTCTTTCCTAAGATGCATGTTAGGATTTTTCTATGATAGATATTAATCAAAAGCTTCAGCAATTAATCATTTTCTGGGCCAGGGTGTGCTATCAAGTAAGTCCTATTTGAACCCACATGTGTATGCATGTGTGTATGTTTATTAAATCAAATATCTGGGTCTGAAATCCTCCGATCACTATTTTCCCTGTACGTTTTTAGGATTATCCTGAGAAACAATTTCTGCCTCTTCCAAATACACGAGATTCCTTCTTACTGTTTTCTCATTCCTATGAATCCCACAAAACCTCCCACAGAATGGGAAGTGCCCAAATTCAGTACCTTAACTGAACTGAAGCCCCTGCAATTTTATGTACACAATTTAACAGTGTGATGCTGTTGTATCTTGGTAGGATTTGCACTGGGGTTTTAGGCTGGAGTGGAGCTAGAGTTTTTGGAAAGTATCCTGTGATACAGTCCAACATGAACTCTTGGATATGAACATCATAATGCCTTTATGAGATTGTATAAAATTGAATCCATGGGTGGAGGGACACAGACTGTCAAATGTTTCACTAAGTCTTTATAACGGTTGTGCTTGTCACTCCTAGGGACCTAACAGGAGGCTAAACCTAGACCTGGTCTGATTCAAACTACGTTCAAGGTCAAAACCCATACAGACTGCCTCTGCAATAATTCTCACGGGGACACAGAACAGTAGAATTTAATTCAAAATTAGCAGAGAGAAGCTGAAGCTGGCCAGAGTGTAATGAATTTCAAAAATGAACTTGGATCCACAAAGAAATCAAGTCTTTTTAACTTGATTGTTTACAGCTGCTGCACCATGTGAAATGATACGTCCTGTAGCTCCAGTGGGGCTCTGATGAGAGTCATCGCTGCCAGATACAAGTGACACATGCAGTGAGCCGCAATACTTTAGCAACAGGCAACCTTATCCTACTATTAAGTAAACTCTTCATCCAATTTCCATTTCAATTTTATAGTTACTGCCGATACAAGTCATTAAAATGTGCAAGCTAGCTTTGCAATTATTCATTCAAATAGCACTTAAATTTGTAGAAGGGTATTCTTGCTCTTGAACTTGCAGAGCTGCCATCCACACCTCACTGAAATGCTCCTTTAAAAACTCGCCAGTGAGAAAGTGGCCTTTCCATCCTGATTGGCCTCAGCTTAAAGATCTGTTTCTGTTCACAGGAGGAAAATGAACTCTCATGCAAATAAGGCAACAACGGTAAATACTTTTTGTTTTGTTTTTCTTGAATGGGAAAACAAACTTTAATTTGAATACTAAACCATCCAGAATATCTAGCTGTAAACATGTTTTTATTATTTACATTCCTAGGTTTGGCTTGTTATGCTCCTGGCATATCTATTCATATCTCTTGCAATATTTTTTCATTTCATATATTAATATTTAATATTCTTTATACATTGTTCAACCTTAATGGTTGTCTAATTTCTGTTTTTCATCCACAGAGAAGCTATTAATTTATGAGCATATAGGGCAGTAAGTAATAATTTGCATGAATGCCTTGAGCAGATATGCTTCCATAGGCCTCCCATAGCATAGACTTTGGAAAGGGTGATACCATCTATTGGCCAAGCTTCAATGAACGCTCTTTACAAGAAGAAGAAGAAAAAAAGTTTTTTAATCCATAAAGAAGTCTACTAAGTGAAAAATCAAGAGAGATGACAGGAACTGGATTGTTCCTAGGGTTTGTTTGGCTTTTTTTCCCCCTTTATTAATGTGTTAACTATATTCCTGTGGTTTATAAAGCATCACAGAAACTGAAATTTTCTGTACATCCTCAGGATTTACAATGAGCATTAAAATAGATTCTCAAAGACTTGCTGGCCTACAGGGACATCCCCATGCCTGGTGTTCTCAGCCACAGTCTGGGACTCTCTTTTTAAGAAGGTCACATTTATACCCTGTGGTAAGACTAACTTCTGAGTCCTTCCATAGACTGATGTCAATGTAAAGCACTAATAATGTTTACCATATATTACTGTCCCCAAAAGACACAAATGAAGCAAATAATACAATTTATTTTGTATTCTGTTCAGTATGGGGTGGAGAAAAAGACATTGTTTGTTGGTTAAGTACATGTCTTCTGTTTTCACATACAGCTCATTAGAGCGTGTGAAACTGCTTGCTCTGAATAACTTCATGAATACAAAATATTTCTGATGGGAGATCTTTCTACTGAACAGTAGACTCAAGGAAATTTCAAAATATTTGTAGGCACACAACATCAACATCATTTTCTATATGAAAGTGTTGAAACTGACTTGTTTAAGCCACCAAATTCTGACTTCATTTTTTTCAGTGTTTTCCTGTACACTTTGTTATTAAAATTTGGAGTGGAACATTAGAAAAGGTTTCATTTTCATATTTCAAATAATTACTTTTTTTTTTTTTTTTAATAATTGGCATGGGCATAATATTAGCTCCAAGACAATATTGCACTGTAATCAAAGCACATTTCAAAAGGTTGGACTTTACTGTGGAGTGGAAAGCCTATGTTTTGACAAAGTTTTTATGGAAAGTTGGAGATCCCTATTTAGTATACTTACAATTCAGTAGACTGCTGTAACCACCAAAAACCACCCAATAACATGCGGGGATGGGAAAGGAAGAAAGTGCCTGGTGGCTGAAAAGTATCTTCCACAGGTTATCCTAATGTGTTTTCTCCATAATATTCCATTTAAGCAGACAAGTTGATCTATTCATCTCTCCTTCCATTTTAAGAGTAGAAAAAGAGTCCTCTCCACCAAGCAGAAGTTACTGCAGGATCTCCTGCAAAACACCTGCTTTGCCAGCGGGCATTTCCAGCGCCTTCATTTGGAGACATTTTCTCATATAGCTGGACTCCATATTTTGTGTGGAGTTCACAAAAATAAAGCAACAATGCAATAGCATTTAATCCTGGCTTGACTTGTTGCAAGGGGTCCATTCAGACAGAAACACGTGCATCTGTTCCTTCAGCCATCTGAAGTGTAGTGATAATGCCAGCTCAATCAGCCCCGAATGGCCTGGTCATCTGTGCGGATGTAGCAGGGCAGAGCCTCACCACCCAGCACATGGTCCCAGCTTTCCTACCCTAGCGAGCAGCTACCTGTGCCTGAGGTGTACATCTGCAGGGTGGAGTTATTGGGGGGATGAAGGAGCTTTTAGGACGCTACTTGTCTGACCTACCCCAGACTGCTGCATTAGGACACACTATATGCCAGGTGTACCCTGTTGTCTCCAGTAGTGACAAAGGCATGCAGAGAGCAAGAGTCGTGTTTTCATTCGCTCGTTCTCTCTCTGATAATATGCTATTTTTCAACCTCCTTTCTCATACCTTTTAACTGCTCTTCTTGGCACCTGTGCACTGGGAGAGTGTAGAAGTCCAAAATTAAAGGCCTGACTTAGTTGCACAAACACAGAGCTGCATTCTCACACGAGAGGGCTCTTGGTTGTGCTTCGTCTCCAAACTGCTGGTCCACCAGGGTTTGGGGGCAGATTCAGCAGGCACACAAGCTGTGAGTTTCACCGCTTTCAAAAGGTATGTCGCTGCTGATTTTGACATTCTGCCTCACTGGAAGTTGATTAACTAAATGATACCTGGCTTTAACGAAAAACAAAACAAAACAAAACAAAACAAAAAACCCCATAGTAGTCCTCCATGTTAAAGGCATATTTAATTTCTTTCACACTGAACTGTGAAAAAGAATGAGTACACGGTACAAAATGTGGTTGAAGAAAAAATATCAAATGAAAATTTATCTCCATAGTCATTTTCTACTCAATTTCCATGGTTGAAGAACTAAAACACTAATATAAAAGTTCTAAATTAAGCTGTGTATATCAGTGTACTAATAGTACTTGGTGGCATGTATAATAGTCTGTCACATTGCTTTTCCAACTAATCATTAATGAATTAATGAAAGGGTTTCAATGGTTTTATACTGTGTAACATAATGAGATATACAGTATTTAGGGCTTTCAGAGATTTAGGACTCTATTAATGAAAAATAATTATTATTCTACAAGGATAATTAAGTATAATTTGCACGGAACTAACATTTTCTAATCCATAAACATTAGTGATGTCAACAGTTCCTCACAGAGCTGTCGCTGTGGCTGTGACTGTTAACTATGCTGCAACATTTTTTTCAAGGAAGACAAATGGCCTCAAATGCTGGCAATGAGGTACAGGGTTCAGAAAGCTGGTAGCAGCCTGCAGATGCCTATCTACAATTTTAGGTGCCTAAATACCATGGGTCCTCAGATTTAGGCAAAAGGCAAAAAGAGGATGACGCACGTGCAGGGAGGGATTTGCAAGGTGCAAAGCAAAGCTGCCCTTTGCACTCACTGCGTGGATCCGGGGGGCTCGGCAGAGCCTGTCCTTGTGCCGTAGGAGGCGGTCAGAGGGCAGTGCTACAGGCACTTGCTGAAATGCGATCGACTTACAGGGCTTAACAAGCCACTTGGTGAAGGCTGCGCTTTCACAGAGGTCTACCCAGGGATATCCTACCCTGTGCCTGCAGCAGGCTCAAGGCACGTCCTGTGTCTTTTGTGGTGGCTCGCTTGAGACACAGCAAATTGTTCAGCTGCGGGAGCTTGGTGGTGGTGGTCACGCACTAGTTCATATCAGATTGCAAGGAGTAGAAACTACAATGTTGTCTGTTTTGACAGGCATCACCCACTCGGTACCACTGCTCCTCAGCACAGGCACGCCAAATAAACATTAGTTCCATCCATTTCCCCTGGGCTGGGCCCACCTGTAAAGCCATGGTGAGCAACCACAGATCCATGTTTCCAGGGCTCCTCTACAGCCTAGCAGGTTGCAGCCAGCATAAACTACTAGCAGCTGGAGCTTTTTCCCTCTTTAGGCATGACTGGTTGATAAATAAGAGTAAATCTTACTTCTGCCAGTTACTCTTTTAGCTAAAATATTAATGGTCTGTTTCCTGGATAGGAAAGTCTAGAAGCAGTGAGCTACACAGTTCTTCAAAACATCCCTTCCCCCTTCTTCTACTTACAATTTTAAAGACCTAGAATTTAGGAACATTACCTCAAAGAGTGTTGAGGTTGTAAATAAGGAATGAAAGAGAACACGGCAATGTGTGGCAAGAAGAGGGAGGGTGGATCAAGAGCCAGGGATCTTCTGGCCAGGTGAACCAGGTCCTCCTCCAGCTGCACCCCAAACTTGCCACACAACATTAGGCAAACCTGCACTGTTTAAACCTAGGGAGACCAATAGACTTTAAATTGCTTGACCAGCATTTGAACGCTTGACTATAGGGCTATTTTAGTCTTTTGGAAATTTGTGCGCAGTTTTGAAGGCATCACTGCTTTATAACCATGTGACGCACTGCAAGGAGTACTCACAAAGGTCAAATTAATAACTGAAAGGGAGGCTACTGGAACAGAAAACTGAATAGAATTTGTGATTTTATAATCTAGTGATATGTTAATTTTATGTCTTTTATCTATGTGCATTTTATTAACAGACAATACTATGTTTGCCTAGCCACTTCCTCAGAGAGAAGTGCACAGTGAGGGAAGAAGAGAAGGCTATAGGAGGTTTGGAGGTTGATTTAATTTCTTAGCTATAATTCAAGGTGGGTTAGAAAATAGCTTGTGAATAGATTTTCCCTGAACATAAGAAGTAGGTTTTCAAATCTTAGGGTGAAGCTCTGAAACCATCTAGCAAGGAAAAAGAATAGGCATAAACAATTTAAAGAGTTTTAACATGGAATTAAATGATATGGTCTCTCTTCCTCAGTTTCGGGCTTTTTTGATGACCTACCACCCCCTTTTACAGCTTGCCAGTATTATGTTTTCTTAGAGTCATTCCCCACATCCACCAGGACCCTCATACCAACGTCAGACAGGAAAGGACATTAGCATGCTGTCCTCCACCCCCTTCCTACTTTATGCCGGTGCTCTGGGATCCTTCCAACACCTTTTGTCATCAGTCCTAGGATGCTGTTCCTTCCTCCATGCTCATCTACCTCCTGCCCTCTTTATCAAAAAGTCGATTTGTATGTATAAACTGATATAGTAAAAAGATTTCTCTCAGTTTTCTGGAAAATAATTTTCACACATTTTAACCAATGTCTACTTTAATCCTCTTAAGAAAAAAACAGCTATACCATGTAAGGGCAAGCAGAAGAAGTAGGCTTTAGCAACTAAATCTTTTACATATCTATGTATACAATAGGCTAGATAATCATAAAGACCTGCAAAAAAACTTCTAAAATTTCAAAACTTCGAGAATAAGTATGTGATATCTCTGAAGTTTTGTGTGCTTCATCCTTACCTTCCAATGATCCTTAACCAAACTTACCATGAAAAAAAAAATCTCTTCTGGGAGGAGTTGCAAGAAATATAACTAAGGGCCTTTATTCCAGAGTGTCCAAGTGGGCAACTCTGGATTCAACCAATGAATATATGACTGCAGCTTCCACTATGCTACAGGCACAAGCCCTGCGAAGTATGCAGTTATTATCCGATAAGCAAGAACCACTTCCATATTATAGACACCCTTCTTAGAAACTGTCATACAAACCTATAATGAACCTTAAATTTATTGACTATATATTTGATAACATAATTTTTAAACTTGTTCATCAGCATTAACTGACGATGTTTTCATTTTCCTATGTCTACTTATGTTTAAAAGGAGACACTAAAGCTAATACTGGGAAATTGCTTCTGCATCTCATTCTGCTCTCACTTATTCACATCAGCATGAACCCAGAGGCACTGTGAGACCTGCAGCAGGACAGTCCGTGTTCTGCACAGCTGGAGAGACCAGCACAAACTACCCCTTCAGGCCTGTGGTTTGACCCCGTTAGATGCAAAAGTCAGGTGCAGATGCATGTACACACATCTGTAATGGTGAGCAGGATCAATGAGAGCATTAATGACCCCAGTTGTTTAATGCAGTGGACATGTTTCTCTAGAGAGCTGAGTTCAAATTCAATTTAGATGACAAGTCAAAATGATGGTGGCCTTTTTTTCCCTTCCAAGGAGATATCTATCTACCTCCAGCTACCATGACAGAATTGGTGATATCTTCTGAAGACAAATCAAGTCTGAGATTGATACAGACTGCTGCGCACTGAACCTTGAACCAGGGCTGCCTGCACCATTCCTTACTCCAATTGGTACTGCTGGTTCCATGGGAGCATGAAATTAATGTACAATACTTCAAAATTAAGAATTAATTAAAAATAGGCATAATGTCTGCTGGAACGGTTCAAACCTGCATCCACACTGTTGACAAGAACTCTTCTATTGGTTTTAAAAGGGACCTGGATACCCAATAATGGTTACAGTTATGGCAGCCGTTTTCCAAAACAACCTACTAACTTTCAAGGTCTCCGCATTTTACCTGTTGAAACACATGGGAGTGTGCTCCTGACCTCCGTCCCCCAGTCACCTGCCCTGGGGATTTGGAGGCATATGCCAGCATAGACTTCCATGTAGTTTGAACACCTGAGTTCCCTTTTGGCCAGCCCTGAGGACAAAGGAAGGGGAAGAGTGTGTGCACTGCTCCTTCCCCAGCCTGCAACCAGGACTCCTCCAGGATGTACGCCCAGCTCTGAAACCGGGAGCACCTCCCTGCTTTGTGGTCACCTCATTGTTTCGATTTGGAAATGCTGTGACTGCGACGCTGACGCTAAAAAATTTCAACCACGATGCTGACATTCTCTACGTCAAATGAAGCCCTGTCATTGACATACTGAATATTTCCTAAAGAAAAAGAGCTACTCAAGGAGTTGACATACTGAATATTTCCTAAAGAAAAAGAGCTACTCAAGGAGACAGCGAAGGGGTTTGGATTCACTTTAGGCTGCAGAATTTTTAGTTCTTTTGAGAGGTCAAATGAGTAATCATCCTCTGTACAGCCAGCCCGTACCCCAGCTGCAGTTGTAGCTCTGCTCATCTTTACCGTGCCAACACCGAATGTCAGCTACCGTGTGGACGGAGTCAAGCAGGGAAAGGGGAAAGTTTACCTTTTGGAGTCTCACACTTTCGGCAGTACCTGTTAAAAAACGTGTTTTATTCACTATTCACATATGGAAAGGTTTTCAAAGGAACCTTAGCACATACTAGCAACAAAATTTCATCTTCAGCATTCAGCTCCCCCTGCAAATGAAGGACTGTGTCATCTTTGGGTTCAATAATATTAAAAGATGTGAATTCTTAGCCCTAACTGAAAAGGGCATTTCATACCTAGTCTTGGTTTCAATGTGTAAGGCTTGTGCTTAGTGATTCAGTAAGACCACCTTGACATTTAAACATGTGTCACTCACTTCAAAAATGTGTCTAGCCCTCCACCGTCCTCGACCCCCTGGCCTCTGTGAAGAGGAAACTGGGCCTTTTAAGGGCATCTGTCAAATGTCAGGCAAGCATGCATAATCTGCAGTGTGCTCCCAGGGTAACTGCTGAATAGTTGCTGCTAAACCCTTCTGAAACGAAGGAAAGAGCCAGACCTGTTGAAATGAAGGACNAAAGGGGAAAGTTTACCTTTTGGAGTCTCACACTTTCGGCAGTACCTGTTAAAAAACGTGTTTTATTCACTATTCACATATGGAAAGGTTTTCAAAGGAACCTTAGCACATACTAGCAACAAAATTTCATCTTCAGCATTCAGCTCCCCCTGCAAATGAAGGACTGTGTCATCTTTGGGTTCAATAATATTAAAAGATGTGAATTCTTAGCCCTAACTGAAAAGGGCATTTCATACCTAGTCTTGGTTTCAATGTGTAAGGCTTGTGCTTAGTGATTCAGTAAGACCACCTTGACATTTAAACATGTGTCACTCACTTCAAAAATGTGTCTAGCCCTCCACCGTCCTCGACCCCCTGGCCTCTGTGAAGAGGAAACTGGGCCTTTTAAGGGCATCTGTCAAATGTCAGGCAAGCATGCATAATCTGCAGTGTGCTCCCAGGGTAACTGCTGAATAGTTGCTGCTAAACCCTTCTGAAACGAAGGAAAGAGCCAGACCTGTTGAAATGAAGGACAAACGGGAGGAACTTTTAGAAACTATTTGTTGGTACTAATGCAGAGACCTCCGCTTTGAAGCGCATGAGCCTGTCGCTAGTGGCAGCAGACGACAGCGGCACGCATTCGCGACACTGCCTGTCATAATTAATTTCTTGGCAATCATTGCTGAGAAAAGAAAGTTACAGAGAATTAAGCTAGCACAAAGTACCCGCCACCAGAACAGGGGAAAAAAAATCAGTAAAGCCTTTGGGAAGACCCAAATTATGCTTGGCTTTCTGTGTCTTGTAGCTTATTAACCTTAAACTGTGAAATTCTTGAGAGAATGAGAACAGAGTATGAATAGAACAACTCCAAGACTTTCCTCTGTATTGAAATGAAGTGATTATGTGTATCACTGTAGTGCATAAACAACGGAGATGTTGAGAAACTCAGCATTTCCAAGATAATAAAATAAATGGGTAGAGGAAGTTTTCCTTAGCTCATGATGATTTATAAACCAAAGTAGTAGCCGTCTAATCTATTATTCTTGGTAGCAATTCTCTTCCCACCCAGAGATGTATTTATATATGCAATGTATCTAGTAATATCCAGTCAGAAGCTGAATGATTTATCTCGCGGTCTGCAAATTACATTAACAACATAATTAATAACTAAGATATAAAAACTGTGTATGTCAGAGCAGTATGTCATGTAATCAATGGCAACAAATCATTTTCTCTGGTGTTTAATGATTCTTTCAAGAGGGTGAATCTATAAAAACAGAAGAGTCAATCAATGAGGAGGTTGCATACATTGTCTGTCCTATTTTGCAAACTTGAAAACTAAGGTTGCCTTTATTGTTTAAATTTTAACTATTGGAAATCAATCTAGGAGCATAAACAGAAAGGAAAAAAAGTATTAATGGCAAAAAAAGTTGTTATCTGCAAAATCTAGTCAGAGTTGCCAGCTTCCCAGGTATTGCTAAGTGCTGATCACATAAAACGTTTATGAAACCATTATCACTTGCACAAAAGCATAAACATGGGCAGTACATTGAAAAATTACCTTTTAAAAAAGGAGTGCTCTTCCTCCAAACTAGAACGTACAACTTGGATGGGTCCTGAAAAATCAATGAGTTTTTCTGACAACCCTAGTTCATTTCCATGCCTTCTGCTGAAAGCATTACTCAAAGCCCACCTCATTCATTCTCCGGACCAAAATAGGGTAACGTGTGTGGTGCATAGGCTCTCTTTCATTGACTGACTCCATGTGAGCGTTTGCTCAACTTGTTTCTGTAGCAAGGTGCTCTGAATAGAAGGGGAAAAGCTCTGATCTAGCAACTGCTCAAGACTGCCAGGTTCCTCCTTGTTTTTTGGCAAAGCGCTTTTCCACTTGCACTGACTCATTTCAGTTGAACACCCTCATTCAGAAGTCAGGGCTGTAATTCAGGAAATGCTTTTATGTTGTTATGACAGACATTTTTTTATTCATTTTTCACTCTAAGATGGAAAGAATGACTGCCTTCTGTATACCTTGGAGGCACTCAGAAACTTAAAAAAAAAAAAAGAATTATTAAGGACTTCATGCTTTTTCTGTGCTATCTATCTGGAAGAACCAGCTTTTAACTACAAGGCCTGGGAGGACAGTAGAGCCTGGAGCTCTGGATCCACACAGGCACTGAAATACGCATGGGTGGCATTCATCTTTCCAAACTTTAGGCTACAGTGTCCACATCTGGGCTGGGTATCCCACTCCCTGCTAGTAGTGGCAAGAAATAAGCACTCTAAGGCACATTTTGACAGACCAATGTCAGAGGTGATCATGAGGATGAAATAATTAGTCTCTTCCAACTGACTTGAAAGGGTGGCGAGTTCAGGTGTAGAAGTCTGTGTTCAAGCTGTCTGTGGGTGTTCACGCCAGCGCCTCTTGTTTGCCAGGAGCTTTACTGTCGTAAATGCCTTTGTGGATCTGGCCCATAATACCTCAGAGAAGAGCAGGTATGATGGACGTCCCTTGTTATGCTGATCAGGACAGCAATCTGCAATGCTCTCCTATGATGCACAGAGAACAAAGTTCAGCCTCCACCTACTCCCAGCCCCACCCTGTCCCCTGCCTCCCTGCTTGCTTCTGGCCATGGAGGGTATTATAGCTTGAGCTACAGAGTAATAATTATTATTTGTGTGCATTCTTCCCATTGCCATATTTTTCAAAAGCTACTCTTGATCTTGTTCAAAGTGTGACCCACGGAGGATAACAGCTCCCGGGACAAACAAATGGCACTGGTTAGCAGTGTAAGCCTCACTTTCCAGTTGTATTTGTACGTGTTTGTATGCTTCCCAAGGCAAAGCTGAAAACCAACTTTAGCTGCGCAGTGACGAGGTGGGGGGAGGGAAAGAGGGAGGAGAACAATAAGATTTTAGATACCTACAACAGGGAGCATACGGTTAACAAGAATAACACATATACACCAAAAGCCAGAGACAGCTAAGGATCAGTTACACATTGAGCCTCTAATGATCTGCTTACATCAAAAGCCCTTTCAAGGCACAGCAACATACCTGCCCTGCAAAGGCTCCTGAGCTACGGGATAATGTAATCATCCGTACAATATCCTTTCTCCTTTGTGAGTAGTTTAAGCAAAGAAAAGCAGCTGCTTTGACTCTAGTATTAAGCCTCATCTTGAACAATAACCAGCAACAATAATGCCACCTTCTTTGCTGAAATGTGCCGCGTTTGTACGCAGAATGACTCTACCTGGGATATTTGGGCATTACTTGTGCAGCTTCAGCATTTTTTACTTTATGATTTTTTTTGTGCTCATTGTGTAGTTGTGTGGGAGCTGGGGAGTAATGCTCAAATCAGTTGAACTCCTCTTATTTGTTTCATGAGCAGGTATTTAGATGAGCTTTGTCTCCCTAAACCTCTTAATATAAAGAGTAAACTAGATTGCCTGTGAGTGTATTGACTGTGTTAAGAATGCTGGATTGTATTGCAAAGGAGTTCAGGCCTGTAATGTTATCACTCAGCAGGAATGGATCCCATCAGAAGGCACATGGCGTGCCATGACGTAGCCAGCCTTAGACCACAAAAGCAGACTTTTCTCTGTGAATTAGACAAACCACACAAAAGGCAACAATAGCTAGCATAAACACTATTTAATACTATTCACAGGCTATTGAAGAGATGGGCGTTGACTAAGAATTGCAGCAAAGCCAGTACATTGTTGTCAGATGAAAGGACGCCTAATGAACAGGAAGCATCATTTGAGCAGGCTGACAGTAACCATATAACTGCAGGATTGTGGGACTGGCATTTACCCCATGGGTCTTTACAGTCAAAAAAATAAAGAGAAATTAAAGCATAAGGAATCCTTTTTTGTAGGCACTTAAAGCCCATAAAGCAACACAAGAAAGTGTACAATTGTCTTTTCATGATTTGTCTGTGCTTTAGATAATCATAAAAAAAGAACATTTGGGGCACAGTAGCTATAGGTTCTGTGTCGTATAATAAACCTTTCAAACAACAGAAGATTTTGGTACTTGCAAATTGTCCCAAATGAAATAAGATCTTCATTGTTTTTTTTTTATTATTTTTTCCCCTAGCTACCTCAGACTAGATTCTAGCAATGGCTCCCTTACTAATGTCATGATAAACACTTCTGTACTTGCCCCAGCAAACAGGCTAATAAATGCCTCGTTGTTGTCCTACTTTATTTGCTAATGCGTAACAGTAGAGGAAACGTAATTAAATAGATTCCCTTCTGATACAATTATTCCAAGTATGTTCTCCCATCCCAGTGATCACACACAGAAAACAGCTTTAAATTGTTCTTGCTTTGTGTTTTTAACCTTTTAATTTGGGCACTTAGGATGCAACATGCTAAAACTCCTTTCTGTCGAGACTTCAGCTGAGACAAAAGGGACTGAGGTTCTTAGAGAACAGAGGTCCAAGAGACGCATTTTGTTAGTGAGAGTTTTTCTGGGTAAGATGTAAAACATTTTAGGACTGGTGTGTTTCAAAATGTTCTTTGGGAAACTGAATCTGGAATAAAGTCCACAGAAAGACCTCCAGGCCACTTAGGCCTGTTATTTGGCAAAAGGCTGTGATGAATAGCATTGTGGCCAGGAAGAGGATATTATTATTTTCTGAAACTGAAGAACTAGCTCTGTGCTCTTTGTCACTGACTGAACAGGGACAGTGGAGTTATATGTACACATATATGTGTGTGAGTGTGTATGTGTGCATATATGTGGACCAGAAGACCAGCTCCTGTACAGCAACCAGTGCACGCGAGGGGCTGCAAGGCGGATGGGTGTGCATCTCTTTACTCCCACTTCTGGACACTTCAACCACAGAAAGCCCCAAACCAGCATTTTGGCACTGACACTGCGAGTAGGAGCAAAGCAAGTTTCAAGTAACAAAGAAGTATATCCTGTATCATCATTTAACCCCCTTCTCCACTAACCCCTGTCAGCTCTTTCAATAGGTGCACTGTAATGCACTTACAGAAAAGAAAGAGAAAGCAGGTGTCAAGGGAATGAAAACGTAAGATCCTTTTCCACATGAAACAGCAGTGAAAAGGCAATCCATGTTGAACTGTATTTCAGAGGATTCCGGCTGAATTGTCCCCTTAAGGATTTCATTTTCTTTACAAAAATTCAACAACTTTAAAATTAGTTCTACATTAAAAATTCTGTGAATGAACAAATGAGGGATCCAGCCAGCTCCTGACTCACTATCAGCCCAATTTACCTCGCCCACGCAAACCTTTTGATATGTTCTGAATTATAGCATTGGTTATGCAGTAGACTTTCTATGCTGTTTATTAACTGGCAGAAGGAGACCAAAAGAAACACTCAGATTATAGCATGCTGTGCCATTACACTGTTTTTAAACATCCCCTTTATGTTTATACAAATATATTTAAACGTACTAAGATGTAGAAGATGGTTTTCATCAATAGAATTGGAGCGACTGATCAGCCTAGTTGTAGAAATATGTAAGATAAGATTATAAAAATTCATTGAGCTGGCATTGGTAAACTGGTAAGTTAACATTTAAGGGGACACAGCTAAGATTTTCTGGGCAGCACAAAATGAGTAGGATGTGTGCGAGGGCAATTGAATGAATAGCTGATTTCAGCTTTAACCACTGAGTGACTAGTGTAGTTTATCATGCATTTAAGGCTGGAAAAGCAAAACAAAAAGAAAGAAACAAAAAGAAAGAAGAGAAATAGAAGTTTAATTAAATGCCATGGATGCAGTATAATGCAAATCTCACAAATAGAGCATAATTGGTTTAGCAGAGAGATCCAATGCCATAAATAACCATTCATAATCATATACAATTAACATATCAATAGTTCTTTTTTGGAGTTATAGTCCATAAGCTAAGTTAGTTCTTCACTAGAAAAGTCTGGCAAAACCAAGCTGTTAATTAAACCCTTTTCAGAATTTGGTGCCACGTTTCGACTCCTTCACAAAAAAGTCTGAACCTATTATAGTGTCCCTCTTCTTCACAAGCAAAAGGACACATTTTTTGCCTATTTAATATGACATAAATCTTCTGAGAGGAGAAACCAGTAATATCAAGCCTTTCCACTACAGCTGGCTAGATGAAGTTGCCTGTGCTGTAGTACAGTATTGAGACAATGCAGTGTAGTGGAGAATTTGGCTTTTTGTGCAGCATCAAATGCAGCTTGCATCTGATTGAAAAAGACTTCATGATAATCTGAAACAGCCTTAAAAGAATCTGGTCCCAGCTGAGAGTTTATGTAATTTAGGTGGTAATTATAAGAATAGGTTAAATATCTTCTTTTCCTATAAGTTAATTAATGTCCCTCTTTCACATATATTAACAATAATTCAATTGTGATCTCTCAGCAAAAGAAAAGAGCTCCTTAAAGAATAGCAAAGAGCTTGCCAGTTACCTGCAAAAATGCTGAGAGCTTTCTGAGCACTCCCAAATTAAAGGGGAATTAGAAAAGTTTTAACTGGTTCCACAAAGGGCTGAAATTTTCACCTCAAAATTACTTCAAAGGTGGCTCTCCAAGCAGCTGGAGTCCCTCCTCTGCTTTGAACAGAAGACTTGCAAAAGGGATTGCTTTCCAACTCTGTGCCTCTCCTGGGGTTTGCCTTTATTGTTAACTTCACCAAACATAACTTCACAAAACAAACACCACCCCTTCTTAATTGACTGCTCCTCAGACTGCTGAGGGCCTTCATCCACCCCAGCTCCTCTTCCCGTCTGCCTCCAGAGGCCTCTCGGAACTGCCTGACTAGCTCCCAGGTCAGCAGAAGATCTCGTGTCTCTCTGGAGGCTTCAGTCTTTTGAGAGGAAGGTAACTGAACAGATGACCTCGGTATCTGACACTCTGATATTTCGTCCTGTTTCAGACCACCTTTATGTGATTGCGCAGCTATGCAGGTTTCATTTTTGGTTTACTGGTATGTTATTTTTAAATGAAGCCACAGAACAACTCTGTAGTCCTGTGTACAACACTTCAGCTTCACGTGTACACATTTTCACCCTCACCTACTAATCAGACAAAACCATGAGGAACGATGTCCCTATTTAGCTCCATTGTAACAACAGAGTTGATTAATAAAACTGATCAGACCTACTAGCTGGTCTTTTCAAGAGGACACCCATCCTTGTGCCTTGGCTAAGGCACCTCACCACAATGAATATATGGACACAGAGACCTACCAGGATCCTCCCTCAAAGGAACAATGATGATCTTCATCATCAGGTATATTTTTAAAAGAGATGATGATGATTTTCTTGTCCATTGAATGTTGCTATGTTAACAGCAAATCAGCTTAAAGGCAAATAATAGTAAAGATATCATAGGAGTTATAAAACATTTTCTGAGCAAATGTTGCTTCTGGACTCTATGTTGAAATCAAATGGGATTCAAAGACAAAAAAAAAAGAATAATGAAATGTCATCTTTCACCCCCTTAATTCTAATGCTGTGCTCGGGTCTGTGGGCTTTCTTCCCAACATTTCATTAACAATGCTGTGGGAGGAATAGAGAGTTTGATTGATGGGACCAATGTTACACTAAGCTAGTTGATTATTTCATATTGGATGTCAAACAAAGATATCTATGGCACCTAAATCATTAGCTAATGTAAACCAGAGAGCACTTAAATCATGAGATAATGGGTACAGAAACTACTAGTGCTTCCTAATCTCTGAATCAGCTGAACTTTCAAAACCAAACTCTAAATTCAAGTTTTCTGAATTCTCTAATACCAGTTCAAGACAGGCAGACATGGAAAAAGCTTGCTAGTCAGCACTGCAGTCTTATAGCCACAGATCTATGATAATCACTTGCTAGGACTTGATGACGTTCCTCATTAATTTAATGCAGTTTTCATCTTCAGAAATAGAATAGCACATGTAGTGGAATTTATTCCACATACCTGTACTGTGTATACTGTATATACATGTGAAGCCTCTTGGGCAGAAGTTAGTAACACTAAAAACAGAAAATGTTGATGTAAATTATATCTGTACTTCATTTTGAGCACAGGCATAAATCCTCCACCTGCTTGTGTCATATTCAGAGAACATGGGCAGAAGCCTTTCTTCAGGTGAGGGCATGAGGAGACATTTGGAGAGTACTACAACGGAATGTAGAATGAAAGTGCCAAGCACAGACCTGTCAGGAAAGCAGGGCACCACTTCAGGGGCTGATGGGATGCATGGAAGCGGTTGGGTCAGTCACAATCAGTCTGTTCCTGTGGGAAACTTGGACCAGCCTTTTTTCTCCCGTTGACACCTTCTTGTCATCATCTCCTGATCAAGGGAGTCTTTGTGGGAGAGCCCTGATTTTGCCCAACGAAGCAAGCTATTTAGGCAGTTTAAGCCTGGGAAGTCTGAAGACCATCAAGAGTATTGCAGTGAGCTGCAGGCGTCTGACGGGTGGCCATGTTGCGCAATATTTACGTCACTAAAGGCAGCTAATGTTCAGTCGCACACGCTGGTAGCTGGTTGCCCAGACACAAACATCTAGTGTCATTTCAGATGTCCAGCTGTATCTGAGACTGCTGCATAGAGCTTGCTGACACGACCCACACCCTTACAGTGTAGCTGAAGGCCAGGTGGGACACTCTACACCTGTGCTTAGGCAACTTACTGCTGGTCATAAACGCAGCACAGCCTGTAAATGGGAGGAGTCTGCAAAACATCTGTGGTGTAAAATGAAATGTGGAGAAAGGGAATTGTGAATAGGTCATAAATGGGGCTCTTCTGGGAGCTCCAGGAGCAGGCGTTGGAGTAACATATATCAAAGGAGGAGTAACATATATCGAAGGATGCTGGGGGAGGATTTGAGAAGAATGATGACAGGTTTGGAGCAGTGGGTGAGAAACGTGGCGTTACCCATGGTAGCCCATCTGCCCAGGCTGTGGGAGGAAGATCTGCTCTGTGAGAGCAAGGGAGGGAGGCCGAGCTGTCAGGAGTAACACCACCGCTGAACAGATTGAAGGAGACTAGAGAAGAAGGCTAGTAAAGGAGAAAGCTCAAAGACCGCTTTTGGGAACATCCAAATTTAAAGTATCCAAGGGAATCTGGAGGTCTGACAGACAGAAGGCACAAAATGAGACAGCTGTTGCAGCTGGAACTTATACTTTCTCCATGTGTGTGTGTGTGCACTTTCGTCAAGGAAACAGATCAGATTGTCTGAATAGTCTCTAGAGAGTAATATATACTGCTTTCCTTCTTTTTCTTCTTCTTCTGCTGCTTCTTTTTTCTTTCTTTCTTTTTTTTTTCTTGCAAAGAGAGAGGATGAGGCCGTTCCCCTTCCTCTCTCAACTGAAGTAGAATGACTTTCTGCTCTGAAATAAAAAGGAAGGGAAGGGAAGGGAAGGGAAAGGAAGGGAAAAGAAAAAAGAAAAGAAAAGAAAAGAAAAGAAAAATGAAAAGAAAAGAAAAGAAAAATGGAAAGAATAGAAAAAAGAGAATAGAAAAAAGAAAAGAATAGAAAAGAAAAGAAAAGAAAAGAAAAGAAAAGAAAAGAAAAGAAAAGAAAAGAAAAGAAAAGAAAAGAAAAAAGAAAAGACACTCTGAAACAGTGTTCTATTGTTAACTACTTTTTACAGCTAGTCAGAGGTACTCAAGCTCTAATTTTATACCATGATATGTTTCCCCCACTCCTGGACTAGGGTCACACTAAGAGCCTTTATTTCATTGCACCTGGTGTGTGGGCAAAACAAGAGGGTCCTGCTTCTGCTGCCCTCACAAGCAGGGCTATTCAACGAGAGCACTTCGGCACCCTAACCCTCACTCTGGGACAGACCATTCTGAGCACTTCTGTTCAGACCTTCCTTTTGTCTTAACTTCCTTTCCTCCTTAGGTTTTTTTTTTTTTTAACCTTTTTTTTTTTCAAAAAGACACTGCACGGTCCAGTCCAGAAATTCCCTGCTCCTTGTGTTGCATGTCTGGAATCCTAACAAGTCAAACCACAGGAGTTCAGCCAAAAATTTGAATGGAGACAATTAAATTCTTCAACACTTGCAAAAATTAAGGAGTCATAATTTATACCAACTTTAAAATCCACCCCATCTGTTAGTACATTTCTAACAACGTGATTTGACACAGTAAAAAGTAATTAAAAGAAATGTATAAAGACGAGTCTCATACTGTTTTATGCATATAATATATTTTATTATAATTAGTCACCTGAGCAAAGAATGATGAAGTGATTATAAATGGCAACACTTACAGAATTTAAACACACAGATGTCGTGCAGGTAAAATGTTTTCTCCTTAAAGAATCAATTCACCCAGAATATTTAAATGGGAAGCTGAGTTTTATTTAGGTAATCCAATTGTCTTCAAGAAACAGAAAGTTTTGCGAAAGGAGAGCAGTTATGTACAGTGCTGGAGCCTGATTCAGAGTCAATTAAAAGACTCCTGCTGATTTCAGTGGCTTTCAACCAGCTTCCTCAGCGTGCCACTATGCTGAAGAGCTCCCTCACTGAGCCAATAGAAAGAATCAATGGTCTTTTACACCAAGAGAAGAATAACCCACCCAGATTAAATTGATCTCACTGGCTTGACGATGTAAGAAGTGCACATTAAAGTTGCCCATTATCGTACAAATAAACAAACCTTTCTAATGCTGTTACTGTTTTTGCCATTTCCACGTTGGTTTTTTTTTTTTGCTGTTGTTGTTGGGTTTTTTTTTTTCATTTGACTCTTGAAAACACACCTGTAGTATTTCACTTCTGAACAAGAAAACAAAAAGCTCTTCGTTATGTGTAATACTTTCAGCTGTGAGGAGGTGTTGTTGTTTACATGCACGAACTCAAACTAAACAAGAAACTGAGGAAAAAAAATTTTAAAAACATAGTACTAAACTCTGATATAATGAAAATCTATTACAGGGGAGGGAGGTGGAGGTTATCCAAGCAGAAACACCAGGTAAAGCACAGAAACAAAAAGAACACCCAGTGTGGGAATGATGACGAGACTCATTTATAACCTGACTCAACCACAGCACTTAGAAAGAGTCTGTCCCTCTTGGTCATTTAGGAAGAGCTGCTGGAAGTTACCAAACAGCCTTCTCCAAGCGAGCAGTCCTCTGAAGCCTCCTAAAAGAAACGAGCCATCAGACAAAAGCATTTAGGATCAGAACAGATAATAATGCCTATCCTTCTAATTTTAGAATGAATTCCTAATATGTCTGAAACTTAAACCTCCTTCTTCTCCTTCCTGCAGCCATAAACTCTTAATGTTTTCTTTTGCTTTCGGGCAATGAGGATTTCGTTCATAATGTTGAAAAGACAAAAATCCAAAGAACTTTCGTCTGAGTTGCTGGAGGGAATTTTTTTTCTTGATTTATGTCTCTTAGGCTGAGAATTTAGGTTATGGAGATTTAAATCACCAACTTTATATTATGCTTGTGCTTGTTCTTTGTTTCTTTAATCAACTCTTACTCCTGTGATGTAGGAAAAAGACAAACTACAATGAACAATAAACAAGAATCAAATTTTCCAGAAAGCAGCACACTCAAATGCATTAGGGATCTTTGCCTTCTTTCTTTTCACCTATTTATGTCCAAAATCTGGCTAATCAATCTGACCCACTGCTAGGAGCACTGTAGGCCAGAACATCACCGTATTGACTCCTAGGCAGAAGAACAAGTGACATTGTTCGTAACTCAAACATCACTGCCACATTTCACTTCCAACATGTAAAAATAAAAACCAGAGCCCCAAAGCCTTCATTATTTAAGTTAAACAATGAAATTGTTACTGTGTCACTTAAAGCCTTGTTTTGCTCCCAGTGTCTTAGGACATCATTTTTCTGAGGGACTGATGAAGAATACACTTTATAAAACACAAGATACATGCAATGCAAGGCCTCTTTAGATCAGCTCCAGGATTACACGTTGCCATGAAATGAAGAAAAAGAGCAGAGAAGGGATTATGCCAGGAAAACGCAAGAAAAAGCAGTTTAATCTCACAGTCAAGGTAAGCTGTAGGGAAAAGGCTGTTGTCTTCTTCGCCTTCACTGCTACCTGGGAAGGGCCTAGAATAAAGACTAAAATGTGAAAATGCCTCAGCTTCTGCTAGCAAGCCAGAGCAGTGTTGACAGGATTACTGAAGATGCCTAATTAATATCTTCTTTGCTGATATCCACCCCAAGATCTCCACTGTAACTGGTAAACAACCACCAGCCCAGGGAGCTGAACTCAGAACTTAATCATAAAGACGCGAACGCCCATCTCTCCTGCGGGGGCTGCAGCCAGGGGCAGGATGGATGGCCTCTGGGCAGGGGCAGCCGCCGTCCCCGCTCGTCCCCCTTGACCAGGCAGTAACATGACAGAGCTGGTGGGCCAGGAGCCACGACCATAGCCCCTATGGCCATAGCAGTGCCTCCCCAGTGCAGGCTGAACCTCCTTTTCCTCCCTCTTCCACCAGCGCTTGGAAAGGGGAGAGGCATAGATTAACCATGTTTTTTTTTTCTCTTTTTTTAAATTTTGTTTTTCTTTAAGGAAGCAAGATCTGCTCACCAGGTGTGCCCATGCACTGGTATGAGATTTGCTCTCCATGCAGCCCATGAGGGAGAGGGGTGGACTTCTTCCAGGGCACGCAGCTGATGCGCTCTCCATGCGAGCCTTGTACAAATAGCAAGTGTGGCACTGACCAACAGCTGGATCTTTCATGTGACTCAAATGAATATGCACATGACTTGCAAATTATGGCTGATTCCTTGGGGTGTTATAGATAATAAAATCCTGATCTGATGTTTACACATTCAAAGAAGCAGAAATTGCTACAGTTTGCTTTTCACCTTCCTCTATTAAAAAAAAAAATCTAAAACAAAACAAAACAAAAGTTTTAATAAACCCACTCCTCTTCTGAAACAAAAATGAATTCCAGTTCCCTAGAATTTCCCGTAGATTTGCTAGCATCCGTTGTGTGTTAAAGGAAGAAAAAAATACATCTTGCAACTCAGAAAGATGCCCAATTCATCGCTATACTCATTTACATGTATATTTTATTCCCATTCTTCTACCCTTTGTTTATTTTTGTCCTCTAGATGGTTAACTCTGCAGGGAAGGGATTATATCTTCACTTTTTTGTACAGTTCTGTGCATAATGCTCCCCTACTGGTTCCTTTGGACACCACCATAATATAAATATAAATATTTACTACCACTGCTAGCACACAAGAGGAATTATCCTGTATAGCTGTATAATCATAGCCAGTAAAATTTTAAAGATCCCAGTCCAGCAAATGCATGTGAATTGCTGTTACGTATTGATCTAAATGTGAGTCATACCTGGAAGAACACAGCCATCCGGGTTAGTTGCTGTTACTCCCCATTCGGCGGCATCATCGGGGCTCTGTATCACTGCTAGCCTGTATACACTGTTGCTTACGTGCCCCACTCTGTGTGAATTATTTTCTTTTTCACAGGACTCACCATTAACAGTGAGAAAAATTATAACCTCTGTCCAGGAAGTCCTCTGCCTATGCAATCCTCCTCCCTTTCATTTGCAGCGTGGCGTGCTAAAAGCTGGCAAGACAGACTGTATGCAAAGCCTTTCTGTAAAAAAGGTGCAACACAAGGGACTACTTGTAAAAGACTGATTTTCTCCTTTCTGCTCAGTTCCGTGCTATATATTATATATTGTATATTATGGTCTGGTATTACAGGGAGATTATATACTTGCCACATGGTAAAAGTTTTCATGACTGCTGACTCCACTTTCCACAGTTAAATCTACCGTTTTTCTTATGCACTCAGGCACACAAGCCTTTTTAAAGTTAAGCTCAAATGAAATACAGTATCAAATGAAAATACTATTATGGCAGGTGTCTCAGTTCCAAATGTTTTTCTTAGATTGATAGCAAGTTTTTACTCCAGGAAAAAAAAAGTCCATCTTGCCAGTAATTCTTTATTATATAAGGTTTTAGGTAGAAGAGCAGTATGAACAGCAAGAGAATTTGCTTCCTGCTTTGATCTCTAATACGGGTCCGTCCCTGAAGTATAGCTGCTCTTCAGTGCTGGAAATTACGTGGAGATCCTTAGAGGCAGACACTTTCTTGCCTACCTAAAAACAGGGGAATATAAATTACGCTCGGGGTATCTTCAGATGATGTTGCTGATTCATTCTCCTCTGGAGGCTGCCCTCCAAGACCCTGGACTGATGCTATCACCAGTGACCGATAGCCACAACACAATAACTGGTTGTCCTTTTGTCACTGCTTTCTCAGTGGCTTTCTGATCATGCAGCAGTCTCTGGTTCTCAAAAGGAATTCAGCATCCGGACCTGTCGCTAAGATGATGGTGTCAGCTGGAGTGTCTCTGTTTGGATGTCCGCACCTTGAGCATGGTGTACACGGCTTCTGCTCATTGGGTAGACCTGACCATGAGCAGAAGCTGCAGAGGCTCATGGACAGCTTCCTTCTGCTAAGCAGGGAACATCTGGACCAACTTTCTCCTTCCTGACCTTTAGATGGCTGCATGTGAGCCAACTGCTGTGGAGTTTCATCTCAGTCAAGGGAGAAAAATGTGCACTTATAAGGGAAATGTTCCCTTAGATCTCTTTTTTGGGGTGAGCTGAATCTCTTCTCAAAGGGCTTATTTCTGTCTCTGATGTCTGGGTAAATGTCAGCTTTAACTGGCACACACACTTGAGGAGGAAACAGGAGTGACTCTGAAATCACAAACCTGCACACTTTTTTTTGCCGTCCACTTTGATATCAAGAAGTGTACACCAACGTTGCAAAATGCTGTAATATAAAGTTAACAGGAGTTGATTCACTCAAGCAACACAAGTTCCTTGATTTTTGCCACTTGCTCTATCCTGGTCCTCAGACTAACATTGAGTCCTGTTTCCAATTCTTGCGTTTTGCATTGCTTCCTGGGCAAGGTCTTTTTCCTCTTCACAGTTCTCTTGCATTAGTCTGTGTATAGAGTGATCCACAGCATGAAGCTATTTAGATTGTACCTCAAATGCTGAGGCCATCTGAGGAGAAATCCTTAAATGTATATTAACCCAAATAAGACTGAAAATATAATTTTTGTAGCAAATTACATCTGTAGCTTGAGTCCACAAACAAAGATTGTCTTCCACTTTTAAGTAGTGACCCAACTTCTGCATTTTGCCTAACAAGAAGCCCTAGTGTTTAATGTCTCGATCCATATCTTTGGTTCAGCACACAGGGTAACAATGTCTGGCTTTAATGTCTCTTAAAGCAGATAATTGGTGTCTGTGCAGAGTCACTAAATATCACTTAACTTTTCCATGAGGCTGAGCTCAGTTGTTAGCTTAATTTCCCAAAGCTAGTGGGACTTCACTGCATTATTTTATTAGCATTTCATTAACATGTCTAGAAGACTGTTTTCCAACATTTTCAACCTAGCATTTGAGGGGACTATAAAACTATTTTGAAAATAACATCATCTTGTATTTTGACAGCAGAGGCCGTGTCCTCACTAACCTTCAGCTGCGCGTTGCGAGGCCCCCGGCGCGGTGGCCACGGCTCCCCGATTCCGGCGTGTGCTGGGGCTCCTGGTGGGGCTGGGCGAACGTGGGCATCGTGCCCCGGGCCGGAGTCAGGATGCAGCAGGGTGGGTACCCGCCGCGCACAGGCGCTTGGCAGTGCTCCCAGGTCCCACAGTCTAGACACAGCCAACGGTTTAATTAACAACAGAACAAAAGTTAGACTGAAACTTTCATGTTCCTCGAGTACTTTTGTTGTTGGCTGGCAGACTTTCTGGTCCGTGGGGAGGAGCACCCGTGCACCAGCTCACCCCATCCTGACACGGCTCGCGGAAAGCGGCGCTGGCTGAGGCTGACGCAGACAGCTGACTTCAGACTCTGGTGGGATTCGCAGCCTAACGAGAGGTGCACAGGGTCACGTCAGCTGTTTTGGGGTATCTTACCTGGTCTCCCCACAGCTAGTCCTGTTGGTCCTGTGCTGGACCTCCCAGCGCACATGGATGTCTTCAGTGCTTTAAGACGTCAGAAATCACTCTAGAGGCATGTTCAGGCACCTGAGCGACTCGCTACCTGGCTGACTTTTACCCAGTTCCTGCTCTTCATAGACTGTAGTCTCAATAGCAAAGACTGGTACATGCACGAATGTGGGAGTCAGGTCAATGTCATGTACAAATATTCAGCCTTTCCTGTTATATACTTCATCACTTTTTACAGAAGTACCACCTACGTTTTGTGTATCAGGTTAGCATCCAGGGATTCGAACTACCACTCTTCTTTAAACCCAAGCATACCAGTCACTTTAGATTCTTCTTAGCTTTAGGTGTTGCTGAATTTGTACTGTCAGATCAAACAGGAGCCTCAGCTTTGGGTTAGGACTTCATTGTGCTGAGTACTGCAAACACTACAGAAACTCACAATGTCTTTGCTGCAAGGAAGAGGCAAACTTGGGAAAGAAAAAGAATAGGTGTTAAATGAAAACCTTGAGGATGTCACAGGAAAACTTTCCTAGGCACTGCAAAAAGCCCCAGAGTACTTAAGTGAAAATTTAACGTGGAAAAGAGGAGTATTTTGCCCAGTCAAAACTAGTGTGGACCTACTAAAAGCAGAGATGAAAGGTGGGATGCCAATAGGTTGTGAAAGCACTTTCCAATGAAAAACAGAAACTTTTTCATGCAGTAGAAAAGAAAGAACTAGTGGGAGAGATACAGAAAAATGTCTACAGACGTGACTATGTGGGAGCAGGGCAAAAAAGTATTTCTCAAGTTCACAGAAGAGGATTTTGCAGGTTATGTCCTTTCATGGAAAAACTGAGATTCCTGGGATACAACATTTTTGCCACAGATCGTTTTTCCTCTTAAATAAATATTCCTCCTTTTCCCCCATTCTCCTGTCCATGTCCCTCTCAGTAAAGTTCTCTGCAGAAGAATGCTGGTTTAAACAAACTTGCTGGCCCATGTGGCGAAGCACTGATTTCATTCTTTTTCGGTGAGGTGGGGCAGAAGCTTCTGGTTGCCTCACCAGTTGTTATGCTTAGAAGCACTTGTACTTTTAAATAAAAATATTATTAAAATGCAATCTGCTTTATATGTTGCTTGTCTTAAAAGCAAACAGATGTCACGTGGACAATAGAAAGAGTCTGGACAGTGGTTTCTCAATTGGTTTCCATTTCTGCTCCTGCTACATTAACACAAGGCTGTCTCCAAGGATATTCCAATAATAAACAAATGTTACCAACTGATACCCTTAAAAATCTTAAAGATTTTCCATTCTCAACAGATTTCATTAAAGTTTCCTAAAAACACAAATCTGTATCTTAGGGTTATACTAAGCAGCCAGTGCTGTGGCAGCTCTCTTGCACCTTACTGACACATAGACAACCAGGCAAGAAGGGACTGTTGTGTCGTCTGCTCTGAGACCCTTGTTAGCAGGGGCAATGGGACTTTCCTGAATTCGTTCCCATTTGGATTGGAGCACATATTTAAATCAAACAAAGAAAGAAACAACTTCATACACATAACTTTTAACTTATGACTGTGGAAACTGCTCCATGTGGAGGATCTTGCTTTCTACATGGAAAGCTCCTATGTTTTTGCATGTGAAGGTCAGACAATTTCATCAGAGATGAGACAAAAAAGGTCTATTTTTAATGAAAAATCATCAATGAGCTGTACTTCCAACAGAAAAAAAAAAAAAGAGCAGGTATTTGATTTCCATGAATACTGCCCATTCAAAGCCTGCAGTGAAGACTTACTAGTTTGCCAGGCAGTTGGAGAAGTCAGCCATGCCAAACTTGGCACATATTTAAGAGATACACAAACACAATGGATTAGTGGTATTTATATTTTACCCTTCACCTCTTACGAGGGTCATGTTCTCAGAAGAAGGTGACATCATTGTGAAACTTTACTCCACTTAAGCCCCAAGCAACATGTCTCCTTATTTAAAGATCAGATTATCCCTTCTTCATTGTTTTGCATTTGATTTTGTTTCTTTTCTCCATTTTGGGGAAGGGCAGCTCACTATTTTGAAGAGGTGATGGAGCATGTCAGGATTTAAGGAGTGAAAGGGAAGAGATTGGTTTGGATTTTCTCCCTTTCCTTTGTGCACTCTGAAGCTCAATATACTTAAAGTGGTAACTGCAGGTACACAGGCAGAAGAAAGCTTTTGTGCTCTTATAAACCCCAGCGTTCGCTTGGACTATGCCTCTATAGTCAGAAGACAGGAAAGAAGTTCAAACAGTTTTTTTTAACCACTTTCCATTTCAATAGGTGTTTATTAGCAGTATTGCAGAGCCCTAGAGATCAGCACTTTAAAGTTCTGATAAGGAGCTTGATGCACATACAGATAGCACAGTACAAAGAGCAATAACAAATATAGATGTCCCTGTGTTAAAGAAAGCTGGAGGATTAAGTGCTGCTCACATCCGAGTTCATCGTTTTCAGAATATGGTAACTGGGTGTTAATATAAGGGAAACAACTTCAGCCATGTTGCTACTCCCACTGATGTCTGTTCTGGATAGTTTCTTACTTCACTAGTCCCAGAGAAGCTCCTGAACTTCAGCTGGCTTGTGAACTCTACATAACGCTGGAAAATGCCTATCTTTCTGTGTCATCTTCATCTGAAGCAGTTTGCAAAATAAGGAGAGCAAACCTGAACCCCATGTCGTGAATCAAGGGAGTTTCTAGTGTCAAGACTTTTTAGCAATTTAAAAAAATATTGCTAATATTAATTCATTGTATTTTATATTAATGGATGTGACAAACACAGGAGATATACTCATTCTGGGAGAAAACAGTTTCAAAGAAATATGGTAAAGCAAGTGACTCTGTGAGATATTGGCAATTCTGAGGGGAACTCATGTCATTGACCATATGGAGGTGACAAAGTATCACCTCAATGCACTGTTCAAAGATTAATATGAGAATAATGTCATCTTAAAAGTCTGCTGAAAACATGGGTTATAATTATGTGAATATTTTGGATACTGTCTTCTTACTAAAGGTGGATGAATACTGTCATGAATGCTTGATCAGGCATTTGACTGGATTTGCTTCTGCCACACACACACCTTTTGCACACACTTTACAAGCATTGCAGTGTATTGTAATTTTACTGACATAAGTATCTGCAAAAAAAAAAAAAAGCAAATTTCAAGGTCATATATTTAAGTATTCATTGGAAAAGGCATTATAATTTAGCATGCATGACTATTCATGCTAGAAATACTTGTATAATTACTTCATTTGAGCCAACAGCAAGTTTGAAATCAGAAAAAAAAGTGAGAGTGTCCTTAAAAAAGCAACTGCTTTCATGGTAATATCCTGGTCTCACCCATCCCTCACTGGGCCAGTCACTAACAGGGAATTAAGACTGGGAAAATCTCCATGTGTGCTTTGATCCTGGTCTTGCTCCCACTGAAGTCAGTGACAAAACTTCGATGGATTTCAGTAGTGCTGAATCAGAGCCTTCATCTGCATAAACATTAAGTAAGGGAACGAGAACAGCACCATGCAAGATACATGACCAATTATGATTTACTTAAGAGAAAAATATTCATAGGGGTTAGCAAATGCTTGCAGATTGAGCTGTGATCTGCTATATTATATTTCTTTGTATCAAATTCTAAATTCTTACCCAATGTAGAAACTAAATGGGGCTATTCAGGATTTGTGCCTTTGGGCATCACACAGTGTAAACTTTAACCCCCATATTTGGGGTAGGAGATGTCAACATCTTTTTTGAGGTGTCAACATCTTTTTTCACTTATCAGCCTTTTTCATTTCCCTCTGGAGTCCTTTTTGCTATCAGTATCTCTGGGGGTGGGAACAAGTTCCCCTCAGAATAATCCTGCAGTTATAGGCCTTTTAAGTCAAGCAACAGAGGAAATCTTGTGACATCAGTTACAGCTTGATATCCTAAATGTATTTTCTATTTTTGGATATTCCTGTTTGACGTATTTAGGCTTTTGACGGCAGGGGGCTGCATTTCTGTGGCAATTTCCATTTTCTTTATTAATTCTTGGAACAGTGGTTGTTTTGCTGGTTTTGCTCCCTGTAGGTAACACAGGTATTTCTCTGAACCTTCAGGGATTTGATCTTACAGAGCTCCTGAGATTTTGTTTCTTCAGATAGAGAAGCTCTTTTGTGTTGTTTCCGCCTGAGCATCCAAACCCAATCCAAAAGAGAGGGGAACGTAAAATTAAGTCTGAATCAGCATGTTATTAGATCTGTTTGAATTAGTTTTAAGAAGAAGGGCAAAGAGTTGTGTTTGGCAAGACCTGATAAGGCAACAGCTGTACTCCAGCTCGTGCGTGACATCCCTGCCCCAACTTGGAGAAATAGCCATGGAGGGGCAAAGTTTGAGTATGTTTGTGGACTGCAGGTTTCATCCCTGTAAATCCACCTGCTGTTTACGTAATGCATGCATGCATGCGTCTATATACGCGAGAACAGAAAAATCTGATCTCTGTACATTTTTGAACTCCCTTCTGTGAGACGTTTCCTCAGTAAAGCTAGAGATCAAGAAATGTGACCCCATGAAGATGCAGATATGCACAGAGAGTGAGAGTCTTGTGCTTAGGGCTTCGACCTGTGTTCAGGAGTCCTTCTGCTCTTTACATGGCACCGACTGCAAGAGGAACTGTGAAAATACAGCACTTGTGAAAATAAAGCCTTGCCTTCTATGTTGTATAGTATCAAAATATTTTTTAAAAAAGCCAAAAATAGCTAAAATAGCTAAAAACAGGTAAACAGTCAATACCGGGTTAAAATACTAACCTCTGTCATGAGACCAAAGTAATCCTTGATGCAGAGTTTTGAGAAGGTGCACAAGGACAGTCTTCCATTGGTGATGCTAGAAGAGCAAGAAGTCCAATTCACATTGTAACCAAATGTGGAAATCGTATTGTATAGAGATGCTAATTCTCCAGGGAACTTGATAGTAGTCACCGATAAACACACCACAAGGGCCTGGTATGCTCAGTTTCAAATAATCCTCCCATCCAGCACACATACACATGTGCACACACTTAACCCTTCATAAATTCTGTTCCCAGGGCCTCATTCCTGCAAGACCGAGGCACACAAATAACCTTGCTACCTGCCAGTAATCCCATTATCAGGCAGGATCAGGCCCTGATACCGAACATGCCATCTTGCTGGTTCTAATCAAAATGCAAATGGCTCCTGCCGTGTTTAGGTTAAGCAACAAACACCAGGAATATTTTGAGATTTCATATTCCCTAGAATTAAGTAATCTTCCGGCATGTTTGTCAAGAGGAGGTTGCATCACTATACTTTTCTGCGTTCCAGTCGTGTTAGTTATGTAAATGTATTACGATTTTTAAATCATGTTTTGTTCCCAAATCCTTCTATGTTTTTTACAAAAACATCTCTATCATTACATTTGCATTTTAAAAGACTGCGGATGTTGTACTTACAATGGGCATTATTTACATTTCAGATTTCCATATATCCACACCAACTGGCTTTGCTGGCTGTCTGATACAATCGTGCTTTCCATTATCCGTCTTCTTCTGCTGTGCAGATAATTCACTGTACCTCCAAACTTTGCTAGTCATGCTTTGTGCAATAACTCATGTCTTACTATCACTTGCAAGTTCGGTGGCTCGTTAATATAGGGCTTACAGAGAGGGTGCGCTACATATTGATCTAATTAAATGTTTTTGAATCCGGACAACAATGGTAATGGGATTAATTATTGTAATTTGTGCAGCAGAAGTATATACATAAATAGGCAATTTTTCCCCCCATATAGCTAGCAGAAAATGAATTTCAGACATTAGGACCTGAGAGACCAGAGAGCTGCAGCTGCTGAGCTAGTGTCCCTCCCATAGTTCTGGCCAGCAGCTCTGACATCCCTGCACAAAGTAATCACAGATCACAGCATTTAATCACTGAAAACAAGCACTCCAGAGGACAGCAGTGTCAATATCCCACTCTCTCATTATCTGTTTGGATTGCACATCCACACTGTCAGATAAACAGAGTGGAAAATTAAGATTAAAAATATGGTAATTTCATTTCAGGCAGCAGGCACCACTCACTGCCCCTATTATGCTATTGATTACCTCTGAATTCAATTTTTCTTTCAATGCAAACTTTAATCTGTTTGCTACCCAGCAATTCAACTCCCCAAGGGCTATTTGAGAGTAAGTAACCATTTAATCTGATGCTAACTGAAAAATCACCGTCCTTAATGAATTGTGTAAATCATTCAGCTCTAAAGCACCTTTGACTTCTATTTCATTTTTTATTTTCTACTCAATATAGGAAGGGATCGGCGTGTGAATAATTACAAAGTAGCAAGTATTTTTAAATAGAGCAAATATGATAAAAACCCTATTATAGTGGGGCATGTGTAATGAACAGTACTTTTTAATTTCAAAATAGCTATTCATTAAAAAAGAATGGGAGATTAAAAAGAGAGGCTCAAAGCTCAAGGTAAAAGTTGATAGACATTGTAATTACATGGTTAATTTCAAAGATTTATATGCTGTTATGATTTAAAAGGAATTTTTATGACCTGACATTTTCATTTGAGAAGATTTTTTATTTAAAATTAATCTTCTAGCTCCTATTCTTAATTATTTCTTGGCAAGCGATAAATGGGAATACAAAAAATGCCCTATATCAAATTTTCAGCAGAATAAATGCATGTGAATTTGTGAACAGCAGCAAAGTGGTCCTACTTACCGTAGTCAAATCACTTTACATTGAAATCCCAGGCTCAAATAAACTCTTTGCATATGGAAATTATTGACACTTTCAGGAAGGCTGTCAAGCTGTGGGTGCGCGCCATTATTTTTATTTTCCTAAATGAGAACTTCAGGACATTCCGGCTGGAGCTTTTCGGCTGCAGTCACCTTTCTGCTCTGCAGTTCAGCGGTCGGCACACCTTTCCTCCTCCCCAGCGCGGGCAGGCTCGCTTCCCAGCTCCCCACAAGGGGACTCGCACTCTCGGGAGGGACTTGGGCAAATTTCCCCGTGCTTGAGCCTCAGCAGTGGGAAGGGAAGCCGGGGACTGAGTCAGGCCAGAAGCACGCTGAGGTGCTTGTTTACAGCCCGGCTTTCAAAGGCAGCGTGCCCTGGGCTCGCTCGGCCGGCCAGGCTGCAGCCCGGGGATGCTGCCCCGTCTGCAGGCTCACGTGCCTGGGGACGGAGGCAGCGATGGGTTGTTTTTCCCAGAGCTGGCGCGAAGCCGGGCGATCGGCTACCACCAGCTCCACCGCCTTGACACCGATGACAGCACCTTTTGTTGGGACGGAGCCGAGCACGCAGGGCAGCCTGTTATTAGAGCACACAGGGACCTCTCTAATTTTGCTGGTACTGGGCAGGGCTAATGCTCCTCCCTCAGCCAGGTCCCACGCAGGATGCGGGACTCTGGATGCGGGACGTTGGATGTGGGATGCAGGATAAGGGATGCAGGACACGGGATATGGAATGCAAGATGCAGGATGCTGGACATGGGCTGCAGGACACGGCATAGGGGACATGGGATGCAGGACACGGGATGCCAGATGTGGGATGCAGGACACAGCATATGGGATGTGGGATGCACGATGTAGAGATGCACAATGCCTTCTCCCTTGTCGTGCGGCGAGTGAAGGGGTGAAGCTGCACACCCAGCAACGCTTCCCCTGCTAACACACAGCACTGCCAACAGGCACAGCGAGAAGCCTGAAGGTATCCCTCATCCCTGGTCCTGCTCTTAACCCTGCCTCAGGAGGGATCAAGGCAAAAGTGTGTAGGAACTGGGGGCTTTTTGCACAGCACCTGCCAGAAGGTTCAGCAGTGACGGTGGCAGCGAGGGTGGCAGTACTCACAGTTCCTCAGCAGGTTGCCTGTGGCCCCACTGCATGCACGCCCGCCCACATGTACCCACGTGCCCCCAGCATCCTCCTGTCTGCTTGCACACACTCACCCACGACACATGCAGGGTGATAGGTACATGATAAATCGCAAAGCTGCATGCTACGCTACATTTTTATGCCTTCCAGAGTCACCTGTGTTTTCTGTCCCATCTTATCCCTTTCTCTGCTGGCTTTGCTCTTCCATTCCCAAGCACAAAACAGCTAAGAGTGGCTGCCATTTTTAAAATTCAAAAAAAAATTTTTTTTTTTGCCTTTTTAAATTTGATCTGCCATTTGATTCCCTCCTTGTGTACCACATCCCTGAATTTGCAGGTGGTTAAAGGTCAGCTGTGCTTTATGTCTTCATCTAGCGCAAGTGACAACTGCCACCACCACCACGTCTCCAGCCTCCAGCCGACATCCAGCTCAGGCTGCAGTGGGTCTTAGATCAGAAATCCCATATGAAAAGCTACAGAAACCTGCCCAAAACCTGCCCAAGGCTAAAACCTTGCGTCAGACCTTCCAGCATCTTCAGGACTGCAAGAGCCAAGGCTCCAAACAAGGCTTGCCTGGGACCAGCTTGAAGATTATCCATGCAGTAAATGTGGGGTGGGGAGATTTACAGCGAGTGAGGGGGAATTTCAGCTTTCCTGTGGGATGCTTCCTTGTCATCCTGGAAATTCCTGAGCTTTCTTATAACCCAAAATTATGACAGTATGATGTGTGGTAAAAGGTTTTAAAGCAGGGGAAAAAAAACTGATTCATGTGGTTGAGTTGCACTCTCAGTTTTGCTACAGGTCCTGTACAGAGTTGAAGTCAATAAGGCTACTGACATGAAGAAAGTGTTGCTGGTGTTTATAGAGCCCCGAGTCATCTGGCTTGGGAGGCAGAAGGCTGGAGTGCCAATAATGTTATTAAAAACTCTCTGCGACTGTTCCAAAATATTTCTTTAATAAAAGGTATCATATACAGAATAGCCCATGTTGGGGCAGAGTATAAAGGTTTTGCTGGCACTTGTTTGGGAGAGGATGCATAACCGATGTCTTATGACCCAAAGCGTGATTGAAAAAAATTATACCACACATAAAGTATTTCGTGGAAACAGCACCGTAACCGAAAGCCTGCGCGTGCTGAAAGCCTGTCTAACAACACATAGCCCTTAAACAGCCTTGTTCCTTATTCTCTGATTGCAAACTCTTTCACAAAGTTACCTACATACAATACTTCGGTAGGTTTAAATTGAATTTCAAGCAGTTTTGTACCAGGGTTGCCAAGTGTGTCTTCTTTTCATTCTCCTAGCAGTGGGACTGCTGCCAGGGTGCCAACCAGAGCTATTATCCACATGTACCAAAAATTCAGGCCATTACATTCAAACAGGAAGAGATCACAGATAAACATTTTCAAATTCTTAAATACTTAAATAATATACATATAATTGAGCCCAGTTTGGAAAAGCCAATACCAAACATAAATCTCGTTCACAGTATGTTCCTAAATCACTTCTGAAAATGGGATTTAGGCTCCCCAGGCTCTCGGTAATTTACATTTTTCTAATTTAATTAACAAACAAACAAACAAAAACAAGTAAAATTACCAAAACAATCCTCTGACCTCTGTGTACTAACAATAAACTCATGATATGGAACAAAAAGATTAGTCTTTTCTCTATACAAAAATATAGATACGTAAGTATATATGCATACATAGATATACATATAAAAATGAATGGCGTAAGTGTATAGATACTATACAATATGAGTTTTTGAGAGGGCAACGTTGAGCCATGGAACATACACTAGAGATATGCTGCGTGTGCCTACTTTCTGTCACAAGTGTCACAATGACGTGAATAACATTAAACATACTGCATACATTAAATATAATTTGTACACATAGCCTGGATACTTATTAAAAGCTGAAATAAATGTGGTGAATGGAAAACGAGGTTCCCACTTCCCCTGGTTTCGGGTGGCACAGGGTGCACCAGAGGATGCCCAGGCAGCCAGGGCTGGGGCTGCAGTCCGCTTTCCCCAGCCGCAGAGGAGACCAGTTTTTCTGGCAGAAGGAAGCGTGTCGCTGCGCTGTCCCCTCAAGTTATTCCCTCTCTCCACGATGGCACAGCTCTAGCCACTGGTTTCTGCTTTTTGTTTCCAGGCGGTGCTTTTATGCCCTGCACCCAGCGGCGGGCTCACTCCGGGGGCTTGGCAGGGCGGTGGGGCCAGCCTGCCAGCGCACCCCGTGCAGAAATAAACTGCAAAAGGCTCTGACTCCTTCCTCAAGCTTTTCCGAGCTCCCATGTATCGCACGCGCGATGTGCAAAGATCATCTGCCAGCCAGAGACCCCTGATGGAAGTTTCCACTATCTGCAGTACCCAGGTACAGCGCGGTGAGCAGGAGCAGGCTTACGAAAGCCCGCAGTCTCACGCAGCAGGAAATGGGGCTGTTTGGGCTTACAAAGGCAGAACTCCCACACTGTAACCTTTTAGTCTAGAGGAGGGGCCAAGCAACCTTGTTCTGGTCTTGGTTGAGCTTAGGGCTATCGGTGCAACAGGAACAATGTGTGCGTGTCTGTGTGCATGCACGTGTGCACAGTTTCCCTTATTTGCACCACAAGAACCCTCATCTGGGTCCAGGAGAGAGTCCGTAATGCATCCCCGTCACTACAGCAGTCAGTACTGATGGTCTGCCACAGTTGGAGAGAAATGTGTGCATTCAGAGTAATTTTAAATGAATATCTTTTACCGCATTGGTGCTGAAAACTGCCTTGAAAGCTGTTACGATCCATCATGGCAATGAGCACTTATGGACTTTTAAATCCACAAATTAGATGCTGTGCATAGGAACTAGAGGCAATTATGTTCAGCCTGGTGCGTGGAGCCTCAGCCACACAAATCCAAGTTCAGCACACCCCCCGCAGCACGACAAACCCCAGCATCTGCTTGTTTATGTATTCAGTTATTTACAGGTGGGTGAGAAGCTGTTGAAAACTGTGCATATGAATAAAATAAATTTCTAAGAGAAAGATAAGGACACAATGTTCTTAATTTTTCCCCACAGAACTCCCTGTGAACTTTGATCTATAAAGAGATGAGGCATCCTCAGTGCTGTAGTTTTAAATTAGCGGAGACCACAGACGCACGTGTACACACACACACACACACACACACACAGTCACATGCATCAAGCTTCTCAAACGCTAAGAAAACCCTGAAAAAAAATTCAGCACTAAGACAGTTGCACAGAATTTCATTTTTGAATATCACGTCTGGATGGGAACCTCACAGCTTAAATATCTGTGGAGTTAACATATTTTTATGGCTTTTTAAATCTGAAAAATTGATTTAATTGGAAATCCTGACATTTAAAGGTAAAAGAATGAAAGTCACCCCACAGAACAAAGAAACAATGTTAGCCTGTATTTTTTCCAGTGTTTGTACAGGCAGCTAAATTCCCAGATCTGCCACGTTGTCTTTATGCCTGCCAAGCCCATACAGCACGGTGGAGGGGTTTACCACAAATACAGCACCAAAACTCTTCTGGGCCTAAAAAATTCATCTGTTTCTCTCAGTACCCTCCGTTTCACCAATATCAGTCTAATTCTGAGAATGTCTCAGAACAGGAGTGTAAAGCTGGGAAACGGCAAATTCCTTGCATCTCCCCTAGAAAAAGAGTGACGAGCGTGTGTTTCCCATTGTCTTTATATAAAAGCTTTGTCTAATCACAAAACAAAGCAGAAGCTATGAAACTTTCCATCCTTACCTAAACTCTAAAGACTGGAAAGAGAGGAGAAGCCCCCATTCAGTAACCACCGAAATGAGGTGAGCTTGCTTCATCACTGCTTCCTGAGAGACCCTCAGTTTTGCCTGCATTTTCTCCAAGAACTGGAAAGACTTTGGGTCTCGGTAGCGTGTAGAGCATTGTAGCTTGTGTAGGGGACTGGAGAATCTCAGAAGGCAAAAAAAAGAGAGAGTTTCTGCATGGCATCAGGCATGGGAAAACACTGAGGGAGGTGGAGGAAAAGGTCCATGGCAGAAGGGTGAGGAACGGTGTGGAAGAATACCGAGAATACCAGAGAAACCCAGAAACGGGTCGTGGTTATAGCGCTGGGAATAGCGCTTGATGTTGTTGCACACAAAATTGGACAGAAAAGTTCCTGGTGCTATTCAAGACTTTGATTCTGTGCAGAATTAGCAGCTGTGGGATGTGGCCCTTGCCGTCTCACTGAAAACCTCTGCCTGGCTTCCAGCAGTGCAAAGAAATGGCACCATCAAAGGGTGAGCTGATTTCAAGACTATGTAGGAAATAATGCTGAAACTATAACTTAGAAGCACACCATGAAAAAGTTGTCACTCACAGGGTTGACCCTTGGCTTCAAAGCAGATATGAAGAGAGAGGATGGAAGCTTGTTGCAAAGAGACTGAAAAATTGGGACACTGGTTTTGAGACGAAATGAATAACAGGAAAGGCAGGTGAGGTAAATGAAATGATACCTTGTAGACAATTTCTGCTGTATAAATTAAGGAGCTGCTAAAGGAAATACTTTATTACACAAAGTATAATAAATGTGTGGGTCCTTAAGCCACAGATACCACTGAGGCTAGAAAGAGAGTATTAAAAAATGGGATTGTATTAATATGGATGGCATGAGCATTGACAGTCGTGCTACATTAGCCAGAATAAAAAATGAGTTGCGTTCCTAATTTACCCAAACACAAGGAGACTTTTCGTATGGGGAAACTGCCTAAAAATGTATTTAGCATTGTGTCCATGTCTTGTGGTTGCAGAGGCTTTTGAGGAGGAGCCAGAGGCCGCTGCCTGAAACAGAAATACACAACCACAGCCGGGCAGGCTGGTGTGGAGGCTGAACGTGGGCTCGTGCCTCTGGTCAGCTCGTTGGTAGGTACCTGCTCTGCTGTGAGGTGTTGATCTGGCAGGGACCTGCCCCCACCTCTTCTTGAGGCACCCAAAATGCTCCAGACAAGTGGTTGAGGGCACTGGAGAGGACCAAGGGACCAGCGGATGCCAAACTGACGTTTTGGGACAGAAGAGGGAAGGCCAGAGGGTCGTGGACATGCCACTAGTCAGAGTCACATACAGCCCACACCTTTTTTCTAACTCCATAATGAGAATTAAGAGGTAAACTTCCTCTAATTACAATTAACACTGGGAATCTCCACAATGCAGTTTCTTACTTCCTTCTCCAACATACATGGTGCTGGCCACGAGTTCAGACAGTGCACAAGACTACCTGCAGCTGCGTTTTCTGTTTTTTCTTTTTTTTCTTTTTTTTTTTTCACTGCAAAGACATGTGAGAAATACGGTGACATAGGTGACACTGCTTTCCTGCCTTTCCTCCTCCTCTTCATGTCTGCAATCTGTTAATGCTGTTTAGATGGACTTTGTTTTGCTGAGCCACTGCATGCCTCAACTATGTTTATTGCTATACAGGCAATAAATAAGTATTAAATGCTGTACAAATAACAATAAATATTAAATCTAGTAGACCACACTTCTGTAGACCTCAGCAAAATGGCTCAGAGGTGGAACGCCTCTGCGATGTGGCTGACTTGCTCTTGAAATTAAGTACATAGATGAAGAGCAAGGGAGTTTATATGGCCAAGAAATGAGCTCCAGAAGATTGTCACTGCAAGGGACCTTCCAAAAGGAATTAAAATATTAGTTTGGATGATAAGAACATATATCATCATACACCCTGGTACATAATAAATTCCCTGGGACACCTCCGAGAATGTCTAGGCTTTGAGCTGAAGCACAGCGGGGACATCCCTAAGCAAGCACCACGGAAGGTAGTGGTGGAGCTGAGAGCGGTATATAGCTCTGTCAGCAACGCACAGCACTTGAGTTGGGCTGAGAGGGACAACTGAGTTGACATAGTTGAGTGACACTCAACCATGGTGTCCACTGACCTAACCATGCTGCTCCTAGTTTCAGCCCTGAATCTCCAGCACACCAGCAGCTGCAATACGTGACCAGCCAAGGCAAGCCCTGGGATCAGCAGGGGAGAGCCACCACAACTGGTAAGCCAATGCATAGCAACACTAATAACCCAACACCTGAAAAAACTCATGAATTGCACAGCGGTGTTGCATACACTGCCTTTAGCATTAGCCCACTGCCTCCCTGGTCTCACACATTTTGAAGGTTTCTCTGGACAGTAACTCGCCTTTAATGAGACGTGCTCAGGGAGGTGCTCCCCTCCAAGGTACGCCAGCACGTGGTGACCGAGGTTTCTCTTGGGAGCACGAACAGCTGGTTGCGAACTCCCACCTTGGTGAAGCAGCGTGGCTCCTTCACACCTCTGCTGGGCACCTGAGCAGACGTGCTTGCACAGCACAGCGCTGCTCTCTGCCAAGATGCCCTGGTGGCTTCTTCAGGTTATAACATCACGGCTAATCGCCCAGGTGGAGCACTTTCTTAACACACCTCTATGGTTTCCCATACCGTGGCTCACCCATTTAGCAGTGTCCCTGTGTTGGTTTGTTTTATGGTATTCCTTTCCCTGACTGCTTGCTCTCACTCTCTTCCAACACCCAAAAAAGATGCTGGCTAAGAACCCCAGCAGCTGGAGTTGCCTGACCACATACCAGAGGTGGTACATGCGCTCCACCTCATTGCTCTGCATTTCCTATGGGCTTGCTTACACAGCTCTCAGTGCTTTGCACAGGTTTCTGTGAGTTGTATCTCCTCTCCCTGCTTTGGGACAGGGAGCTTGGGACTCCAGAGTATGTGAAGCAAAAGCGTGTCTCCATCCCCAAGCCTAACAGAAGTCAAAACTATATATGGGTCACTGCCATAGCTGTCTTAAAGCCCCGAAGATGGACTTGCTGAAGAGCTTTAAACAGCTTTTTGAGACTAATGGATGGCCTCACAGGGTGAAATGTGCCAGCCTAGAGTAGATCCTCAGCATATAAAGAATCAATGACTGTAAACTAGGAGTGGAAATTGAAAGAGGCAAAGCACAGTGCAGAACTGAAAAGAAATCACTGAGCAACTAATGTGATAGGGGAAGAATTGAAATAGAGAAATGCATCTTACTTCTCTGCCCAAAACAGGTGGAAATGTGAGGAAGAGATTTAAAAAAAAATTAAAAATTAAAAAATTAAAAGTAGTAAAAGACTCTCAAGTAAAGAAAAAATGTTGAGGAAACCTGCGCACAGCTATGGGAGAAAAGAAAAAGATGGCCTGCGATCATGCTGGAAGGGAACTTGCCTCCACATCAGAAACGAGTCACAATGATGAATGGGAAGAAGTTAAAACTCCAAATGCTGCGACTATCCTCAGTTCTGCTCTGGACAGATGTTTGATGTATTGTATCTCTCTATGACAGAGTCCCGAGGGTTCTGAGGTCTTTTTTTCACTGTTTAATATTTTAGCAAAACTTGTATAGCTTGTCATGCCAGCAAGGTATTTTTTAATTAAAATGAAATGCATGTATGTGGGGTGAGCCAGAGTTTATGAGGAGCTTCTTCAGGGGGAAAATGAATCAGTCCAGGATTTTCAAGAAGGATTCAAGGCTGAGCTGGAGCTTACTAACTCAGGAGGAATGTAAATTAAGACTGCACTTACCAGCCCAGGAACCTGGGGCTGGGAGTCAGGCTCCTTCGCCTGAAAGAGTGCCACCCCTTGCAGCACAAAACAGCCACTTCCCAGCAACAGGGGCAGCGCACACCAGAGGTACAGTCAGCAGCATTTAGCTTATTTAAGCCAGAACCCCCCAATGCCTCTGCCACAGCATCCCTTTCCAGCAGACAGCCTCGCGTTTTTGGAAGTCGGCAGCTGTTGAAGGCAGCTTTCTGGGTACCTTGAAGAAGCACCTGGATGGGCGCAGTGAGGTTAGCAGCTGCTGAGCACATTTCCCAGGGTGGGAGATGGGCCACTTGCGCCTGGTGCAAACTGGATAAGTGCTGCTCATCTCCTCTGGAGGAGTCCGTAATGGTGGCCGGTGCGTGGCCAACCCACAGAACTGCCGGCAGGTGTTTTTCCACGTACTAAGTCCAAAAGACCATCTTGCTGCCTGGACTGGAGCCCCTTGAAACCAGGAGAGAACCTTTCCCTTGTTCCAAAGGGTTTTTTCTGAATTGCTAAAAAAGGTGCATTTACCAGGGCTGATAACAAATGTTCCTCTGCATTAGAGAACATGTGTCATCAAAAATAGTATTTAGCCTTATGTTGTATTATATATTTTATATTTTGTATATTTAGTGCTATATTATAATAAATAATAGTGTTTATACTGAATAATAGTATTTTTTCCAGTGATCGCAGGCAGAAGCCTTTATTGTCACAAGAGTATAGCAGGAGTTTCTAAAAGAGCCCCACATTCAGCTATTCAGCATCAACACCACCATACCCTTCACTGGGTTTAAAACCAAAGTCTTCCCATGGCCCTAATTCCCACAGGTTGTCCGCAAATGTGTCTCTGAGAGGGGGATTGCAGTCACTTAGGAATCAGACAGAGGACTGGCGTTACAGCAGAGCACAGGACTAGGGTTAGAGACTAATGAACGAGGGATGTGACCCTTTCTTTTAAGGCAGTTGTGTATAATCACACACCAGGAAACAAAAGAAATGTAGCTGATGGTAAGCACAGATGAGAGGTGTAAGTTTATTTCTTCTTACAACATTTAATGAATCCTATGGATATATTTTATTTTCATGTCATTCATATTAATTTCCTGAACATATAAAGTGGTCTATTTTCTCTTATCCCAGTAAATTAATAGTGTTCCTCAGTTTTTTTTATTCTGCTCCGTTTTTTTTTTTTCTTCTTCGGTTGATTTCGTAATGTGATATACTTGCAATAAGTAGTTGTCCTCTCTGAAATCTTTCTTGATAAACAATACATATGAATCATCATTTTTTCAACCTTGTTCCGAACCATTTCAAAATTAATAGACTAATTAGTAACCTGGTAAATTATTACCATAACCATTCTGAAAACCAACCACTTTGGTGTGGCCAGAAATTGCTATTGAGATAATATCCGTGACAGTCTTTTGCAACCATCTGCCATAACCCAAGACATGAAAGCCTCTCTGCTATGTGCTGAAGCATGCTCTTGTGGTGGGACCGAGAGTGCCAAATATGAAATGGTGACTCATGTTCCCCAAGATTCAGCGATCCTCTCCTCGAATATTTCACATAGCTGGATCCCTATTCATGCCACCTAACTTCAGGCGTCTAGCTGAGATCCACGGAGAGGCACAAGCCCAAGCCCTCGCCCCAGTGAAGGTGCCAGGGGTGGTAAAACTCCTCCAAGAGGCATCCCAGTGTAGGGATGCATCTGGTTTTAACTGTGACATACATTCAGGTGCTGGGCAGAGACAGGGCAGCTTCTGTCTAGCTATATTTCACTGTTTTCTTCTGTTCTCACAGTGCTGGATATCCCCCTGTGGTAATATGCAGATACCCTGACCCTATCCCGTCTTTTTCCATCTTTCTGGAGTTTTAAATCTTCAGCCACCCTGGTGTCTGCATTAGCACAATGCCACCAAGGGTTTTTTTAATACTGCCAAAGCAAGATGACAGCTGCTGTGTGATGATCCCATATCCAGCTTCATCTTCAGTCTCTCCCCACTACCCAGGGTGTTAACCAGATTATATTTCTATCCATCTTGCGCAAGATGAATATTTCTAAACTGGCTATCCCAGTCTCACAGTCTGCAGCACTATCTGTGTCCGCAGCACGCATATTTTTATTTCATCTCCCATCCTTCAGGAGTGATTTTCCTTTACCTTTCCCTAAGCAGCAGGGTCTTGGGATGCATCCCTTCCTACTGCACTGTCTCAAACACCTACCCTTAAATCTACACACAGGCAGGTGAGGGAGGGCTCCCCTTGGACAGTGACATGTTTCTGCATCCTCTGCAGTTATTCTACTTTTGCTTGCCTTCTATCTTGGTTGAACTGCTGCCGCCAACCCCGCTGAATTTCCATAGACACAGCACTGTCAGCAGCATGGCGAAATTTGGGGTCTGCCTCAGTTGCGGTCCTCGCCTGGGTGCCATCAGAAGTGGTTCCACCTTCGTGTCTGGTTTCAACACTCCACTCAAGCCATCACAAAACTGGCAGCTTTCTGGTAATTTCCTTCATGCTGCCAAGGTGCTGGAGAGGAAACAGGCTCACCCTCCTGTTTCTGAAAGCTGAACGTGCCTGCGTGGTGGCATCCCCAGCTGTGTTCCTGCAGAACTGCTCTAGTTTTTGCCATTATTTTGCCAGCTGACCTCTTGGTAGTAAATTGAGCAGGAAATTGCATTTTTTCCCTTCTATACATGTAATCCATTTCATCAAGCTACAGCTCTTTTTCAGTGTTTTGTTTTGTTTTTAGTTTTTCCATTGATTGTCTCCAAAACATAAAAAAAATCATCTTTTCTATATATACCAGCTAGTTTTTCCCATGTAACCTGCCTTCCTCTTTATGTAGACCAATAATTTCTAGTATTTACACCGAAATCTTATGCAGCTAAACTTTCCTACCTTCCTTCCTTCCTTCCTTCCTTCCTTCCTTCCTTCCTTCCTTCCTTCCTTCCTTCCTTCCTTCCTTCCTTCCTTCCTCTTTGCCAAGTAAAAAATCCCTTGTCACCAGATGTCCAGAGCAACATGTGTCCCTAAGGTCTCTACTCTAATCTAGGTGCTTCTAGGTATCTAGGTATCTAGTGTCACTTGGGATGCACCATGGTGGCCCACTTGTCCCCAGCAGTTGCTCAAGCCTCCTGCAGCCAAGTGTCCTATCAGCCAGCCAAGATAGCACTCCTGGGTGTGACAAATGAGGTGTTTTTATTGGGTAATTTGCAGCTATTTAAATACATTTCTGCAAGAAAAAATAGTTTCTGTTACAAAATGAACACAAACTCTGTATCTCGTTTCCATCAACAGCTCCCACGTAAGCAATGACCGAGGCAGTGATGTCTCGTACTTTGTGGCAGTGACTCTGGCTACACTCCTTTCAGCATTTGGTCCAGAGGCACGAAAGGAGGATGTCATCTGATTGACTGATGAGAAGGCTTTTGCTTATATGGAATAATGAGGCTGTCAGCACAGGTTTCAGATGCTCTCCTGGTAGGTGCATTACATAAGATAAAAAATTTGGCAAGTGAGATTGAATTTTTTTTTTTTNTTTTTTTGACATGCAAGATCTTGTTCTAGCATGTGAGCTGAGCTGAGCTGAACATCTTGCACAGGACAAGGAGAGGAATCTGCAACGATGGCAGTAGCTGATGACCTGCATGGAGAAGTTTGAGCTGCTACAGAAGAAAAGGGCACTGGAGATACTTATCCCAAATAAGTCTCTGGAAGGAATAAATCTTCACCCTTCCAAGCAAAGAGTGTGCACAACTTCAGCTCCCAGGACTGATTTTCTCCTTTGGCAACCTGGAAATGAGACTGTCTTTTCAGGATTTCTGTCTCGAGTCCTTCTTTTTCGACAGCACTTGAAGAAGAATCCCATCCCCTAGTGAGTTTTCCACAGCATAAAAAGCTACTGTGTAAATTAAGCCACATTAACTCTCCTTCTGGTTTTCCATAGGCTTCCAGAAGATGATGTGTATCCCATTGGAAGTGGATCACCTAATCTGTATGGGCATACATGCATGCCTGTATGCTCCATCAGCAGCACCTACGGAATCAAAGACAAGTGGCTTCTCTCCACAACTGAAGTCTCCCGTCCTAATTTCCCCTTCCATGTGAAGATGTCTGGCATGACCTGGAAATCTTCACACAGGAGTCCATGAAAGAAAGCAAAAAAGCAAGCAAGAAAAATGTATGTGGTGCAAAGCATCCTCCATATCCTCTAGAAAGCACATGGTGCTCATAGCAGGACTGCCATGGAGAAGAAGCCATTTGTAAAGCTCTGTTGGGGACCTGTGTTGGGTTTCTAGAGCCTGGGAGGAAGGAAATGGGAAGACAGCTGAGATTTATAAAATTCTTCTTTCATCTTTCTCTAGATTGGAAGGTGGACATTGCAATTTAAAGGTATTTATGTGTAAATTTAATTCCTTCAGTTGATAGAAGGTAAACTGTGGCCTGGGCAAGGCTTTTTGTGTTATGTCTGCTTCTCCTCCCCTCTCCTTTGGCAGATAAACCTTCTTCTTCCCACACACCTTATGGTGAATGCCAAGATATATCAGCACATGGCCACCAGCGTTTGGACACTCACAACAGCATAAGGCGAGATTATGGCAAGCATTATAACCTTCTGGTATCAAACATGGAGAAAATAAAGATTGACAGGATAGCACGATTCATGCTTGCTGCAGGCTGGCCTGGGTATCAACAGCTGCGGAGGTGTTGAGGAATGAGCCTGGGCTACCAACTCAATAACTGAGCACAGTGAGGGAGAAAAGGCATGGCAGGGAAGATGGCATCAGTGTTTCTGAGTCCTCAAAAGCTATCTGTGGAGAAGGTAAACTCTTTCAGGGCCTGTTTTAAACCTCACACATTGTGCACCCATTGTTGACCAAAGGAAATATAAATCCCATTGAAAGACAATGGAACACTCTCAGGTGGGCCTAGTTAATATATAGACACACCTGGGGTACGCATGGTGGAACATTTTATATTTTTATACTTTGTAGGTTTCCAGTGTGTTTGTACATCTGTGTATTTGCACACAAAAGTGCTATTGTAACACCAACATGACCGGGACCCATCACCACCACACAAATGTAGAGGTAAATATGGGTTTTGTCTCCAGCAACTGAGAATTTAAGTGCTATAGCTCAGCATCTGAGAGCAGTAAATCATTTAGCATGTTTAACGCTAAAGAAACGTCCTCCACAGAGTTACGACATTGATTTTAAAGCTCTTAATTACAGACTCGTCCAGCCCAGGAACAAGGGTTTCGTATCTTTCAATCAACTAAAGGAGCCTTCTTGACTGTGGTAGTATCTTCAAGAGAGATATCAGAGCTGAGTGTGGTCTGGATGTGGTCGATGGGAGAGCAGCACTGTGTTATTCATAAAAATATGGCGGGTATGCAAGCTCCTGTTGAGTTTCTAAATTGCATTCAGCTTTTCCAAGAAGAGATCCTGGAAGTTTTTCATTTGGAGAGGAAAGGCACTGGCATAAAGCAGGTCAAAGGGGAAGGGGACCTTACCGCTCAGAGAAAAACTCCTTCCCTTCCTTGTGTCATTTTGGTGTAGGGAAAAGTGACAAAGAAGCTCCTCCATTTCCTGTGGCAAGGTAGGCAAAGCACAGCACCTGAAAGACACCGTATCAAATGGACGAGTCGTGAGGTCAGCATGAGCCACAGCTCCACATACAAGCACTGCTTCGACTCCCTCTGCCCTTGCCAGCGCTAACTCACCAGGCACTATCTTGCTGCAATTTAATTCCATGGCTTTCTATGGGAAGCATTAAAACATTCCGTTTCAGGAAAAAGAAAGGGCTCCAGCAAATAAAAGGGCCAAATTACTGGAATACAGCAGGAAGACATATGAAAGGACACATTTAACAAAGAGTTTACGTGGCTTTCTAGGTTCTGTCATTAGACGACACGGCTCCTGGCTGAGGAAGGTCAGAGCAGCACCTCTCTGCTGCAACAACGTCTGAGCTGATGGGACTTACTTATGCTGAGTCTTTAGATCAAAATCTCCCTGTTTTGGCGACTTTTTTCCTCTCCTAGTTGTGAAGGCAAATGCTGGAATTGAGAACTACATTTTCTGCAGTCATTTAGGAAAAAAAAAAATTGAAATGGTGGAGAAAAGGTGAAGCAAAGGAAAGAATTCGCTATAACAGAAGCAGGTAGTGTAACATATTTCTCTCCCGGTTGTGTCCTGCAAGCTCAAGCCGCCCCAAAGGCAGGGTAAACGCAAGAATTTCAGCTGCTCCCTGCAGGGTCTCCAGCTGTGACAGCTCTCAGAGAAACTTGGAGAGACAGAGCTGGGAAAAGAGGCCCAGACCCAGCACTAAGTCTTTACGGGACGCGTCTTTACGCCCAATGCCAGGGCAGGTGTGGTGGCCACGGCAAAGCCCGCAGCCCATGGGGAAGGCATCCCCCTGTGCAGCCAACCTTTGTAAAGAGCTCACGCATAAACAGCAGCCACCCAGGTAGGTAGGCACTGGGCAGCCAGAAAAGCAGGGTAAGGAGCGAGCAGGAACGTATCAAAGACAATCACCAGTAATTTTTTTCCCCAATTTTTATGTTCCTCATCCTGCAATGGAAAAATCCTGAGAGATCACAGATGGAGCATAAAAAAAATGGATAAAGAAGGCTTAATTTATAGGGGAGCTTGAATTTTTAATCCTGTGCCCCAGAGAAACCACTGCCTAGACAGTCAAATCCTGTCTGCAGTGACTAACGAAGGCAGGAGGTACAGCACAGACCCCCTTAGCAGCCCCATCTATCTGAGCTCGTGAATAAGCAGATGTGTTAGCCTTCTCCGCCCAGGAGGCTGAAATTCCCCTCATGAAGGGCCCTCTAACATTAATTGCAGAGACACAACCTGCCTTTTTATAAGACAAATTAATAATTTCCTTAATCCATCATCAGGAAATGGAAGGCTTTGATGCTTTAATTCCTCTCCTGTGACCATGGCAACAACAGAAAAAAGAAGGGGGGGGGGGCGTCAATTTTCCATCCATGAGAATTTAGGCAAATAGTCTGTTAGCATTCTTTGTCTGTAAGTGAGTATTTGCTGGAGATGAGTACAGAGAATTAAACAAAAGGCAGGTAACAAAATCGGGTGCCTGGGACATGACAGCACAACAGTACGAGTGAAGCTGGAACTGGGCTCTAGCTACCCTGCTCCGGTTAGCAGAAGGATGCAGAGGGGCTGTAGCACTGTGATTTTTCACCTCAGTCCCATCATCCTTGAGGGAATAAAACCAGCTCACCAAAGCGTTGTGCCAAGGGCACCGAAGCCCACTGAAGCTCGGAGAATGAGACCTCTTAAAATCAGCGTGGACTGTGCTACCTTCTCCAGAAAAAGAACCAGCACTGGCATAGGCACACTCTCCGTGCCCTTTGTTTGGGGGTGCAGGCTCACCCCGGTGTGCACAGGCTCGTTCTTATGCACCCAGTCCATTGGCATCGTTCAGAGCACACGCTGGCCAGCAGGGATTCAGTAGGGCATTGGTTTCTGCCCCACCGCCTGCATACAAAAATGCTCACAGAGCTGATATGAAGTGAGATTCCTCTGTCGGAGCGTGCTTTAGTTATTCTGCAATAACTAAAGGCTGGATTCCTAGCACTTGAATCAGGCTGGATGGTCTGAGGAAGGCTGATTCACCTAAGTTTGACTTTGCTGGAATGAATGAAGCCAAGGCTTTGCCTGAGTGAAGGTATCAGAGCAAGGATCTAACACGCATAATCCCCAAATTGAGCACGCCGTCCAGCTGGGAGGAGTCCGCATTCAACTGCTATTAGGAGGCAGTGTCTTTTCAGGTCCTTAGTTCAAACCCTTGTGGTAGGCTGACTTGTTCAGTCAGAGGAAATACTTCTCATGGGTTCATGTTCTTTTGCACTCTGGGTGCAAGGTCCTTCGCTTTCTAACACACGCTGTTGGCACACACTCCTCGTCCCAGCTGCTGAAACACTGAGAGTATAATAAATGCTGAATAATATCTGCTCCGAAAGTTTTCACTTCACAGCTGTTGTGGGAATATAAAGTGATTACAGGTGGGTATAGGCATGGATTTGCAAGCTCTGAATGGGCGAAGAAACATCACAGGGCGCCTCTGTATTCAGCGCTGGGCACTCTCTGAACAGCATTGTGGCCATCAGGCTTGGCTGGTGACAAACGCTGGGACATTTTCCTTGTCTGCAGAGCAGACCTTGGCTGCTAAAAATCTTTGAGTGTCTGTGGTGAGATATGGCCGGTAGGCATCATGAAGACAAGCTTTATGAGCTTCATGAAGCAGCGCTCTTGAAAAAAGAGCCTGTGTAATCAAAGGAGAAAAGTGACTTTGAAGGACACTGACCTTGTTCAACCGCACATCAGGGTTTCCTCACCAGTAGGTGCTACTCCAATGATCGTGTCCTACAAAACTTGGTTTCTCCAGACAGCTGCTGAGTTGCTGTTGCATTTTTCCGGATCTTTAAAACCCAAGGCAGCACTTTGCCAATAACACTGAGAAATAGGAAATAGTTGCTGCATCCCTGCATTTCACAAGGCCAGTGAGAAATTTCCAAAGTGGATACTTCAGCAGTCTTGAACTAAGGCCAGTTTGTTTACATTCAAAGAGTAGCAAAAATTGATTGAAAATGTATCCCACTTCTCAGGGAACCAGAGACACAGACAGACCCTAAAATCACACAGTTCAGAGACAGGACTCTCAAACAGCAGTGCCAACAGAAGACAATTTTCTCTCGGAAATATGAACACTGATGTGGTATTAAGATACCTGAAAGTAGTTCAGTTATTCTGACATCGCAAACTGAACTTCCCACAACAGAATTACAATTAAATACATTTAACTTTCACCATATGCTTAATCTGCATTTCTTAAAATGCATGTGGACCGATTTAACCTCTAGGGAACACTTATTCACTGAAGACTGCCAGTCACTAACTGATCCCACTTCAAATTAATATCGTGCCTTTTGTACTTCATTCCAGCTCCAAAACCCAGTTGTAAGAAACAGTATGCCAATACCCTTCTATGAGCAGAAATCCCTAATGAAGAAAAGTTTGAGCTTCACTACTAGCTACCATTTAGCTGATACGCCCATTTCACAATCCAGAGTGTGTACAGATGTGGGACAAGGGGGCCTTTGACACCCAAAGTGCATTGGAAGAGTGAACTGAGTTATGTCTTAGAAATGCCCTCTGAATGCCTCTATAAAGCAGAGCGTGAGTCTATTTAACATACGACTGTTTACAAATAAGGTCTCATGGCACTATCATACTTCTGCGAGCAGCAAACAAGCAATGAGGGTACCTACAGGAGTCAGAGACCTTTGGGGCCAGTGGCAACCTACTTGCTTGTCTGAGTGGGTAGAGGTGATGTACCTTTTAGTTCAGGCAGAATTAATGTTCTCTGGAAGTCAGAGAGGTTCACAGATGTATATTGTGTTTACTGTTAGGGAGATGATTAATTTTAACACATGTATGTGCGTGGGCTTAGAGGGTTAAGCATGATTGTGTGCTGACAGTAAATACTATTTGCATTTTATCATGTTTAAGTGATATTAACACAGAAGTCATGATGCAACGCGTTGCATTTTCATTCTCCATCATTACAGCAGCTTTCCCTTGCAAGTGCAAATGTACTGGAAGGCTGACCTAAACGTAGGAGAAGCTGAATGCTGATCCTTATCTTAATGAACAAATACAATTAGCCAAGTGTAAGAGTGTCAGGTATTGAAATGATCCTTTATAATACCTCCTTTCTTTTATTTCATGGTGATGATCATCTCCTGATGGTATCAGAGCAGCATCTCATCACAGCACCTGGCAAAAACTACCTGAGGGTCCATGCAGCATCATATCCGGGCAGTCAGTCCAGGTCCAGGATAACCAGCCATTTGTACTGTGGTTGGATTTCCTCAAATGTACAATAGCCTTTTAGGATATCCTGGGAAAAAATTCTATTTAATGTCTTTCAGCTTTCTTGACTGTATCCACAGGTGGAGAAAGCCTCATTTCTCTCTACAAGAGCTGGTGTCCCTCACATAGTACCGATTAATACTGAAAAATGCTTGCAGAGAAAAAGAGACAGGAACCAATGTGGCTGAAAACGAACCTCATCAGATGCTGATGATCACTCTACTGATAATTTATGATAATGAGAATACAAACGAAGGGGCTACAGGGGGTCTTTGTCCCCCTTTGGGGACCTCTCTTGGCAAAAGTGTGGCAAGAACAGTGACATCTTCTCTTTATTTTGGTCACCTGATCTCCTTTGATTTACACTATCAGCTGCAACAAGCAAAAGACTTTAATCTTTCATGAAGACCCTACGGCTGAGCTGGCCTCATGCCCTCTAGAGTGAGGTTTCTGCCTAGAAAATGAGGGGGGAATAATAGATATCCATAGATGGAATGTTTTAAAAACAGGTTACACACAAACTTTTCAAGGTTGCAAAATTGCATTTGCATAAGCTTTATTTGTATAATCTCACCGCTGAGTACAAGTTATAAGAGCTGATGCTGATCCAGACTTGAGTCCATTGATTAATAGGCACCATGTGCAACACATTTATGCTTTGGGAAGCAGAGACTTCTTCCCCCTCAGTTAGGGCTGGGGACATTTTGCTTGATCAGAGCAATGGAAACTTGAATCTTCGTGTGATTCTGCATCAAAGAGACATCTGGGACTGACTGTCTGGGCTTTTACAGCCAAAGAGCTACATCAGAATTGATTGCCCAGACTGTTTCAAGTGAGTCTTCACAGAGTGCAATGAATAAGACTTCTTGCGGAGTTTTATTTTTAGTCTCTTTCAGTCTAAAATTTTCAAAGCAACAAAAATTGTCTTACCTGCTTATGCAATTACACAAATGCATCCTGCTTGATCTAGCCTCCATCCCCAGCACTTTTTCAAAGAGGCAAGTATTTTTGTCTGGATTTGACAACCTGATTTAGCTAGAAAAGTTAGGGTTAGATTCAGGAGAGGTTTAGGCACTGAAATCCTGGATTTCTAGGTGCCTGGCCACCAGCAGCTTGTGAGCTGCACTCAGACTCCCTACATGGTTCATGGTGAAAGCTGGGTGCTTCAGAGCCGGACCTGAAGGAGTCGGCAGGATAAAGTGGGATCTTCCTGAAGGGAGCACGCAACTGCTTATGTTCAAGCACTAGGAAAATTGGAGGACAAGGGTGTATCTGAAATTCTCTCTTGCACTAAAAGCCCCTTGAGGCTGGAGTGAGGCAACTCTGTCTGCTTGGGATCCATTGTCTGAAATCTTCTCCTGGAGATTGGTACCTACGCCCTTTCTTTCAAAAGACTCCACACAGATCAGTCTTTTAAAAACAAAGCAGGAAGAAGAAAAGGTGGTGATAGCTTTTATTATATAATGCCTTGGTATTCAAAGTATATGCTGAGGAAGTGGGAGGCCTGGGTTCCTCTCCCGCCTCAGCCCGAGGGATTCAAACCCATGTCTCCCACATCCCATACGAGTGCCCTAACAACCAGGCTGCAGGCTACCTTGGGTGGAGGATCCTCCACCCCTGCTTTGAAACTGCACCACTCTGCAGAAAGGAATTTAAGACTCATGAGGCCGGGGGGGAGTGCGAAGGAGCGCGTGCATGACTCCGAAACCTCGAATTGAGGCCAGTCGCCAGGGAGTGGGGAGCCCTGGGCTCACTCCTCACTCCCATGACTTTTGTTATCCAAGGACTATTGCGTGTTAACTGCAGGCTCAGTCACATACTTCTCTGCACAGATGAATGGTTACAGCCTCCAACTTTCTCTTCCCTCCTTGGCACCATGACTCTAGGAAAGGCGTTCAGTAAGGACAACCAACAAGTGGGGACTGTCTTTTTTCCCAGCCACCCTGGGCACCCTTCACCCTGATGGCATTTTCTCAGGAGACAGCAAACGCAGGCTCTAAGGCCTGAAAACGGAAGAGGGCCAGGCCTGCTGTTCACAGGCTGAGCGCTTCTTCTGCCCCAGGCTGTATGGAAATGGTGGGACCCTCATTCTCTCCTTTCCCATTCGCATGGCAGGTGTGAACACATGCATCTCTCTGAAGATGGAACAGCCATTGCATTGCATGGGGAGGCTCTGAGTGAGGCTACCAGTGGCCCACCAAGCCCGTAAACAAATAAATACCTAGTTTCTCCATGCCAGGGAGGCTTAGATGGGAGTGAGACACCAGGCTGCCCAGTCTTGTCAGCTCTGGAGATAGAAAGGAGTGTGGCTGTCAGCACTTGGATAAGCTCTAAGGTAAAAAGGAAGGTATTTCTGGAGTTTTCAGGCAATGTCAGGGTTAAGTGGCAGTAGAGTTGAGTTTTCCAGAAAAGCTGCCTGGACACATGAACTTCAGTTCTGTTTATTCCTGTTGGTTTTGATCCTACCTACAGCAGAGGAGGTTTCTTTCTGTCCAAGTGGGCATGCTGGGTGGCAGGCGGGGAATTAATGTACCCTCCCTGATGTTAGACAATAAATCAACTCCTCACCAAAATTCTGGATTAAGCGCAGTCCGGATAAATCAAAGTGGGAAATCCAGCTCTTTCTTAAACTTCAAGGCAATGGATTAGAGAAGAGAAGCACATTCAGCTTTTAAGAAAGCCTTGTGACTCCTTCAGTTATGATACAATTAGGTGTTAAAACTCTAGCAGGGCTGATATTTCTCCCACTGTAAGACCAACTTTTCCATTTAAAAAAAAAAAAAAAAGGAATTACGCAAACAATTTAACAGCAGGGGCCAGTCTTTATTACAGTCCCCTCAGGATGGGCAAATGAAAGCCCTGAACAGCTACCAACAACAGTAGCCACAGTTACATTAACAGGGCTTAAATATCATGTGAGCCTGGCAACTCTCACCAGCAAAAGTCACAAAAGTGAAGTCACAAAAAGGCATATTATGCATATTAATACATGATAGAAGCTTGCCTCCACACCAGTTCCAGGGAAAGGATCATCACCTCTTGAGATAAAATAAATAAATAAGTAAAAAACTGGAGGGAAAAGCAGCCTTTCTGGTAAATCTGTGACAACAGCATCAGCAGCTCTGACTGGTTTGTTGCCATTGCTTCTGGCAGCCCAGCAAAGTCATCTCCCAGAGATCTACACGTCTCTCTGTTAAGTAATCGCTGCACTCGCATTCATTACTCTGCAGCAAAGGAATCCCCATTAGCCAATTAACCGAACCACTAGGAGGTCCTTGTGAGCGCTGCGGCTGCTGCACCTTCCTCACAGCGTGCTCTGGCGCGGCCTCCGGAGAGGAGGAAGGAGCGACTTCGCCTGCTGGGCTGGGCCCTCGGAGGGAGGCCTCGCCGCTGCTCCCTTCACGCCCCAGGGAGCCCTCCTTAGCAGTGTCTCCCGTTCGGAGGGCTCCTTCTCCTCCAAAGCGAGCTCGATGCCTCCCAGAGGGCTCACCCCGGCCCGCGTGCTCCCGAGGATACCACCCGAGGGGAGCAGGCTTCAGCCGGGCCTCTCCCCGCGCCTGGCGCAGGACGGGCATCTTGTCCTGCTCGCTGGCAGCGCTGGGCCTTTCGCTTTCTGCTTTCAGTGATGAGAACGGGTTCTGCGCAGCATCTGTCCCAACACCTTACAAGCGCGTAGATATGTAAAGGCCCGACGCAGGTAAATACAGTGCAGCGAGGCTCCTGCAAAGCCCCGTGCTTTCCATACGTACCCTGTCCCCACAGGCTGCAGGGAATTCATCGCACTATGTGTCCCCATGTCAGAGCACCTTCATGTTCTCTCAAGGCCATGATCATCTCTGTCATTTGCTGCAAGAAATGGAAGCAGAGACTTTTCCATAAAACTGTTTAAAAAATGCAGATTCGCTTCCCTTCTGTGCCAATGTGTCTGCATGATGTGACATGCCATTCAAGCAAATCTAGCTTTACTGACAGGAATACTCACAGAACTGAACACACATGTGCGTGCCCAAAAACAAATGAAAACATAGTTTTAAATTCACAGGTATGGACATTTACACCCACTGATGCAGAGACAACACTACGCAGTTTCTCTGATGTGTTATGAATATTACTCAAAAATCAATGAGCATTAACCACATACATAAATTTATTTGTGATCTATACAAAACGCTTAAAAGTAATTGTTGAGTAATTCCAAAAAAAAAAAAGCAAAAAAAAAAAAAGGCAAAAAAAAAAGCAATGATTGTCAGGAGATGACCTGGTTGTGGGAAGAGGCACTTACTTAATTCACTGCATGAGTGACTCACGGTGAATTACTTGCATAACTCCACTTGCGGAAATCACTATTCTGCAAAAGTGCATACATGTTAAATCAACCAAAGCACAGAGTGGTCCGTATTCTTCATACGATGTAGTCTCCTTGCCAGTACAGAATGAACAAAAATCTAGCTAATCTCTCAGCCTGGCAGGGAAGTGGGGAAGAAATCCTCTGTTTTGCTCTCCTGGCAATGTTTCCAAAAGAAAGTTGTACAGCACTCACTTGCCCTGTTCATGCCTGGCATTTATGTTAAAAAGACAATCTGGGCTTGTAATATTCAAGAGCATGCTCTTGTTGACAGTGAAACTTTGACTAATAATTCTGAGGCTGTGTTTCCCACCCAATTCAATTTAATGCTATAAAAGGTAATTATGGTTCTTTTCTGCAGAATGCAGAACTCTGTGAAGAATGTCAACTGGCAAGAACACCAGCAAGATTTGCTTTCTTCAGGCTACTCTCAGGATAAGTCCCTCCTTTATTTGCTATCTGAGATGGAACTGCAAGATACAAAACATACTGGAATTCAACAAAAGGAACTATTTTTCACTGCCTCTCACCTTAATTTCCCATAGCAATTCAGAAGGGAAGGGAAAGGAAAGGAAAGGAAAGGAGAAAGGAAAGGAAAGGAAAAGAGAAAGGAAAGGAAAGGAAAGGAGAAAGGAAAGGAAAGGAAAAGAGAAAGGAAAGGAAAGGAAAGGAGAAAGGAAAGGAAAGGAAAAGAGAAAGGAAAGGAAAGGAAAGGAGAAAGGAAAGGAAAGGAAAAGAGAAAGGAAAGGAAAGGAAAGGAGAAAGGAAAGGAAAGGAAAAGAGAAAGGAAAGGAAAGGAAAGGAGAAAGGAAAGGAAAGGAAAAGAGAAAGGAAAGGAAAGGAAAGGAAAGCCATAGCTCCTTTGTAAGTCTCACGTGTCTGCCACAATCTAACAACCATACTTCACACATCAAATTTGCATGTCGGAGTGGCTAGGTGACATACATGTACTTGGCTGCAATACAATAATTTAGACTGCGTAAACTGGGAACTTTTCTCTGGGTATAGTTAATGCATAGGTTTCAGCTAGTATTACAGGGCTCTTTTGCTAGGAGCTTTATTGATTATAAGGAAAACCTTGGTCTATAGGGAGACTCAGACCTATGTTGCACGAGGAGCAGCTGTAGGAGGAATTGCCGGGTACAGTGAGCATCCCATCCAAAGCAGATGTCCGCTTGGTAGTCAAAGTGCTGAGGGCAAGTGTCCTTGGGGAGGCAGAGGAAATGTAGAGCAGCCTGACTCCTAAAGCACCAACTCTGCAGACAGCAGGCTTGTGTGCTGTGGGAGCTGGAGGCTCAGCCACCACCACCCAGCCTGGTGGGTGGTGAAAGCAAGCTGATCCTGCTGTCTGGTGAGGCCTGAGATACCCTGAAGCAGGAGCTCTGGAGTAAACTCTCCAGCTCCTCCTGGTGTTTATGCAATTTCTACTAACTGTCATGGAACAAAATGCAGAAATATTCCCCGGAACTGGGACCAGAACCTGGGATTTCCTTTTCCCAGAAGAAACATTACCCCCAACATCAGGCCCCAGTGAGGAATTGGGACCCCTTTTGTTCATTATCTCTGGCCCCAAAACTGTAGTGTTACTGACCACACAATGGCTCACTTCATTTAATCATGGTGAATATTCCTGCCAGAACTATCCTGAGTATTATGCTTTGGAGATGCAGAAGTCTGAAAGACCCAAGAGGCTGAGGCCAAGCAAAGCCTGCAATCCCCACCTCCCATTTCCCAAGCCCGTGCCCTGAATTACCAGGGTATCCCATGCAGCAGAGGGGCAATAGCTCTAGGCCAGCTATGAGCTCAGCGGGGTTGGAAGAACGCAGGTACGCTCCAAGCATCCTCCACTATGTCCCTCTAGTAAGTTAGTGTAGGGTGCGCCCCAGCTCCTGAGCGGCAGTGGGGCTACCTCCTGGTTTTCTCAAGGCTATTGTACTTTTGAGCATGTGTTGGGTCTGTGACCAAGGTCCAGAGGGAACTTTGTATCTCAAAATGGACAAACCTACTGATTTCAGGCAATTTTGGCAGTGAAGTGGTGCCAAAGTGCAGACAGCAGAAATCTGACTTCAGGAGTCAGAGTATGGCCTTATGTTTTTATACATTAACATTGCTCTAAGTCCATGAACCAGCTCGATACGCTGAGTTTATGACATTTGTGCTTGTTTTGTGGTCAAGTTCACAAAACAGGTCTTTGGTTTTGCTATCTATCAGCAGCTGCCTTTCAGGCAAGCAGACAGATCTACCTCATCCAGAGAAGTGTTATATGAACACAGGAGCACATGAATTCGTAAGTGCATGATCCATGAGGATGCTGCGCATACCACAAGTGACCATCGTGCTGTGACAAGCTAAGCTAAATTCACTTACAGGAGGTTAAGATAGCTGCACTGTGGTTGCAAGGTAGACTTTTGGTAGAAACATGAGAAATTTTTAGCACATACTTCCACCACCATGTTATAAAAGGATAGGTGACAATTTACTTTGTATCAGTCACCCTGGGAGATTATTGACAAACGCATAATTCATCTCGCACTAAACACAATAATAGATTTAAGTGCTTGAGAGTTAGTAGACACAGGGAGAAACTTTGAGCAGTTTTAAGAAATGAGTAGTTTTACAGTGTCTTGTTAAATTAACAGACTCATCAGATAGAAGTACTGGATTGAGAGATGACACCAGATTTTGCAGTTGTGCTGCTAACCCACTTCACTTCTGTTTCCATTAACTTTATCCAGTCCATTTAGCCTGTTAGCTGATTCAGGCAGAGACAGTATCTGATCCGTACTTTTGCAACTGCAGGGGTTCTTCCTTCAAGTCATGTAATGATTTTTGAAAATCTATTTGAATTACTTTTTCGCCTCTGCCATTGAGGCGAAAAGCTTGAAAATGTGATCTGTGAGATCTCAGACAGAAGAACGGTAAAAATGAGCTGAAATGTATTATTCTGTTATACCTCATAATGGAGAATTTTCAACCCTTGGAGCTGGCAATGCCACAAAGAGGTGTTTGGAGCTTTTGGGCACAACCTGTACTTTGCTCAGCCCTGCATTTCTGCCTTCACCCACACATTCACAATGATGACAGAACTCGGCACGCTTCTGAGAAACGCATTTTATTGTATGACAGGAGCTGTCATGTGAACGTCAACAAAAGAAATCATTCCACAGCAATAAAAAAAATCAAATTGTTACACAAATGCAAAACATAACAAAACAAAAACAGAGTTAAAATGATGAAAAAGCAGTGCGACGTTACACAATGTAAAACATACACAGAAAGCCACATTCTTCTGCTGAAGTGTCAGAAGCTCATCACCATCACAGAGAGTAAGTGATGTAAGTAACTTTTGTTTTCCCCTTCAAAAAAAAGGGGGCAAACTTTAAGGTGAGATATTTGGAAGGATCAGATTAATACAAAAAGCAGCATTTTCAGTAAAGTTTCTATACCGTTTGGATCTTTTGTCCCCTTCTTGTTCTTTTCGCCATCTGATTTCAAACATGTATTGGGAAGGTTAAAAGAAACTGTCAATATCACTTAAACAAACGGCATTCCTGATCTTGGTCAGAAGAAGGTCCTCGCTCTTCCAAAGAGGGGTATGAGTGGTATCACACAAGTCTACACTCTTCTGGCAAATGAGCTCTGGTTCAGCTCACTAAGCAGAATTTTGCCCTTAAACTAAGCAAAACCTGAGATAACCTGTTCTTGAGAACTGTGTTGGTATTGATTCTCCCAGTGGGCTTTTAAGGAGGAGCGGAGCAAAGAGATACCAAAATTAATGTCTGAAGAACAGTTCTTTAGACTGGAAGTAGAGGCTGTTCCTAGACTGTTACTGTAACTGATGATTTGCAGTATTACTGCATAAAATTATATCTATTAGAAATAAGAGTCTGGAATACTTTAAGGCACCTCATGGTGAAGAAACATTTTAAAGGCTTTAATAACTCAGAAGACTGAGTTCGTTTTCCACGATCCCCATGAAGGAATGTAGCTTAAAATAACCAGCTTTACTATTTCCAAATAAAGCATTAAAATTTTCAAACTTTAGAACTATTTGAACTTTTCTTTAAAAGGAAACATAAAACACCTTGCTGGAGAGAGAATTTGTACATTTAACAGATCAAGACTTTCAACAAAGGAAGGCCTTTTTCATACCTGATCTGAATTTTGCCGTTCAGGTATGGTGCACTTTCTCATTCACCTGAAATTAAACGGGCGGGCCACTCTTAACAGTCATCTAAACAAAACAACTCTCAACAACAAAAAAAAACAACAAAAGAATCTAAAAAAAAAATTCCTGCTTAAAATATTTTTGTTACTTTATACTAAAAAGATGGATATAATGGCAACGACAGACACGAATGACTCACTAGCAGTTGTTCTATTCAGTAATTGGTTTTCAAGTGTTATTTTTTAAAAATCTGCTTTTTGATACCTACAGCTAGTAATGTCCTGTCAAAACATGTGAAGAAGCAGAATCAGCATTTTCAGAGATGCCTAACATTTTTGTGTGCATTCAAAAAGCTACAGGATCAAATTAGTTCTAGCTTATAGATTGATAGCTAGATCTGTCAGGGTCTCATACCAGTGAGTATGCAGGAGCCAGTGTTTTGGAGTTCTGCTCTGAAATATAACTTACCATAGATTCATTTCAAAGCTGAAATGAACTGTAATTATACCTTTGGTTTACACATGCATATCTCCTTGATTTTGATAAAAATTAAAACCAAGGTATATGGCCAGGAGAATGTACTGTTCTCTTAGAGTATTTAAAAGTCTCAGTGTTTTATACAACATACTTATTCTCTTGGAAGAACTAACTATTTAGAAATCAAAAGAAGTCGCTATTGCAGCACATGGTTAGACCCTGTGGATATGTCCAAACTGCTCAATAAAGAAGGTGAACACATGAGTGCAAGCACAAGTCCCTGCTGGCTGTCTGCACTGCTTAACAGTCAACTCACTCTAGCTCTGTTCTGGAGCACTCCAGCTAGACCTCTCCACGACAAAGCTTAAGCAGAGTTTGGACATGGTTCACACCACGGATCCCTTCCAAAAGGCAGTTACAGAAAAGACCATGCAAGGCTGAGCTTTCTTCATGCTACGCAGTCCCCCAGCATTATCCCACGTGACTTTACACACTCAAACACTTCTCTACATCTTCACATACCTCTGCAATACAAACACCACTCCACTGAGCTGCAGAATAGACCTATCCTTATTTCAGACAATTTAAAAGAAAAGAAAAAAGAAAAGAAAAGAAAAGAAAAGAAAAGAAAAGAAAAGAAAAGAAAAGAAAAGAAAAGAAAAGAAAAGAAAAGAAAAGAAAAAGGAAAAGAAAAGAGAAAAGAAAAAAAAGAAAAGAAAAAAGAAAAGAAAAGAAAAGAGAAAAGAGAAAAGAGAAAAAAGAAAAAGGAAAAGAAAACAAACGAGATGATAATCATGTGCTAGGTACACAGGGGGACTGCATGAACCCAGAGAAGACCAAGGACAAAGTGATACAGAAAAGTGGATGTGGCTGGTGTGCTCTAAGAAGAATATAGCTATATGAGCTTGCTGTTTACATGAGCCAATCTGCGCCACTTGGCTTTAGGGACAGGTAGTTGTCCCTGACTGCCTCTTATTTAGCACCAGACATAGCACAAGACTCATGTTATTGCATGAAGTTCAGTTCTGCTGATCTCAATGACATTTGTTATAGTGAGCTACACCCCACAGAAGAAGTGTCAGAACCTGCCAAAAGAAAGCTAGGGGCAAGAGCATTTCATTTTGCAACATCCTGCTAACAATACAAAGGGATGTTACCAGCAAATTGGACATCCAATGTTTGTCTTTCTTCCCTCCACCCTAGCTGGTAGGAGTGCAGGCAGTAAGAGGACCTTGCCTCTCTCCTGGTACTTCACAGCAGGACAGCAAGCCCCACCGCAGGGAAGATGCTGTAGCAGGAGAATGAAGATTCTGCCTCTCACCACTGACTTCTGCACAGGACAAAGTCCTTCTAGATGAGCCCCTGCCCTCAGGCAGAGGCTTTGGCCTCAATTTACTTCTCAACAAGGAGAGAGTAATTTTGTATTTCAGTCAGTTATTTGCTGGTAGAATGGCTTATAATATTTATCTTACATAGGTAATAGCAAGCATCTTCAATTTTTTTTTTTTAAAGCACACTATTTTCTGTGTTCTGAAGAGATCTGTTGCTTTTTAGTGTCTTAGTTTAAACAGTAAAATTAATAGATTTATTTTGTACTGGACCTCAAAGGGTAGGTATCTCACTAAACATGAAAAAAATGTGAAGCAGCATAGCACTTGCTTGATTTTTTAAAGCATGGGAATAGTGCCTTTATGTTCAAGTGCTCTGCTGAATCAGGACATAACTTACAAATACAGAATCTCTCTCTCTCACTGCATTCTCCTCACTATCAGCAACAGCCACTCAAAACTACAGGTTGTACTTTTCTACCTATTCCAGTAGGATGGTAACTTCAAACAGCTCGAGTTCAACAGAACCCCTGATGCAAAATTTTAAATATACTAAGGCTAAATATTTTTAACATATATTTAATGAATTTGTTGTGTACCCTGCAATTACAGCTTTGGCTTGAAGGCACAAATATTAAGGCACAATAAATGCAAATAACGTATACATTTCAATGTGTTGTGTTGAAGATAACTTTGTACTACATGGTATTTAGGTATAATGACATGTCATTCAAAGATTTCCTGAAGTTATTTTAATACTTTTTTTCTTTGACAACCTGGATAAAAAGAGGAATGTATGTTAAATTATTTAAATATTTCTTCAGTGCAAATGTGGTAATTTTCTTCTAAAGTATAGAAGATTGAGATTGATTTTTTCAGCATCTGGATTTCAGCAAAATAAAACTTATATTTACATTCATCTTGAACAGCATTACTTGAATTATCAAAAAAATAAGTATATAGTACTTTTTGCTATCAAAAAGAAAAGTATTTTTGGCATGTTCAATTCTTTTTTCTACCAACCTGCACAGCTACTTATGACAGGCAGAAAGACAGCTGTGTTAGACAACTAAGTTGTACGCTACCAAATCCGCTGTTTAGACATAGCTGTCGAGGTAAATGACACCGAAAAATTTTGGTTTTCCTTGCTCTCAGAATATCTCCAAAAGAGAAAAAGGACACATTCCAATCTTTTTTAATAAAATCCAAATATGCACCCTAGACCTGTTAGGTGTCCTGCACCTGTTTAAATAAAAGAAATCTCTACCACATAACTTCCAAATAAAAACTGAGTCTGCCTAGTTTCCTTAGCAATACAAACATAATTAGTTGGAAAGGAAAACATATTACACTGAAATTGAAGAAACAAGGACAATAAAAATTTTCTTCTCAGTATTAAATAGAAAGGATGTCCAGTGCAAAGAATCGCCCCCTCCCTTTCCTCTCCCACTGACACTTGCAAACATCGAGAGTTTGGATGCTCTCAGCTTTACATTCTATGGAAAACAATTGTGGTTATCAGCAGTCACAGTGCAGTTTCAGTTATGCTTAATCCTGAGGAAGGATCCAACAAGGAGTCTGTGGCAAGCTGACCATTCTGAACAACTTCTGGATAATTCTTACTGAAGTAAACCTAGGAAAAACATCAGATTCTGTATGTCATTATACACTAAACATCTTTTAGTTTAAAATACAATTTCTGTATATAGACACAGAACAGACAAATACATGCCCCTAAGGAATCCAAACAAGAACTTTGGGTTAGGGATATTCAGTAACTGTATGTCACCGAAAAATTAGTAAAATTACTGTATGATCTTACATTATAACAAAGTCTGAGAAAAACCCCACACAACTTGTAGATCCACTCAAATTCTGGTGATTCAGATAAATAGATATATTTTATCACTTTGCATTAAACTGATAAGTAAAATCATTTTACTAGCTCAAAACATAGAGATAAATTAAGAACAGGATGACAAAGAAGCTGTGAAATCTTGCGTCTGCACAGGGGTTTCTCATTTTCACACATAAAATGAACACAATGGATTTGGATGTTAATATCAGGTTGTAATCCCTATATTTTACAAACTATGATTGACAACCATTGAAACTTCGAGGTATATGTATGAAATATCCTAGCGTTTAATTTGTGCTGCAGAGCAGTTATAGGGCCTATAGAAACGTGATCTCTGGATAGTGAACCACAATAATGAAAGAAGAAGCAAAACCTTTAACAATGACTCAACCAAGCAACTTCTCTAAAAATGTAAGATGATACCAAATAATAGGACAGTTCTTTGCCAAGCCTTTGAGTTCTTGAATTCTACCAATTTCTAGCTGAACCAGAAGAGATACAGGTTTCCTGATAAATGTATAATCAGAACATAAAGGAAATGAAATGCTGTCAAGTTTCACTGTTCCACAATCATCAGTTTTTAGGAGCTGTATCATATCTCTGTTCCTTGACAGATGCGCATAACAAAATGAAATAATGTCAAGACTTGTGTGCTCTTATCTAAAAATGTGTTTGGGTGAAAAAGGACTTCAAATGCATTTTTTTCAAAGAAGAATGTGAAAAGTTTTGTTTGAGTCTTTAAAAACAGAAAATACACTATCTTTCTGAAGCTGACACGTCATGAGTTGGGTCTCACAGTCATACCGCTCTGACTACAGTGTATGAAATATTTCTCCAATTTTTATTTGAGAGCATTGTCAAAAAAGTTCAGTTTGTTTGATAATAATGTCCTTTTCATATACATGAATACATGCATAAGACATGGGGGATAAAAGAGAAATAGTTGTTCTAAGGAAACATCCCTGTAAGTACCACTATCGTCTTTTGTGTACGCACACTAACGCAGGACGTATGTATCCTCTGAATTTACAGAGAATATTAAGCTCTGATTTGAACCAACAGCAGAACTGGGAGGCCTGTTAGAGGCATTCCTCAGTAACCAGCCCCGATCGGATGCAACAGAGGAGAGTTAATCAGGTGCCTGCTGCTCACACTGCGGAGCCTGCAGCCTCAGCCTACCCTTTTTCCAGTTTAAAATATAAAACTCCAGCATACTTTTAATGTAGCTTCTGAGTGTGATTTTTTTTTTCAAAGTTAACTGAAAACCTTGGCACATTACTAGAGACCTAATGAAATGGCAGCTGCTTTTCAACTATCTTATTGCAATTCTTCCCCTGAGCCCAATCCCTCAAGATACTAAATACCCAAGTCTTTATACAAGCCAACAGAGCTGCAACCTTCTTATAAGTAATCACTGAGGTCAGATAACACCTAGTATTTTAATATTTACACATCTGTCAGAGCTTTAAAATAAAATCACCTTCACTTTTCCCCCAAAGTACTCAAAAACTGACAGACAGAAAAACGGCCCTATCCTGATGCCACCAAAGCTTGTGGAAAAGCCACTCTCAGTGGTGACAACAGCACGGAGAACACACCGAGGTTTTTTTTATCTGAGTAATTGAGCAAATTTTTTTTATTATTATTAACTGTTTCATTTCCAACTTTCCCATAGCCTTTTCTCCTAATAAGCTTCTTGTAAACTGAACAAAGACAAAAATGTGGTCTCATGATGCCAAGCACAACTCCACTGCAGCCAGGCTCACAGGCTACTTAAAATATACTCAGCAGTCTCCAGTCTGAGCTGTGCCTGCATTGCTCTCCTTCACATTTGCACAAAAATCAGGGATACTGAGTGACCAAAAGAGACATACAACTGGCAAGCCTGGATTGATTCAGAAGCCTGAGCTAAGTTTTCAGCAAGTGTGGTGATCCTGAATAGTTCAATCTTTCAATGCTTAGCTAAGATACCCACGAAATTTTTTTCAGAAAATTAGGTTTCTTCAAAGATGTCCCAAGCTAGTCTTCCAATTTAAGGTGTGTAGTCCCTCTTCATTTGCACCTAAAGGATATATGCAGAAGCCATACTGTTCCAGAAAATTTATTTAAAGTCTCACCTTACTGAAAGAAAAGCTCTTGGTACAAGTTTGTTCTGCACAAGATTCAGGTCCAAAATGCAATAAATCATATAATCATTGTCAAAGCATGGCCACATTCCAAACCATTCTACTTAGCAACCCACTGTAACGTCTTTTGAAAAGCATGTATATATGCCATATTACCATTTCTTTTTATGTGCAGCATGCTGTTTTTCAACAACAGAAAAAAGCTGCTCTTCATAAAAACAGTTCTTAGTAACCACAGGAGGAATGTATGAGACCAGCAGCAATACATGCAACAGACCCACTTGCGTAAAAAGAACAGCCCCCAGAATCAGCTCTTCTGACTAAGCAACTTCTCTCAAAGTATGCATGAAGCAGAAGGTGCAGCAATAACGAAAACCTTGAATTAATGTCCAAGTCCTTTAAACAGAAAGAACTGTAACTGTGCGTCTGGGTAGCTGCTGACTGGAGGTATAGTCTCTCAATTCCCATCTTTTGGGTTGAGTGTGGATAACCACCATGCTTTGCATTCTTGGCAGATGCTAAAGCTTGTATCTGCCTTCTAGCCTGGGAGTTAGCAAACTTTTTCATCAAACCACATTTCAGCAGAGACTGGTTCCTGGATCTCTTCCCTTCCTGTACAAAATCACATAACATTGATGTGGTAACTGCAGATGACTATATGGGCAAGTAACATCAGGCAATTATTTTTATATATTTTGAATTATCGTTCAAAGCAATTGTGCAATTGGGGAGGGCTGCAGGGAAGGAAGGAGAGACAGGGTGACATGGCTAAACCTCTGTGGATGACGGCTGGACACCTCACCTCTAGCCATGCCAAGGATCAAGCCCTAGGAAGCTGGCCTCCACTTTGTAGACAAATATTTTTCTCATGAATTAGAAGTGATCCTTTTAGACATATAACCTCCAGATTGTCATACATATCACAAGAAACAAGTTTAACCCATTCCCTTTAATAATAAAATATAAGAAGCTACATTGCAGTAATGGAGGAGCATAGCAGGACTCATTACGTCATATAGTTAAGGACAAAGCTGTTTCCTCAGTTCTGCAGTCAGAGCCACACATGAATTTATAGTGTATGCTCTTAGCTGCAAAGCTTCACTTGAAAAACTCTTTAAAAAAAAACACGAAAAGATGCTTTAGTAGGTATAAAAAAAAATTCTGAGTAGAAAGAATTTCTATTCAGAAAATCTCTTCCAGAATCTCTACACAGAAATCTCCCAGTACAACAGCCTCAATACATGAGCACACAAACTCCATGACTGCTCAGTTTTTCATGTTTTTCCAACTTGCCAGAAATGCATCTGTTTTTACTAGCAAGTAGCCAAGGCACCTGCCATTTTGTTTCCTGTCTGTATGTGTTGCTTCCTGCCTAGTGGTCTCCTTTTTTTCCCAGGAAATAGTTTATAATTTGTGTCCCTCCCTGTGCTCCACACATCAACCAGCCTGAGGAGAAGAAAGCATAGAGGATAGAGATAAGACCTTTGCACCTTGTATAGAAACTCTCTTAGGTCACTACATGCTTAATATCAGTGTGTTACTTGCACACTTGAAGTTACATGAATATGAATCAGGTTGCTCTCAAACTGAGCACTGCAAGTCTCAGTTGCATCAGTGCTGAAACTTCATTGGCTCTGAGAAAAATATAACCTTGCTCTGGACATTCTGTGTGCTGAATTATCACAAAAAAAGAACCAAGCCAAAAGCTAGTCAAAATGAGCTCCCCAGTCACAGGCCATTTTCTATCTTCTTATCTCTGCTTCAGCTTTCCATCCAAAAAGTGGAGATGATATAGCCTCACCTCAGAGGCATATTATGAAAATTAATCCATTGATGTTTCTTAAACACTTTGATTGCCAGAGGAATGCTCACAATTACATTGATAATTCTATACTCAAGAGTAGGATTTGAATAGTAAGCAGTAAATCAGGCACAGAGCCTTGCAGGGAACAAGGAGGCAACAAAACATTCAACAGCTGTTTCTTAATTGAGCACTATTAATCCTATGTGCAGAACAAAGCAAGGGTACACGAATGAAGCAAGAGAAAGCAAAAAACAAACAAACAAAAAAACTGATGGCACCCCCAGTGACTGTAATATAATGCACTGGTACTGAACCTCAAACTAACACTGCATGGGCCCTTTAAAAAATATAGAAATAAGAGAACTAAATACTGTACTCTGCAGCCGTAACATGCTTTTAAAGCAAGTTTTTGTAAGACACGTGCCCAGCACTGGTGGGTATGTTACATATTGTTTACATTTACCATTGTGTGTACATACATAAGGATGCAAGAAATCCAAACAGTCTTTCAGCTCGGGGTATACAAATACACTTATCATTTGGAAGCCTGTGTATATCCCACTAAAAAAAGCACTGAAAATGACAGTTTAGCCTTGCAAAGCCAATAGATTCTTAAGTATAGCGGAAGACCTACTACAACCTTGAATGTGCTAACTTGTGACAAACAAACTGCAGAGACAAACTTAATTATCACTTCTAAAATTACCCGTTTTGCTGTTTCAATCAGAGAAGCTGCTTCAGTCTTGCCCACTTGTTGCACCATTTTGTAAAACAAGCCATCTTTTTCTTGCAGCAAAATGTAAGGTTCACCATATTCCTTTAGTCTTCCTGCATCTAAAACCTGTTAAATAAGCAGAAATCAACTTATTAACATAAGAAATTCAAAAACAAATGTTAGAGACTATAAGCAAAGGGGGAGTGCACGCACTTCAAGTGCAATGATGAATTTTGTATCGTGAGAATGAAATATTACGTCCTCTTCAAACAAGCATGGCACTTTTTTAGTTTATAGACCTGTTGTACAATTTTAGAGTGCCCTACAGCCATTCTAGCTATAGGAATCCAATGCAAAGTTACGCAGAATATGGAAATATAATGTTTGTGAAGCCAACAAAGCAGATCACCCGATTAATTGTGTAAGAACGAAACAAAGAGGCCTAAAATGGGCTCTGAAGTAAATAGCTGTAGGTATAAACCACGCAATAACCACCAAGATGGTTAAGGGAGAATAAGTAGGTCTTTTGGATTAGAGGAGGTGAAGATGTAATTAAAGAAAATGAGGGTGTTGCTGAAAAGATAAACAATTTCTTGCATCAGTTTTTGCCAACTATGTATTAGAAAGATACTTACCCTGAACCTATTCTTTCTACATAAAAAAAGATGAGATGCCACCAGGGACATAGATACCCAAGGAGAGGAGGGGAGAAGGAAAAAATAACAGAGAAATTAAAAAGGCATGAAGTCAGTAAGCTACAGAGGACATATACAGTCAAAACCATTAGAAGAATTTAAGAATAGGCTGATTGAACCTATAAGAAAATATTGTCATACTGTGACTATTTAAGGACTGCATGGTAGCAAATATTGCATCTACATTTTGAAGAGCCTTAAGGGATCATTCAGGGAACTTTAAGACCAGCATATATATTTTTTGGTAAGACAGCAATTTAGAAAAAACGATCATTAAAACACAAGTAGAAGACAGATCACAGGTAGAATTTGTTCACCACGATTTTAGTAAAAGGAAATTGTACCTTGCAAATCTGACAGAATTCTTAATGCACCAGAAGAAAAGTAAGGGAGAAACATTTTATACAAATTTCCAGAAAGGTGTTTGGTGTAATTAAACAGTTGTGCTACAAGGGACAAAAATTATTCAAGAACTTGGATAGAAAACAAAGATTGGAAAAAAACAATGCATTTTTGCTGGTTGGAAAGCTAAAAGGGTAGGAACTAGTAGCTATCAGAGTGCTCTGCAGTAGCTATGTATCTGTCAGTCACCAGAAATAGGAGTTACCAGAGAAGTGACAAATGTGCAAATGACACAAAAACTCGTAGGTATGTCTAGATCAGAGGAGATTCAGGCACAACTAACTAACCGAAGAGAATGAGAAACACAATAGCAGGGAGAAGTCAATATTGACAAATTCAACACACTCAAACACCTAACTGCCTTATAAATTAATGGTATTGACTCAAGAAAGAGATTTGGGTATCACTGTACGAGTTCAGTACTCTAGTCTCTCTGTAGGAGCAGTGAAGTTGAAAAAAAAAAAGTTACGTGAGAAAAAGTAATTCAGAAAATATTTTTGTTCTTATAGAAATAAAAAACTGACTACACATGGCATACTACTGAAAAAGATATTGCCACAACAGAGGGACTTCAAGGACTCATAACCAAAGCTGTAATTGTGGTGTACATACTTATAAGAAAAAAAAAAAAAAGAACTAAAAAGCTGGAGCTGTTGATTTCAGGAAAAAAAAAATGAATAAAAGGTATTGTGAGGAAAACTTCCAAAATAACAAAAACAGTTTCCAAACTTATGTTCGAAAGAAGGAACTCCAATAAGCTTGGAGATAAATTCAAAGTCCTGTGAGGAAACTTCTAAGCATGCAATTTGCCTGTGCAACTCCTTAACACAAAGCATCTTAACAGCCAAGAGCTCAGCAGAGTCTACAGGCGGACTGGACCCCCTTTAAAGACAAAACACACAAGGAAGTAGGGCAACTGAGTTAATCTGTTCGGCTGCACTAGTGTGAAAACTACATGCTGCTGAGATCTCTGTTGAGTTGTTTGACACCAGGGTCCAAGCACCAGAGGAAAGATTCCCACTCCTTTGCTTCTGGTTCAATTCAGTATATTGCATTTGAACATAAAGTAATTCAAGCCAACAATAACAGTGTAATTACATCCAATTTTATAAATTGTATGCACAGAAACCTACAAAAAGTTATTCACTATTTTCAAAAGCTGCTATCTTTGAGCACTCAGCATATACTACAATTTCCCTTGCAAGTGATTTGCAGTACTGTTCAGTATATAGCTGAAGAAAGTGCTAGTGGAAAAGTTTAAAATATCGGTAATATTGCATAGCACAATATAGAGTAATCTAATATACAACAGAAGCAGTATTTCACCTGCAAAGGTATACCTGTGCATGTGCTGGTTTTTCAGTATACTTAGTGCTATCCCATTTAATTTGAATATTTAAGGATTAATTGTAATTTAATCACAATCTTTCATATACCACAGTAAGTCAGAATTAAGGACAGCTTCCGTAAGAACGCAATAAACTGATCTATCACATACAGTTCTATATAATAATTAAATTGGGGTGCCACATCCACATCATAGCACATTTCTGGTTCCTTGAATAATTTTTTTCAGCATAGCACTAGATTATGTAACCACTCCTTAATGGAAAAAAACCTTAATGGAAAAAAAAAAAAGCACGTTCATTAAATGTGTCCCTCTCACCAGTAAAGAACTACAGTACTGCAGTATTTGAATTCTAACAATAATTTTGCAAATATCTGAAACAACCACAAACACGGACAATCTTTCTCCTCCAAAGAACCTGGGAGGGGAAAAAGGAAAAATTTATTCTTCCTTGACAAGTTTTAAACAGCCAAGTCCAGAAGATGAACAGATAGAGCGATTTGTGTCTAGAAAAATTCCATTCACATTTTAAATAAATCATTAAGCTATTCATATCCTTTCTTGGGGAATAAAAACCAACTTGTGTTATGAAAATAGACAGAACAAACATAGGAAAAACAAGCCCTGTTACTTTTTAAAATCTGAAATGAAAAGAAGAGAATGAAACAGAACAGACATCATCATTCTCACAAGTCAGGAATACTCTATAAACCATATTTACTAAGGAAAAAACCTGTTTCTACCAACTGCTGCCATCTATGACACAATGGAGAGAATTTAAGCGGATTTACTTGGCAGTTAAATATTTATGTATTTATACATTTATTAAAAAGGTCTTAGACAAAGAGATAGGTATTCTTCTTTGAAGAAATACGTGATGATAGAATTTAAATAAATAAGTAGGTACTTTGGCTAATGCTTTGCATACTCTTAGTCACTGACTCCAAGCCAAATTAAAATCATTAGGACTTCAAAAAGCAAGCTAATCATTCAGGAAAGGTGGAATCTGGTGTTTACTAGCCACATACTTTCTGATCAACTTGCATGTAACCCTTATCACTGTACAATATGACTGAATCGAACCCAGCCGCACCTCAAGGCAGTTGTACCAGTGGAACTTGATACAGAAAGCCAGAGAAGCTTGTAGCTAGTGAAATCAGATCAGCACACTGGTTACGGAGGACACACAAAGGAGCATGGGACTTTATAACAGACTGTGATTTCATTATAGACTTTAACGTAGATTCTGAGAGACAGAGATATTTTGGACAAATCATTTAACTTTTCAGACTGACTGTTTATACAAAATACCAAAGAAAGCCTCATAATCATTCTGTGGGAGTTAACTGTGAAATACTTCGGCAGCACAAAGTAAAGTAAAATAAGCACAAAAAGCTATATAAACCCAAGGAAGTCATATGTAAACCAGTGCCAGGTTCTCCACTGTCTTGACAGGCAGCCTCTTTACCTCATCTGCATTGTTCTTGCTTTTGTAGTCAGATCCTTATGACTTCAACAGGATTTTCTCAAGCCGAAGAGTAACTCCACCAGTACAAAATCTACAAAATTGGATGCTGGTGACCATGCAAAAGAGAGTATGCAGAAAAATTCTTATTCAGAGGAATTCATTCACCTCCTAGTTTAAGGTGAAACTGATCTTTACTTACAGCTATCCAAATTATCCTTACAGCAGCACTACTCAGACACTTTGTGTTGAAATGGGGCTTAAATGTTCTCGAGTAAAATCCTCTCATGCCATCTAATTCCACTCCATCTAATGTTTCATTTGGGTTGAATCGTCTGGGGCAGTGACTGCTCATCACAGCTGTGAGATTTGCAGAAGGCTAGATAGTTTTGAACGGCACTTTGACATGGAGGCACAGAATAACACAGAAAGAGTGGGATTAAAAACATGGCAGGGAAGGGGCAGAGAACCAGAAAAGAAGTAATTTGAATTTGACTGACCTGCAAAAGCAAACATGGAAAGGGAGTATTAGCCATTTAAATGTGTTTTTTATGTTAGCTCTAGCTAGCATAGAAGGACTATTTGCCTATGCCACAAAAATGTTTCAGTACTGAATTTGTATAAGACTTGGCAGCTATAAAATAGTTGTCTGTTTTTGCCTCCTCTCTATCCTGCCTGGTTATCTACCTCCACTCTGCCTAGGTCCCCCTTCAAACAAAACAAAACAAAACAAAAAAAAAAAAAAACTTCGCAGTATTTCCGTTACGTTACCTCATAGTTTAAAGTATTAACCGTGACCTCTATGGACAAATTCTGTGCAGGAAGGCAGGGGGGAGAGGGCTCAGTAACTGAGCTAGCAAAGAATGGTACAATAAAGCTAGAGTATCCACAGCAAATAAAGAACGAACAACATATTTCCTAGGCATTGCACATAAATATTTGGCTCAAATACTATTTTAAGTGAGCTCCACTCATATGTAGAATTCCTCTCTCAGCCAAATTAGTTGACATGTTCAATACATTTCTGTAACTGTTCTCATGCTGGCATTTGTGTATCATTCGATGGGGGGGGAGACGACACGACAGAAAGCAAAACATAAAATGGTGAAAAAGAAATCTGAGATCCATTTCACAATGAAAATAGAGGAACAAAACAATGAAGGAAGACAAAACTTCATAAAGCTAGTCCAGATTTCTGTATAGACCTAAGTAGCAGAACTAGGACAGTACCTTTTCTCTCTGATGATTCCTGCAACTAATTTATATTGTTATGTTGCACAGGACTTTTAAAAAGCAAACATTCATTTTGTAAGTGAATTTAAAATCTTCTGCGTAGATTAATATAGGTAAAAAGTGTCATTAGCCACAGAAAGAGAAAGCGCATGCACCCTTAAAAATGCTGTAACAAATACCATGTACTTATGGCTATCCATAGACACAAGAAAGAAAGTTCTAAATCCTGCTTTTTCTAACTTTCAGCAACAAAAGCAGACAAACCAAGAGAACAATAGTTATAAAACCCTCTGAGAAAAAAAAATCCAAGGTTGGAAGTGTTCAGCCAAAGAGGAGGGGGGCATGGGAATTTATTTCAATTATTATTGAGGAATGACTAGTATTCCTATTCACGTTCATCTTCACCATAAAGCCAGAGGGAAAATGGGACATTTAAGAGTTGATCATAAATGTTTTTATTTCCTATTCAAAAGGAAAATAATTCAAGCAAATTATCTCCTAGGGAATACATCTGATTTAATTTAGACTTGGAAAAGGCATCACCAAACAACAAAATTATTATTAAAGTTCAAAACTCTGCTAGGAGTACAACTTTGAACAATGTTTTCCTCAGAGAGCATACATCAAGATGATCTTCAGTAAAGATCCTCTTCCTCCTGGGAAGAGGAGAATATTCAGGAGATGCTTCTGGTTACATCATATTAAAAGAAATATATTTACCCAAGACAATACATAGCTTTGTGGGAAAGAGACAACAGCCCGTGCCCCAGTTGGCATTAAGTTCAGATGCAAGCATGTTCTGTCTCTTCCGTCTCATCAGGGTTTGTCAAAACAGATCAGAAACATGTACATACTTCTGTGAAGAGTCATTTATAAATATCAACCTATCTAAACAGGTTTGCGAACATTGAAGAACACTGAAAAGGCTGCAAATATAACTCAGGAACCATTTTCAGCGCTTTTTATATTTTGATGCTGGGGCTTTTTTTTTTTTTTTTTTTAACATTTTCAGCTTTAATTTAAGCATTCCCCAAGCTCCTCCATGAATCATACAGAAGTTACTCTACAAGTAACTCCAGACAAATATGGTGTCAAATAATGTATGTTTCACGCACCGTGTCAGCTGTGTACTTTTTTTTTCCTCTGAACAAAGCAGAACATACTTGGGTGTCTACCTTCTTAAAATACAAATTTTTATTTTCAGACTTTCCAAATGTTTCACCTCAGTAGAGTTTAACTTTGCTGTAACAATGTTAAGTCTGCCCTTGGTCTCTGGGATTTGACATGTCCCCCTGCCCACCTTCCCCTGCTTCACAGAAAAGACAATTTCAGACATCTTGTTCTGTAACCAGAAGCAGTTGGACTTCTTTAAACTGAAATTATTCTTCAGTTATCGCTTAGAGAAAATTTAGCACATATCACTAGCTGGTAAATTGTTGTACATATAAGTTATCTTTACTTTTCTCGCAGAGGCTTAAAAATCTACCCTTCTGTTTTTTTCCATCGGATTGCACACCACTGTAAGCTGGCTGGAATGTTGTAGGGAAAAAATATCAATTATGTATGTAGTAATGAGTTTTATTCTACTGATAACGAATGGATATTAAAGCTTTCTGTATCTTGTTGGAGGAAAGAAACCTGTTAGCAGGTCACTGCAGATGTTTTTTGTATTGTTCAGTTTCCTCACCTCAAAACATCTGATATACCAGTGCAAGTTCAACCTTTCCTTTAGAGAGTATGAAGGGACCTCATGCCACTTCTTACCAACAGCTCTACATGCTGACAAAACTCTTCCTTGGCCAATCAGTAATGACTGTTTCCAACACTGTAAAGCCACATTTCTCAATCTGGATTGCAGAATGGCTCAAACATGGCCCTGAAGTGATAGAAGATATATTTCAGCTTAAGAAATCCCACTCTCTAATAAGGCTTTTGAGGGTCGTAGGAAGTTAGGTAAGTTACAAAGATATTACACCTTTCAACCGGTTAAGGAATACTGCTGCAGATGACTGGACATCTCTCCTGGATTAATCAGTTTCTGATGACAATGAACTTGTGGCTCAGATGCCATGCACACAGTTTCACCTTATCAGAAATGCTCTGCTCAAAGCATCAGCCACCAACACATCGTGCGCTAATTTGCTTCTGAACAATAATACAGTATTTCTGAGAGAGCAAAAAATCATTCTCTAAGGATGCGTTAGCATTTCTGGTATGGTCTGCATTCCATACCACCGTTTTCAAAGAAAGATGATCTGACTGTCCTGTCTATACTGATGGAAATACATTCACACGCAAATGTCTGACAGAATGAGAGATCAAGGTTCATCAAACATTGGCTTCACTTCCTGCAGTAATTCAAATCCAGTCCTTCATTTGAATGCTCCCAGCTGAAGTACTGCCTCAGTAATTAGTTGTTTTATTTAGGCAAAAGAAGAATCTTGTTGGGCAGCCCTCTTGAAATTGGGAGCAGCTTTTAAGAACTTTCTTAAGGATGCCAACATTTTGGAGAGGTGTGGCTTCAAACTGGCGAAGAGAATCAACAATCCTAGTACCTTTTCAAGATCACTGGGACTTATTTTAGAGACAGCTGGGCCAGGCGTGATATTCACAACTATCGTAGATACACTTGATTTCAGTAGACACTTGCTCTGATACATGGCTCACAGCTCAGTATTTTATGCAAACTTGGACTAAACATCAATATAACATCCTCTCTTAACGGTAAAGATGCATAAATTACTCAGGTTTGAAAATAATGTGTTCACTGTTGATATTTGCTGAACCGAATTACTGAATTCCAAGAAAGAACATGGAGTGATCTGTTTTTCCCTTGTGGTTTACTAAACATCAACCCAGTTTCAGAGGATCTGGAAACTGTGGAAACTGGCTTTGTTCAGATTAAAACCAAAACTGATCACTTCTGGAAAACCACTTGCTAATGCTCAGCTCTTCCAGAAACTCTGCAAGTCTTTAGTTACCAAACGAAAGGAGAAACCTAAAGGTTCCTAGAGCCTTTGCTCTCCATCAGCTGTCCAGACAGCTCCAACACAGTCAAAAGCCAAGCAGGTAGGCTGGCATTAATCACACCCAGGGTCCGGTGGAACTGCTTTAAAACTCTTATGAGTGTCCCTGAAATATTTCACCAGCCCTTATAGATAAGTGTTGAGACCTTTTCTAAATTTTCACATTTGATCTTTTGGACCCTGAAAATCTGGACATCCAGATACCAGTCACCTTATAGAATACATGTACACAAGCAATGTTTTTGTAGGATACTGATATTCAGGTATCCTAAGACCAAGTATTCTTTCACTTTCCCTGTGCAAAGCATCTCAGCTGGCACTATTAACTTCAATTTTCTGTTCCATACTGGTCCCCTTCTACGACTATCCTTATCTTCACATTTCTTCACTCAGGAGCCTCTGGTCCCACAGCACAGCTGGGATTTTTCTCAGGTTGAATAATAAATAATAAAAAAAAAGCAACAACATTTAGTTCTAATATTCCTTAGTCTGTATTTTCAAGATAGATGCTCAGTCAAAAAAAGGAGTTTTATTAGTATTTGTTCCTTTTGAATAATGAGAGCAGGTGCACAGATTTAAATGTAGCAACTTTACTGTGGATTACTAGATTCATATCCACAGGTACTTTATGGTTTCAGTGAAGAATTAGGTGCCTATGTATCTTCAGAGATCTGATTCCTAGTTTTGAAAATTTGGCTTCCATTCAAACTACTGTAATCCATCAAGCTTCCTTTGTATTCTTTTAACAGAACAGACTTCAATATTACAAAAATAATATCCACTGATATTTCATCATGCTCAGGATACTGGGCTAATATAAGGTCAAAAACCCTTTCAGCTTCTTTGCTACAGAACAAAAATATATCCATTTGATACCCTTCCAGTTATCCTACTTCAGAATTCTGAGGGACTGAACAACAGCTCTGAATGCAGCTCTAATTACTTCTACTTTTCAGAAGGTTTCATGTTTTACAATCCTAAGCTCCAGGAATATCTGTGGTCTTGCCCACTGGCCCATCTTAGACAGTTTATGCATTTGAGAGTCTGTATCTGACAGCAGGTAGCTCTCCACCAAAGAAAGTCCTACATGTACATACTTTAAACTATAGAGTCAACATTAATGGCAACGCGCAGTTTTCACAAAGAACTGTTCTACAGCTAGGACTGCACATTTCTGCATCTTGCAACTTACATAATCCTCCAAAGAGAATGTCCAGAATTTACTGTAAAACACATCAATTTTTCAGTGCTGGTATTTAAATATGGAACAAAAAAGCCACCGAAAGAAGAGCCAGCAGACCAGAGCATTTATGGCTTTAACTCAGTAATACTAACTTTAGTGTAACACCACCACCTTCCTACATTCTCTACACCTCCATCTGAAGCTGGGCCACTGGAGAAAAGTTCACATGAAGGTTATCAGTAGAGCTGCTGGGGCTCCTTCACTTCTTCAAGAGCTCTGCGTCTAACTGGGCTGCAGATTCAGAGGCCCTCAAGCTTATTCTCCCTCTAGCTCCACGACTCTTGCATTTCTGACAGCACAATGCTTCAAAAGGAAGGGTGGAGAGTGACTTTAACCTGACCGCCTTGTGCATGCTGGTGTGTATGGCATCTTCCTAGGAATGGGGAGCATTGTGTCCAAACCTCATCAGAGAGAGCAAAATGCGGAGCTCAGGTTTCCGACCTTTCTGGAAGAATGCTCTCTTCCCCATGCACTGCCATCATGGGCAGCACTGCCATCACTGTTATGTTTGCTTAGGTGTCTGTTAACAGAACTGCTTCATCTCCAGCTGGATAGATGAAGGGTACTAATGTGCAATACTGGGTCAGAGGCCAGAATTCCAGAGAGACATGAGCACTCAGACCTTGTCTGCTGCACAGCATTTTCTGTCTAGCAGTAGGTGACCCCCCTATCACTATGCAAACTGCCCAGATCCCCCTACAGAGTTTCCCCTTTCCTTTCAAGGTGTTTATGCCTGACTTTGGTGGACTGATTTGCCCTGCTGAGGTTAGATGTCTACAGTGCATAAAACACGGTGCCTGATTTATGAAGCCCAGATGTTCCACCACAATAAATGTAATGTAATGTCAGAAAAATGGGAACAACTGAATGAGGGAGGTGTACTGGAGAGATGTGGGAAGTAATTTTCTATTGACCAAAAAAAAGAACTCAAGTCTGGCTGTGAAGTACACTGTACTGTTACCCTGAATATTAGTCATTTCGGTATGTAACCACAACAGGTTTTCCCGTAAATAAATCAAATCTCTTCCCATGGTTCTCCTCCTCGAAGATTTCCATTTGAATGACAGTTTTTAATTACTAGATCAAGTCTGCTTGTATAAAGAGTTTCCATTTCAAAGAAGTATTACACTGATATGAAAAGTCTCTGTGGAGAAACATCCTTGTCATTGGAAAATGCAGTTTTGGCTACTTTAAGACTTTCATATAGAAAGACCACAGCATAGTATATACAGCAAACAACTGCATCAGACTCTTGCCAGATACATATACTTAATTTGCTACTAATTCACTATGTCCCTGGGTGAGCCCCAATTTCTGTATGCCTCTGCTATCCACCTCTCTAAAAATACAGTTTCTAAAAAGTATTTCTCAATCTGGAGAAGGAAGCAGAGAAGAGAAGGAGGAATGGATGACAGGGATTTTACGAGATCCCACTGGAAGTCTTGCGAGTGGTGCCTCTTGGCTGCCCCAGGCTGTTCCTGGCTGGGTTCGCTGAGCTGCAGATGCAATTTCGGTAAAAGGCCCTCGCCCTCTAAGGTGAGGAAAGGACAGGGAAGCATCTGCTGTGGTGGTGGGGAAGCTATGTGGAATGAGGGGCTAGTGGAGCAAGCCTGAACTGAGCTTTTGCCAGGATTTGCCATCACAAGAGAGGCAACTGTGGTATTTCTCCCATCCTCCCCCTCTGCCAGGGAGAAGGGTGGCTGCCTGTGCCAAATGGCTAAAATGGATACCGCAAGCACCTCATGGGAGGAGCTACAGCTTGGGTTCTCAAACTAACAAGGAAAAACGAATGAGAAAATGTCCTATGAGACTCTTGAGGAGCACAGGAAAAAAAAAGTTTGAAAACCACCGGATTATAATTTTATGGTAGTATTATTTGATGGCCTGACTTAACAAGTCTTTCCAACTCAGGTTCCAAAGATTGTATGGATACTTCCCTATCTCACCCAGGTGTTTGAAGTTTAATTAATTAATGTTTGTAAAGAGCATTACAATTTCCAGATGAAAGGTCCTATGCAAGTGCAATGTAGTATTACTCATTGAGGTGATTGGGTTAGAGAGTATCACATTACACAATACAGCTCTTCCCTCAATGATTTTACTTGTTTGAAGTTCTGATAAAATGTATTTATCACTGAGACAGATATAATGGAAATACTCTTAAGGCGTGACCTGGATTATGAAACCAGAGGTATGGTTTTGGGAATGGAACAAACGAGAATTAAAACAACTCCTGAGGCCAGATTTGTCTACAGTTGTATAAAACGTATTCTGTTCTTCCTTTTTTTTCCCTCTTCCAGAAGGCTTTCTTCTCTTCTAAAATAGAACCGGTTATTACAATGGGTGTGAGCAGACATGCAACAGTTCACGTTCAGTTCCTATTTCCATACTCATCCAACTTGACATTTTCTCATGACTTTCTCAAAATTATTTTCTGTTCTAATTTTTTTTTTTTTTTAATGTTTGGATTAACCTTAACGATGAACATTTTCTTTTTGGAAAGTTCTAGTTTAACCAGCAATTAAATTGAATTACATCAAAAGCATGTGGACAATATCAAACTGAAGACTGCAGTCAATATGCTTAAGGCCCGGATGGCAATCAACAGGATCTAGATGTAGACAGGCTAAAAGAATAGTCAACATGAACTTCATTACAGATGCAAAGACCTGAATCTGGAATGGACTAACCCCCTGTTGCCAGTACCAGTAACTGCCTGGGCAACAGCTCTGCTGAAAACGAGCTGGGGTTCTGGCAGACAGTATGCTAAACAGGAGTCAACCAGTGTGCCACAGGTATGAACAGTGTATCAACATCCTCTTTCCCCCAGAACAAGAAAGATGACAGTAAATTGGTGGAAGTTTAAAACAGGATCACCGGGATGGTCAGGGCACTGGAGCACTTGCCCTGTGAGGAGAGGCTGACAGAGCAGGGCTTGTTCATCCTGGAGAACAGACAGCTTCAGGGGACTGAACAGCAATCTTCCCATACTCACAACAAAGTCACTCAGATGACAAAGCCAGGCTCTTTAGTGAGATGTACAGTGGGGAAACAAGCATATTTGCCATAAACTGAGGGGAGGCTTCAACTGGTTATAAGGAAAAAAAGATTTCACGGCAGATGATTAAGCACTGGGGCAGGTTGCCCAGACAGGCTGAGGAATCTCCTTCTTCTGAGGTTTTCAAGAGCCAACTGGAAAAAGCCCTGAGCAACCTGATCTGAAATTGGACTGTGGTCCCTTCCAATCTGACTGATTCAATGGGGAGAAAAGGAAATCCTAGTTTATGCTCAGGTTATGCATACTTGCTCAGGAATGAGCTTGGACTTTTCTGATCAAGTCAAGAAACCTGAATAAGTTAGCTCAAAATTTATTTGAAAAATAAGTTTACTCATTGTTTGTCAAAAGACAATTGTTAATACTCCAACTATGAGGTTCCGTCTTTGTTCTTCACTCATTTTCTATCAAACTTACAAGGACAGCTAAAAACAGAGATTTGGCATGGCTTATAAATTAAGGCATTATCACATCTGTAGTTAAAGGAGAAACAAAACAAGAACTTTTAATAATACTCAATACTGGAAGAACGATGCACTTCAGTTTGTGCATTTTTACTCTCAAAGAGAATCTGCATCAAGTTAACTTTGTGAACTAGTAAAACACATTAAAATTTTGAAACACCAAATTTTAAAACATACAGCTTTCTTTAGCAGAGTCTTCTCAATTTTCCTGATATTTAAGTAAATGATTATTTTTCCATGAATGCTGTTTTTATTGTTAATGACACACTGGTTTTTAGAGGGATATTCTTGTTCCTTGTATTTTTAACACACATTTTTCTTACTCTTCCAAAATTATGTTCTATTTCCACTAGGAGTTGCATGCCTGAGTAAATCAAGTAATTAAAAAGTGTAACAAAAGTACACTGGTCATAATTCTGATTGTTCTAAATATGCTATAATACTTTTGATTTGTTTGGAAGCAAAATCAATAAATCTGAATAAGGAGTTATTAATTTTGTTAGTGGGTCAATATGCCAGTTTCCTCCTTTTTTCTGTCTAAAGCTTCTCACTTCCCCCCACCCCCACCCCAAATTACAGAAACCTGTAAGAAGATCAAAATGATGTAATGTAAAAAGATGAAAAATATTTGAGTTACTAATGACTGTGGACTCTAAGGTACACCTTCTTGCAAATCTCTTCCTTAATATACTCTAAAGAAGTCAAAGGCATTCCAAAAAGACTGTATTAGACAATGTATGAACATAAATGGACTTTTAGGAACGTAGGAATCTTAACAGTGGCTAAACTGAAAAAACATAACGTCAAAAATAAGATACTGACTCTAAAAATACAATAGAGTAGTTATACCGTTGGCAATAATACTGAACAGTTTGTGGAGAAGGGTGATTTCCAATTTTAATGCTTTGTTCAAATGATTTTAGCAAAATCATCAAAAACACCTAGTTTGCATTTCAACTGCATGATATTAAAGGTAAAACTAAGAAAACATCTTCATAGAAAGAGTATTCTGTGCATAACATGTTAATGGTAGTTAATGAACCAAAACCCACAGAAATCCCTTTGGACAGCTAACAAACACACACAGCTATTAATTAGGTCACAGTTGTTTCCTCACAAGCCTTTTGTTCACTTTAGTTGTAGAGAACACCAACATATCTATTAGACTTGTGGGGAGGTATTCACCAGTGAAGAAAATATTTATTTATTATACCTTAAATGCTTGCAATTATATGACTTATTATGGCAGTTCTGCTGGTTTCTCTCTTTGTAAGTAAACTATGATCACTCAGTTCACAACCTGCTCTATTCTATTCCTCAGAACACCACTCACCTCAGGAGATCCAATTGTTTCATTTTGCATACTTTGGGCAACCATTGTACCTCAATCACTGATTTTAAGATGTTTTGGGCATCCAGTTAAAAAAAAAGAAAACAAAAAAAAAACACTGAAAGAATTAACAAGCTTCATTTTAACATAACAGAAGTTTAATAAACATTTTTATATTTTCTGGGTTACCGCTGAGAGGATAAGGATAATTTCTGCTTGAAGCACAGTTAAACTGGAGTTACACTCACAAACACACTTTGCCCACTATGTCAGTTACTTCATTAACTGACTGTGAAGAAAATGTTTGCAATGGGCTACCATTCCTAATGCATAAAATTGCAAAACTGCAGATTGCACATCATTTCAAGGACACAAACTAGCCTAATTTTCTGAGAGCCTAGGGAAGACCATTGCCTTTATGCAAATAATCAGCAAGTATTTGTTATTTTCAATGTGTGTCAGACATGGTGGTTCACAGTGGTCGAGTACACCACTGCTCTGTTGGTAACAAAGATGGCAGAGGCTGCTGGATTGGTAGTGGTTCGTCTTTTCTGTTTGAACCTTGCTTTAGAAAGCTGGCCATGTTCATTACCTCACCGGTCTAGTTCCAATTCTCCCACCACCACCCTTGCCCCAGGGCAGCTGCAGCCTCCTTACCACCACGTCTCCTGCCCCAGAACCTCTACCACTTCCTTCTCACACATCCCACACCACTAACTATTGTCACTGCCTCCCTCAGCCCACCGAGACTGAATTAATAAACCTGACCAAATCCAGCTGACTCTGTCCAGAGCCACTTGGGTGTGTCTTCACTAGTACTGGCAGAGCTTATTTGCTCAAGTCTGCTGTTGCACCTCACCTGCAATGGGTTCATGCCTTGCAGTTTGGAAACCACAGAGCCAGAAAATGTAAGCAGTCTTTTCAGGTCATTACTTCTACATTTTTATGAGTTGTCAATCACAGTAACAAGGATAATTCTAACGTATAACTTAAACTTCTGTCCATTTCTGGATCAAAAGTAAGAAGAGTAAATAAAATTATTCCTTTTCAGGAAAAGAAAGACAAGAATTTAAGCAGTTAACTCTTACCATAATCCGATCACTGTCGATAATGGTGTTCAAACGGTGTGCAATGGTCAGCACTGTGCACTGAGCAAACTTTTCACGGATCGTCTTTTGAATGAACTCATCTGTTCTGAAACACAGCAAGAGCAGTACAGACAAAAATAAGATATTTGCATGGATAACTGAATGGCAGGCAAGTTTCATGACTTCAAACATGACTGTATAGCAGGAAATATGCTTATGAGGTCATTGAAGTGCTTCTTCTTCTTGTTATATTACATGACTTGGAGGCATATCATGAAGTATATTCCAAAAGCTATCCACTAATGGTTGAGGAGGGAAGAATTTCTTCTTGGAAGGATAGCAATAGGTTTCATTTCAGGAGACTAACTTCCCAGGCTTTGGTTATAGAAGGAAAATTCTTATTAGTAGAGTTAGATACTCCTACAGATTTCTGCACCAAAAAAGTACCGTTATTTTCTATTAAGGTTTAGATTGTGCAAGCAGTGAAGAAAAGTTGGTGAAAGTAAATATCCTTCATTGTAAATGAATGAACAGAAGACAACCCATAACTAAGGTTCTTGATTTCAACTGCAAAAAGGGATTAAATTACAAGCTGGTTGGTAAATGAAGCTAGAACTGCAGTAGCTCAAGAACTTGAATATAGAATGGCATACTCCATAAATCAAAAGCATTAACTCCCACAAAACCCAAGGAAAGGGATAAACGCTTTCAAGTTAAGAGCCTTTACCTACCATACGAATTAGCCACCTAAGAACGGGTATCAGGTAGAAACATAAGACTTGTAAAGAATGAAGACTGATCTAGAGCACAGACATTAAAGTACAGTCTTAATGTGAAAACTGTCACAAGTTAAGCTGAGAACTCTGAAAAGGAAATATAATTATACTGAAAGATACGAAAGACACTAAAATGTTCTTTAGTTTTATAAACAAGTATTAAGGCAAACGACCTGCAATAATGATAAAACCGGAGATTATTCAAGAAGCTAACTGTACAGGAGAAGCATTGACACCACCTAAGTGAAAGCACTGCAGTGAGGCTTATATTTGGAAATCTATATAGTCCTCTTTACAGTCAATGAAAAGAGGAAAGGCATGGCTGGAAGGTGAATGACAGCACCTGAATTAGGCAGCCATCAGGTGATGAATGCCCTCTACAGGCACCTGACAGCTCACAATGCACAGAAAGCCTTAGTTCCCAACCTGGACACAAAGCCAGGCCATGTGAATATACAAATATTGTGCATCAGCCTTCAAAAAGATGAAGAGTGGCAATGGTGGAGAAAAAGGCAGTGTGGGAATGCAGGTACAGAAATGAAAATTCTCAAACAGCTTAAAATATACCAAGGTTAGCGCAACCAGGGAAGTTGCAGCCTAGAATTCAGGCATGTAAAGGCACAGGTCTCATTTCCAGGATTTCTATTAAAACAGTATATTGTACTTCTATATAATGATTGGAGAATAATAAAAGCTGTACATAGAGTTAAAACAAGACAAAAGAGATATCTGGATAAACTGGTACATTCAGGGAGCCATGTTAGCTTCAACCAGTTGCTTGCAAAGCCTCAGTTCTTCAAATTGTTAAAAGTAACTGGAAAATCAAGCACAATATAACAAAAATTCAAGCAAAACATGTCTTCCTCTGACAAATTATTATTTTTTAGATAGAAGTAGTACTCTACATTGAATCTGTCTGGACATAATAAATATTTGGTATTGCCTCATTAGTTAAGCAAACAGAATTCTTGTGTTCCCACCATGTCAAGAGGCACTAACAATAAAAAGTGGACAAAGATAACTTTGGAAGAACAGGATGACTTAGAGGAATAGAGTAACCATTAGGTTTTCATAGTAGAAAGCACAACTTTGTGCTCTAAAGGACTCAACAAAACTTCTGTTACGAACTGTTTAAGCAATCACCATGACAAAGGAAAAGACAGATCACTGCTGATGACAGGACAAATCATCAGAGAGAAGGAAGACATAAACAGTTAAGTAAGAGTTCCCATGCATGCTTACTGTCATCCTCACCTGGGGACAGAAACATTTAAACTCGCTCATGAGTTGGAAATGATTCTTTAGACAAGAATTCAGTCTTTGCTTAAATTCTTATAGCAGCCTGGACCACTGGACAGGTTTGGAGTCTAACATACTCCTTCCTTGACCATCTACTGCTAACAGCTCGGTAGGAAGAACACTCACTAAAGAAATGAGAGGATCAGGTTCTTGGCCTCAGTCTGAGACAGCTTAGTGTTTCTGCTCCTGTTTCCTAAAAGAAGAAACAGGAAAGATTTAGGAAAATCCTTCTCCTCTATTCAGCACTGGTGAGGCCACACCTGGAGTACTGTGTCCAGTTCTGGGCTCCCCAGTACAAGAGAGACATGAACATACTGGAGAGAGTCCAATGAAGGGCCACGAAGATGATTAAAGGACTGGAGCATCTCTCCTATGAGGAAAGGCTGAGAGAGATGGGACTGTTCAGCCTAAAGAGAAGGCTCAGGGCAGGATCTTATCAATATCTATAAATACCTGAAGAGAGAGTGCAAAGAAGATGGAGCCAGGCTCTGTCCAGGGGTGCCCAGTGCCAGGACAAGAAGCAACGGGCACAAAATGGAACATGGGAGGTTCCATCTGAACACCAGGAAACACTTGTTTTTCCAACTGTGCAGGTAACTGAGTACTACCACAGGTTGCCCAGAGAGGCTGTGGAATCTCCCTTCTTGGAGATCTTCAAAAGCCATCTGGGCATGGTCCCAGTCAACCTGCTCTAGGTGGCCCTGCTTGAGCAGAGGGGTTGGACCAGATGATCTCCAGAGGTCCCTTCCAAGGTCAACTGTCCTGTGATTCTGAAGCTGAAGAACACAGTGGGAGGTATGTGTTTCTCAACTCTTGCTTTTGAACCAAGGCCACTGTACAATCAGGGAGAGGGACAGGAGGAGAAATCGTGGCAGAGTCAGGCTCTTTAGCCTTGTGTGTTAACAGTCTCCTTAAGAACAGGAAGTTGTTCATCCTTAACACTCCACTACCATGTGCATGTCTCAGAACACAGCAATACCAGCGCTTTCACCTCATTGTTAATGCACATATATTTTTTTGCTGTTTTCTCAGCAATACCTCAATGACCCCACTACTATTTATTTCAACAGAGAAAATCAGGGCCACACATGATAACACTCTGTAGGGAAGAGACTTACACAGACAGCAGGATGCATTCTCTGCAATGGTTAGAGATAGTCTACACTGAATAGCAAAACAGAAACAAAAGCTTCAATACTACCTGGAATAATGTAAAGAAAGCCTTTTTCCTTATAGTCATGCTCAAGGTGAGGTTTCCTGCAGAGCTACTAAGGAGCACAGAGAATTGTAGCTTGCTCAGGAATTTTGAAAGTAACTTTTAAAAGAGCTCAAAACAATTTTCAGCTCTCAGCTTACTCCTACTGTTATCTCAATAGAATGCATAATCCTTGAACGTCTCTTCTCTGCATTCATTTATTATACCTTCCTTTATTACATGCATTCCTTATAGCACCATCCCTTCCTGCATTTACAATAGAAAATGTTTCTCATTCTTTTACAGATACTATCAATCTATTACCTTAAACACATATTTCTTGAATATAAACTTATTCCCATAAGGAACTGCTGGCCATATTATGGATGAGACAAATGCTCTAAAATGAGACTAATCACAAAAAAGACCTAATAGCTCAATCTTCAAATATCACAGTATGAAATCTCATGCAGACATGCCCACTGACAGACCCAGACCAGACCTTCTCTAAGGTTCATGGTAGATCTTGAAGTATAGTTTTTAGGGAGGCAGGCAGAAGCACCATCAGTAACCTCCTGAAGAACCTTGGATAGAAAATGTAGGAAAGGCAAGAGAATCTAAGACAAACTACGAAATGGAACTGCATGCAGTCTTAAGTGCTGAAAGAGTGCAGAGACTACACTACATGCCAGTTAGAGCTATCTACTCTCCAGAAAAGTGCCAAAGGAAGCAGCATTTCTGTCTTTTTTTGAGGGTATAAATGGACCCTTTGTGGTGCCTACTCACACTGAGAAAGTGGCCAAGCAAGAGCCAAGGGATTTCACCATCCACTTCAAACCCCATCATCTTTCAGGCACATTACAAACCAAAGATACAACCTGAAAACCAAACCAGGGCTGCTGGATGACAAAAGCTCAATTTTAATCTGATAATATGAAAATGGGAACCACACTACTTCCCATTACAAAGAACAGTACAATAAGAAAGCACAAAATGGTGATATAGCTGTCCCACTGGCACCGCGGGCTGAGGATCTAACAGCAAGTTTCACAGCAACCCAAGATCTGGTATATCCTGAATTAGTTGACTGTATAAAAAGAAAACTGTCTAAAAAGCAAGAAAAAATACAATCTGAGTAAGAAGCAACTGAGCTGCTGAAAGAAACACTGGACAAGTCACTACCTTCAGTTTAATGTTCTCTTGGAATTGTCCTGGAAGCATATCTCACACTACACAATGGCCTTGGAGAAAGCAACACATGCAGATAACTTCTCCAAAAGAGAAACAATAGCAATTAGATGTAACAAAAAGTTAAACCTTACAAGGTTAAACCGACTAATGAACTGAAATACGTGCAATGACTGTTTTTAACCGTGCTCATGAACAACAGGTGTAAAAATGCGGCAGTGGACTGGCCCCAAAAGGTTTTGTCCTCTACAAGTAGTAAAAATACAAGTTAACACATACTACTGTACTCAGTACACAGAGAGCTTAGTACAATGAACTTACTTGGTATTTAAAAAAAAAGTTTGATTTTGTTTCAATATACCACCAAAGTGACTGCAGAAAGATTTTGCAGCTCTTCTCCTCCAGATTTCATACAACTTTCCAGAATCATTTAATTGCTATAAAATTATTCCATTCTTAGGGATAAGAATTCTGGCTTCAAGACCAAAAAGATAAAATCAAATTAAATGCCTGTCAGTCATCATATACAACATGCAAGCAGTCTGACTTAGGGGAACCTTCCTTACGGCAAGCTCCTCCTCTCCCTTACACCACCACTCACACCCCTACAGCACGCAGAGCAGCCAGTAGCTATGAGGAGCAGGGGAGAGAATAAGGGTACTTATGGGAGCTGGAAGATGTAGAAAGTAGGGACAAAGATGCACTCCAAATTCCTCCCCTTTATTCATTTGCTCAGCTTCACACTACAGCAAACAAGAATGGCCTAGCCAAGCTGGAGAACCATGGTGAAGAGTCCGTCAGCCCTGGGGAATGTCATATCCACTGCCTCATGCCATCTCATCCATCCCTCTCCTCCTCGCACCCTCAAACCCTGCCTTCTCACATTTGCTGCCAGGTTGAATTGAAGGAGGGACACGGTTGTAGCAGTGGTTGAGGTAAAGAGCTCAAGAGCCAGAAAAACAAAAAAATAAATAATATCTCCAGAGCCAAAGGCAGATCCCCATGGTTTCCTATCCCAGGTGCTTGATATGATGTGTACTTGCCGCCAGGCTAGAGACAAGGGTGCCAGGTATGGGGGTTGTGCATCAGAAGAGGAGGAGGTTTTCTTTACATGCCAAAAATGCCTCCCTAACTGCTCAGTTAAGCAATACACATCAGCATTTCCTGATGAGCGTCCTATCAGATTGCACAGCTGAAAAATACTTTGCTCTAGTTTAAGCAACACATTAAGGAAAAGGTAATAATGACTGTAATGCAAACTGAATTCAAAGGAGAAGTTCCAAGTTATTATTTTTATTGTTATGCCTAGAGTTGATACAAACAAACATTTCATTATAATATATATTGCAGCATACATTAATCAAGATCAATTAAACGGATAGTGCAAGTTGAGAATACACATTAGATGCCAAAACAGGGAGGATGAGTAAGATGGTATTAAATTTCCACAGCTACGATTAATTACAGTTAATCTATCAGTGCTCAGCCAAAAATAAATAGTCAAAAAAGAAAAAAAGTCAAAAAAGGAAAAGAAAAAAAAAAAAGAACCTCTGGGAAGGGAATGCACTTCTCTAAAGGTTTCAGAAATACACTGTCAGCTGAACTGCAAAGCTACCCTAGTGGCACCACTTCTCCCCCAAGAAGATGTTATAAAAACGAGTCACACCCAGATGACATACAAAATCCTTAATGCATCTGTTTGAGGGACTTGCTGTGTTATTGTCCTCTTTGGACTTTGAGTTCTCCCTCAAGCCATAGTTTGTTGGAACTATATATTCAGCTCAGACTAATTGATGCAGTACGTTTGCAGTATTGTTTCCAAAATATTTCCACCAGCGTTTCAAATGTTTCAAAAATTAACAGTGGGGGTACTTAGCTATTGGAACAATTTAACAAGGGTTGTCATTGAAAATTTTTTTCTATTGAGGTTGGATGTTCTTCTAGAAGTACTCTCTAGTTAAAACAGGAATGAATTCAGGAAAGTTCTGCTGGCCTCAGTTCTACACAACAAAATAACGAATGATGAATGAGTTCTTCCTCTAGCTTTAAACATCTCCAAATCTGTTCTGCAATTTCTGTGGTCTTCAGGATAGCTTGCCTTTTCCCCCCTATTTTATGTGTAACTTTTTACATTAGTATCTGAGCCATCTGAAGGGACAGCATCTCCATAACCATCTTGTTTTGCTTACAACCACTTTTTTACCTTTCTAGTTTGTTTTTTTTTTGGGGGGGGGTGTATTTTATTTATCTTTTATTTATTATTTTTCCAGGAGACATTTCCTCCTGAAATTAACAGAACACGACTTAGTTTCATGGCCATTCTGATGTCACTGATCTGCATTTCCAGGGAAGTTCTTGTCTATGGCTGCAGGACAAATACACTTAGAATATTAATCTTCCTACTCTGCACTGAAATTGGGGATATTTTGGGCACATACTCAGTTTACATCATCTGCTCTGGATCCAAAGCTCAGCCACCCCATTATGAATAGACAATTATGATAGTATCGTGGTAAACATAGAACAGCAACACAAACTTCAAGAAATACAAAGTATTTAAGTTAATCTCTGCAGTACAGGTGAAAAAAGAAAAAACAGCTCATCTTAACATGGCATTTTGTTTTTACCTTGGGTCCACGTTTGCTGTTGCTTCATCAATGATAAGGATCCGATTTTTTTTTAGAACCGCTCTGGCAAGACACACCAGCTGTCTCTGACCAACACTAAAATTAGACCCAGATTCTGCCAGCTGTGTCTCCATTTTATTAGGCAGATCTTCCACAACCTCCTTCAGTTGCACCTGTTGACATGTCAACAAATTGTAGGATGAGTAACTCGCTTTTAAATCAGCCATTGTATGTCTGATGACACAACAATAAGTATGCAAGGTTTAGCTTTTATATTCTGACACAAAATGACTAAGTGCCAAGTTGGATTACACAGTGTGTCAGTTATTAGAATTCTAAAAACGCATATTGTTAAGAATCTATTAATGTTCATTAAAACTAAGATATGAATCAAGATGTAACCAAAACATCATCCCAAGGGATAATTTTTTCATAAAAGACTTATATAACAATATACATGTCTACACACACATGCTCAAATGCACACATTTACAAACACACACACGACGGTCCACTTTTTTCCATCAACAGTCATACCCTTATCAAACCTGATGAAATCATCTAAAACCCAATGCGCACAAGCATAATGGTGTTATGTGGCTTATAAATATCACATGTACATTATTAGACCTAGTAAGTCACCTCTTCCAAGGCATTCCACAGATCTTCATCAGTGTATTCATTGAAAGGATCCAAGTTTTTCCTCATAGTTCCAGCGAACAAAACAGGCTCCTAAAACCCAGTAAAATTAGCATTCTATTATAAACAAAGGTTTTATATCACAATAGGTAAGCTAATAATAATGAGAATTAACCTACATCAACAATAGCACAGAAACATCCTACAACAAGCTATCTTTTAAGAAATGTAGAATAGTATTTAGCACACTGAAAAAGGGGGGAAAAAAAAAGTCAAGTGTTCAGCCAGTCTGTATGGAGCTGATTTACCAAACAGGGTAGGTCTATTTGCAAATTACTGTACACAGTTATGTCGGTACTCAAATGGACATTTACATGCCACTGTTTTGATGCCACAAGCTATATATATGTGTATATATATATACATATATATATATACACACACATTTACATGCAATCACTGCTGTCCTGGTATTGTTAATGAAAACCAGAAACTGCCACTGTCAATGGGCTCACGCTCCTAAATTATGTTTGGGCAGTTTTGAAAATTTGTGCTTACACTAAATAAAACAGAGAGGAATTCAAGAGCTCACAATGCCATTTTCCTTTTCCTTTTTTTTTTTTTTTTCCTTCTCTTCATTTCATACTATAAAAGCCCTTCAATTTTACCAGCAGAGCCTAAAAGGAACAGCTTTCACCATTTCAATGAGATGTTTAAATCTATACATGTATATGTATAACCTACATTCACTCAGAAGTTAATCTATATGGCCGCAGCATCATACCAAGCTTATTCAGAACTGAAGTACTGCTGGGCAAAGATCTAATCCAAAATAAACTAGGGAGTCAAATCGGTACAGTCTCCCATTCAGGTACCAGTGTGGGTTTACCTGTGGTCAAAGCAGCCATTGTTCTACTTCAGTTCCCATTGAGACCAGTAACAGCTCATTAATCCAACTGGCACAAATCAATGCACATTGAAAAATATAGTATTTGAGAAGCGGGAAGATGACTTTTAGTCCAGCATTCCTTAAACAACGGGTAGTACTCATTAAGGTGATTTGCCAGACCTGACAGTCATGCACTGACACAACTAAACTCTTCTTAATACTACACAAAGACAACAATAAATCAAAAGCTGTAATAGTGCTAATCTTAAATAGAGACTATTCATCATGTTATCATAGTCCTGTTTAAATTGGAGAAATCTTATGCAAAATGTTTTCTTTTTTTCCCCTAAAAAATAAAGTCTAAACTTGTATTTGGTAACTTCAGCTTACTCTGAGATTACCCCGTCTTGACTGACACTCCACCTAACCCTAGTGATGGCCAGCTCCAAGTGGCAGAAGCAAATCAGAACAGAATTTCAACCTTAACTCTTTTACTGTCTTTATATCTAAACCATTCTGAGTGGTATAGAAGGATTAACTAAGACAGAACATGCCACAAGCAGTGTAAAAGAATACACGCATTTCTTGACATGGCATGCCAATTATTTGAAAGTATCTGTTGCATTGGCAAAACACGTCACTAAAACCTGTTGAATGAACAAAAGAATTTAATAAAAACATTAAAAAGTTAAAGAACATCTTTCTTCAAAAACACCTAGAAAGTCATTTGTTTAACAATAACTATTTTAACACACCATTTGGTGTGTTTTGAAGGTATTGTTAGCTTTATTTTCCTTTTCAATCTATTTTTATAGGTTGGTAAAATAAGAGACTGAATTTATAAAGTGTTCATAACTATTATAAAAGTCCTAACAACAGCCATGTACTGCAACAGTAGATAAGGTTATTTTTTAATTATCATTTCTGACACAGATTATTATTTAAAATAGTCTGGTTTATGAGAGGAAAGTAATAAGACAAACCTGTAAATAATTGTTGTAAAAATGCTTGCAGTCAGGGAGGCAGACAACATTTGCATAGGAAAGATTTACAAACACAACCTTCACACAGCTCTATCCAAGCAAGCAATTAGAAGCCTAAGCACATTTTTATTTCTCCAGGTAGGTATTTAAGCTTATATAAAGAAAACTTCAGTCTTGCCTCGTCACTCTCTAGGAATGGGTTAGTTCAGCATGCCTTATGTTATAATTTTTATGAACATCTCTCCTTTTTTTTTTTTTTTTTTTTAAGCTTCCCACATAATTATAAAGGTATTTGCTGCAGACAAATTGCCTGATGTTACATGACTATTTCTATTATTGACACTACTATTATTAATGTACTACAAAGACAATGCTTATCACTCAGTTCACTATAGTGTAAACTTTATTCCAAACCCTCCTCCTCTTCTTACTACCACCACTTCATCGTTTCACATAATTTTAGTGAAAACAAGTCTTCCCTTATGTGGGAAAACAAGTCTTCCCTTATGTGGAAATGCAATACTACCTGCTAGCCTACAGACAATTAAAACCCTTTGGGACCATGATGAAAACTCTATAACAATATTGTAATGGATTAAAATAATTTTATAACCATGTTAATAAGCCAATGTATGAAAAAAAGGCATGTATAATTAAATACAGTAAACTTTGAGCACCTGCGTCACTCAACATGTAGAAATTGTATTTGACCAGCAGCTTTCCTGTGTCAGCACTGTATTTTATTCAACTGGGTTGAATGTTTCCAAATCTAGAAATCACCTGCAACAGCTACGGGCAGGGCTTTGATAAAGTGGTAGACCTTGAATGAAATGATGATCATCTATTTTCAGGAGAAAAGAACATTGTGCACAAGCAAAACAAACAAACAAACAAACAAAAAACCACAAAAACTCAAGTCCACGTAAAGTTCTCTTTAAATACAAAAAGGTGACTAGTTTCACCGAGTATTCCACTGCATAAACAGTGCACGCAGAAAGAGTGCACAGAAACAAAAGGCAGCATGCATTAGGCAACAATCCAATTGTTGGGGGAGTACTTTTTTTTTAATAGCATATCTACTTTCTTTCTCTGACTCCTGTTCTTGGGGAAAAAAAAAAAAAAAAGGCAAGTAACCAAGGGAGGCTTAGAACCACTGTTCATTACCATTTTTATCAGATTCTCAATTTCAAGACAGTAATACAAACACTCTGAACGCCATCCTGCCAACCAACTAGCAAACACTCAGATACAAAGATGGCCAAAGGACTCTAAATACATCTTCTGGAAAAAAACACGGAGATCTAAGAATTAATGTTAAACATGACAAACAAATTCCTCTGTTTTCCAGCCTACTGTTCTACCTACCTGCTAGAACAACCAAGATGAATTATTTGCCAACAAGATGACTTTGCATTTGCAACATATGAGCTTTCCCTCTTCTTTTGCTCTCCACTGGAAAGGGAGAGAGGATCACAGGAGAGATCAGAGCTCTCATGAAACAGGGTAACCTGCACAGGCTCTGCCTTCAGGAAGTTTTGAAGGTTATACATAACCCTTCTCTGGTTCACTGTTTCATTTGAAAGGCAGACAATAGGAGACAACACCTTTGGCATACTGGACTTCTTGGAACATCCTTTCTTCTGTTCCAACATCAGAGATGAGGCTACTCCCAACGTTGTCTTATTTTTTTCCTTCACTGCAGCCTTTTCTGCAGTCAGCTTCTGAAGATCACCATGTTTTTTTTTATGGGTCATAAAGACCCACCCTTTCTCCCTTCCCCTGCTCTCCTCCTCTCCAGCTCTCTCCCGAAAATGGAAAGGCTGGTAGTTCACTTCCAGTTGGCACATTTGCTCTTTCGAGATCTAGTCTCAGTCAGTTTGTACAGGGGTGACTACAGAGATGAATGTGGCCCCTCAAAGTCCCTTATTAAGAAAGCTTCAGCAATGCATCAGGCAGGAGTTTCTGCCAAAGGAGCAACTGACATCAGAGGATTGCTGAAGCTTGGTGTATTCCCACCAGATTTTCTTTGCTTATTCCCAGTCATGGAGGACAGCATGCTGCTAACATCTTCTTGCACTTATTCCAGAGGAACAGACAGGGAACAAAACTAGGAAGAAAACCCTCCAGTCCCCAAGGCTGATTCCATTCATCTTAAAAATAATCAAGATTTTGTTCACGTAAGAATCAGAGTGGCCTGAGTTGGAAGGGACCCACAAGAATCATTAGCTCCAACTCCTGGCTCCACACAGGACCACCCAAAAATCAAACCATATGTCTGAGAGCGTTGTCAAAATGCTTCTTGAACTCCAGCAGGCTCGGTGCTGTGACCACTTCCTTGGGGAACCTGTTCCAGTGCCCAACCACCATCTCAGAATAATGCCTTACAAAAGTTTCTATATCTACTGCATACGGGGGTGCATGGGGAACATATCCTGGCAAAGCGTTTTAAATACTACAGCACTATAGGGGAAATATTTATAGCAAAGTCAGTTTCTTACCTGAGGTATAATTGAAATTTTCTTCCTTAAGTCATGGAGGCCTAACTCTGATGTCAAGTACTTATCAATCCAGATCCTTCCTTCAGGTTCAGACAACCGAAAGAGGGCTGCTATGAGAGAGCTCTTCCCTGCTCCTGTTCTTCCCACAATTCCAACCTACAGAACAAACCAAGCTTGTACAATTAAACCAAGAGCCTTGCAGGATAAATTAATACGTCAAGCAATAGTTTTACAACATCATAGGATTTATAATAGAACAAGCACCAAATAAAACTACTTTATAATTAACATTGTTTCAAGAGGAATAAACCTCCCTCTCCAGATTAGATGGGGTTCAGGTGACAATTGGATCCTCAGTGATTTCTTGGATCATATCATTCAAAGGTGAAAGAAATATTTTCCTAACAAAGATCTTCCCTTAATGTATTGTATTTTATTGTGTAAACAAGATAAAGGGGCTAAGAGTAATGTGATTCAAGGTAGTCAATTTTACACTAAACCTTGTTTGCTCTTTGACGTTAGGCAAATCACTTCAGGCATGCATCTACTTCTCAATCCAAAAAAGGACTCTTATGAAGCACTTCAGGAACAATTTATGAGTGTTATTATCAAGTTAAATAACTAAGACTGATCTTGGTTAGTATGGTTAAGGTGAAGTACTGTAAAGTACTCAAACTCTACAGCCAAAAGAAAGCTAAAACTAGCAGCAGGATTATAAACAGTAGTCATGCTTCAGACAGCTTCAGCAGAGAGGATACAAGCATTGAAACTACAAGACTGCGTGGGCAAGCTGAAATTCCTGTCCAAACAGGTGAAACAGTGAATAATAAAATCATAGTGATTCAGGCTTCTATAGGTTCCCCAAGGAAAATCAGAAACTGTATGCAATGTGAACAAGTAATGCTTTCAGAAAAAAAAAGAGGTAGAGACAACACAAAACATGGGATTGCTAACTTTAATCACATTACTCTT